>JAYESA010000013.1:153699717-153839717 GCA_036927795.1 Iris macrosiphon | reverse complement strand
CTGATAGTTTTCATTTCATGATAGCATTTATATCACCTGTTCTAGGACTATGATACTTGATTCTGACACATTGTTACACGAGCTGGTACTTGTGGATCCCGTTATGAGATGCTATCCTCCTTACCGTGTTCAGCGGATACTCTATCACGTGTATTTCATCATGTGCTTCGGGTATTGATTCTCATGTGCTATCATGTGCTTCTTGTGCTCTTGCCTTCGTGTGCACGAGCTATTATCATGTACGTAGCGTGTTGTGGTTGGATCCAATGGTATTAGTGGGGGAGGGGAGTAGGAGTTGGTTATGTGATCAAAGCCAAACAGTATTCATGTGTATGTCGGTTATGCAACTCACGCATAACGAAGTTATCATAGTGTTTTTCATGTGCAACCTAAGCCGATCACATAACGAACTTGTACTCAAGACACTTAGCTAGTATTTATGTTTTCTCACCTACAGTTACTTTTCTACTACTTGTATTGTTCTCCAGTTTATATTGCAGCTACTTATTGTGCTCCAGCATATATTTATTTTCTGTGCATCTTGTATACTTTTCTATTGCTCGTCATATACACCTTACCATTTATTTGGAGTTGCTTTCAGAGTTATGTACTTCGCTCCAGTCCTGACTGGGCATATTTTTTTTCAGAGGATCCTATGGATTATTGCCCGACGTTCTACGGGCCGGGTGTTGACGACGGTTGTGACCCTGAGACTGAGGAGGAGTGCGCCGAGGAGACGCCTTTAGCGCCGTAGTTAGCTAGGTGGGTTTCTTGGGTTGTTTCCAGTGGTTTATTTCTGGATGATTGTACTTATTCTTTTGTTGCTGTGAGTTATTGTAGACTATTATAGACTTGGACTATATATTTTTGGATATTGTCTTGCTCTCTTTGGTTCTGGTTTCCTTTTGCTATCATGTCGTGCTTTTATTTCTTCCCCTAGTTATCGTGATTGAGAGTTTATATATATTGCGTGGTTGCCCTGGAGAGGATTATTTATATATATATATTGCGTGGTTGCCCTCCTTTTGGAGAGGTTATGGCAGATTTTTTTGTGAGATATATAGATAGATGGTTGACCTAGAACGGACCTTTACAGCGTTCTACCGCCGATTCTGCGGTGTAGGCTGGACGTACCCACGACTCATGCCCAATTTTTCGGGTGCGGGTCGTGACACGTTTTTGGTGGCGACTCATGTAGGTCTAGTTTTTAGGTTTACCTGTGATAGGATATAGGATATAGGCTGAGAGAGAGTGTGCTCAATCACAACTAGGACCCTTCCTGATTCCTTTTGCTATCTTTAATTTTCCTGAAATTTCTTTTGCAATATTACTGTCCTTTATTGATGATATCGTATCTTGTACCGTATTGACTTCCTTGATCTGTGTTCTTCTTGATTCATTCCAGCACTTGCTTTATTTGATTCCGGGGCTTCCTATAGCTTTGTGTCTGTATCTTTTACTGTTAGACACCATCTTATTGCTGAACCTTTAGCTAGACTCTGCAAGATCACGACCGGAGGTGGTATCATCCTAGTCAGTGATGTCTGCAGAGACTGAAGAGTTACCTTGGGAGGTCGAGAGTTGAGTGTGTGCCTACTCGTAATGCCACTTTCGAGTTACGATATTATACTCGGGATGGATTGGTTGAGTATGCATTGTGCTAGTATAGATTGTCGCAGAGGTAGAGTGTTGTTTAGTCCGCCGGGTGAGCCAGAGTTTCAGTTTGCCAGAGGAGCAGCGGAGCAGACCGAGGGAGTCTTCTACGGAGCCCTGGTGGTAGAGCCGAGGTTGCTACATCCACTGATAGAGGAATACATGAATGTCTTTCTGGAGGAGTTGCCAGGGTTACCTCCGGACAGAGATGTGGAGTTCTCTATAGACTTGGTGCCAGGCGCGGAGCCGATATCTCAGCACGTCTATAGAGTCAGCAACAGTGAGCTGATAGAGTTGAAGAAGCAGGTAGATGAGCTTCAAGACAAGGGATTTATCAGATCTAGTTCTTCTCTGTGGGGTGCTCCGGTACTTTTTGTGCCAAAGAAGGATGGGTCGATACGGATGTGTATCGACTACAGGGCTCTGAATAACCTCACAATCAAGAACAAGTATCCGCTGCCACGTATTGATGATCTTTTTGACCAGTTGAGCAGAGCGAGGGTGTTTTCTAGGATTGATCTGAGGACAGGCTACCATCAGGTGAAGGTCTGGAAGGAGGATATTCCGAAGACAGCTTTTCGGACCAGATATGGACAGTATGAGTTCATGGTGATGCCGTTTGGATTGACTAATGCCCCGGCAGTGTTCATGAATCTGATGAACAAGGTGTTCCATCAGCATCTGGACAGGTTTGTGGTGGTGTTTATAGATAATATCTTGGTGTATTCGAAGACCCCAGAGGAGCACGAGGAGCATCTGAGGATAGTGCTGGAGACTCTCAGGAAGGAGAAGCTTTATGAAAAGCTTTCGAAGTGCGAGTTCTTCCTTGACAAGGTTGAATTCCTTGGTCATGTAGTGACTGGAGAGGGTATCTCGGTGGATCCGAGAAAGATTATGGTAGTTGAGGCATGGAGTGCTCCGAGTTCAGTAGCCGAGGTCAGGAGTTTCCTGGGACTGGCAGGTTACTACAGGAGATTTGTTCAGGATTTTTACTGGATTGCAGAGCCGTTGTCCAGGCTGACTCGGAAGGACGTGGAGTTTGTTTGGTCAGAGGAGTGCCAGATCGCCTTTGATGAGCTGAAGAGGAGGTTGACGACAGCTCCAGTGTTGACGTTGCCATCAGGTTCTGGAGGATTCACTATCTATAGTGATGCATCGGAGAAGGGACTGGGTTGTGTGTTGCAGCAGAATAGGAGGGTGATTGTCTATGCTTCCTGGCAATTACGTTCACATGAGAAGAACTACCCTACCCACGATTTGGAGTTGGCAGCGGTCATCTTTGCTCTGAAGTGATGGAATTACTATTTATACGGAGAGCGTGTGGAGATCTTCACAGACCACAAGAGCTTGAAGTATGTGTTTACCCAAAAAGAGCTGAACATGAGGCAGAAGAGATGGTTGGAGTTGATGAAAGACTTCGACATATTATTGCAGTACCATCCAGGGAAGGCGAACGTAGTTGCGGATGCGTTGAGCAGGTATCTGGTAGCTATGTGCCTGACTACAGATCGTTATCTTCTGGCAGATCTAGAGAGCTTGGGCATTGAGGTGATAGTGCCTGGAGTTGAGATGCAGATATGGGGACTGCAGATTCAGTCAGAGTTGGTAGACCGGATCAGGGCTACACAGTTTGAGGATGAGTCCCTGAGGAGCATCAGGGCGCAGGTTCAGATGGGATTGTCAGATGACTTCACCATTGCTGATGATGGTTCGTTGCGGCACGGTACCAGGTTGTGTGTACCGAGTGGGTCGTTGCGCGAGGAGGTTCTTCAGGAGGCGCATCAATCCCAGTACTCTATGCATCCAGGTGCCAACAAGATGTATAGAGATCTGAGAGAGCATGTATGGTGGTACGGGATGAAGCAGGAGGTAGTGCGCTTCGTATCCCGATGCTTAGTGTGCCAGCAGGTGAAGGCAGAGAGGCAGAGGCCAGGAGGATTGCTCTAGCCGTTACCCATTCTGGAGTGGAAATGGGAGCATGTGACCATGGATTTTGTTTTTGGACTTTTCCGTTCTCCAGGCGGAAAGGATGCGATTTGGGTCATCGTGGACAGGTTGACCAAATCGGCCCACTTTCTACTATTCAAAGTGGATACGTCTACAGAGAGACTAGCAGAGATGTATGTGCGCCAGATAGTCAGACTGTATGGAGTTCCTGTGAGCATAGTATCAGATCGGGACAATCGCTTTACTTCGTATTTCTGGAGGAGTATGCAGGCTAGCTTGGGCACCCAGCTCAAGTTTAGCAGTGCATATCACCCACAGACAGATGGTCAGTCAGAGAGGACCATTCAGACACTTGAGAACATGCTTCACACTTGTGTTTTGGATTTCAGAGGCTCTTGGGAGGATCACTTGTACTTGGTAGAGTTTGCTTACAACAACAGCTACCAAGCCAGTATCGAGATATCACCTTTTGAGGCATTGTATGGATGGAGGTGTCGTACTCCGTTATCATAGGATGATGTAGGCGAGAGAGCTTTGCTTGGCCCAGAGATGGTGGTCGATGCAGCATAGAAGGTCAAGCTCATTAGAGATAGACTTCGGGTGGTGCAGGACAGGCAGTGGCATTGGGCCGATAGCCACCGGAGACCTTTGGAGTTTGAGGTATAGCTTAGAATCTAGATTTTATTCTTGTATTTGCTTGTGATTGCTTGTTTTAGACTAAGTGCAGAGACCTTGTTTGTGCTAGGTTGAAGATCTGGTGTTCCTGAGGATTTTTCCGACGCGGGGCACTATTTGCTTCGGTGGAGGCGGGAAGCTTAGCCCACGTTTCGTCGGACCCTTCCGCATCCTTGAGAGGGTCAGCGCCGTGGCGTATAGGCTTGAGTTGCTGCCTACGCTGGAGGGAGTTCATGATGTGTTCCATGTGTCGCAGTTGAGACGGTATATGGCGGATCCCAGTCATGTATTGGATCACTCGGAGATCGTGGTGGGTCCTACTCTTAGCTATCCAGAGCAGCCGGTGGAGATTATGGATCGACGGGAGAAGGTGTTGAGGAACCAGACTATTCCCTTGGTTCGCGTCGCGTGGAGGCATCACTCTCCAAGTGAGTCGACCTGGGAGAGGGAGGATGAAATGCGCGAGCGATACCCCTATCTTTTCGAGCCCTGAGGTATGGTTCTTTTTTTTGCATTCCTGTCCTAGTTTCGTCTTTTTATTTCCAGGACGAAATTATTTTAAGGAGGGTAGGCTTGTCACTACCCAATTCTAGAAAATAGGGTTATTTTTTTTTATTTGGTAAATTGTGAATTGTATTTAATTAATTATATTTATATTTAAATAGTGATTGTATTATTTTTAATTGATTGTTTTAGGGTTTTGGCTAGCCTGGACCCATGTCAGACCCTAGTGGATCCATGTCTGACCCAGCCCACACCCCAGTGAGACTTATTTTTGGGTTTAGAATATTTATTATATTTTTAGTGGGTTAGTTGGAGAGATTTGGAGTTAGTTTGAGTGCTTTTGGAACCCGAAACCCAAAACCAAGTGAAATGGGGGTGTTTTGGGCATTTGGAAACTTGTGGAACCCTTATTTAGGTGTGGCCGGCCCTTTACAACAGCCCCTACCCGACCACAGCAGCCACTCCCCCCATTTCACTCTTCTTCTTCACTTCTTCTTCTTCTCCACTTCTTCTTTCTTCTTCCTTCCTTCTTCCAAGTAAGTGTTTCCAATTTTCTTCCTTCCTTCTTCCATTCCTTCTTCTTTATGTGAACCCTAACCTTATATTTTTCCCTAACCTAGGTGTGTAGAGCCTAGATTTAGTGTGGAGGCTAGATTTGGAGGCTTGGAGCTTGGGGGAGGTGATTTCAAGTAGATCGGAGACTTTGGCCTTGGGATTTCAACTCCCAAGAGGTAAACCCTAACTTTTCCTTTTCTAATTACTCTAATATAGTGTAATTAGTGGTTTAGAACCTTCATAGACCCTAAGCCTACCCGTGGGAGGAAGTTGGAACTAGTTTGGTTGAGTTTCGAGACTTTGACACTAGATTGTGTGTCAATTTTGGGTGGAATCCAAATTTGGCCAAATTTTGGGTGATGTCCTAGGTTAGACGGACCTAGATAGACGTTATCGAGTGTCTTGAGGGTGAGTGCGTGTCTCCGTTCGGACACGGGAAGTCATGTTGCGGAGAAACGGGCGTTTCGGACGAATTTGGAGTTTTCGTCGTCGCCGGTTCTAAGTGCATGCGCGTTTTTGCCACGGACCTAGAATCGACTAGGTAGTATTTTTTCTAGGATCTAGGCATCGTTTAGAACCCGTGGGTAAATTTTGGGCCAATTTTGAGTTGGTTTGGTGTGCGTTTCAGGAGGTTTTCCGAACCGTACACCGCGTGTTCGTCGAAATGACCGAACGGCCATTTCGACTTGGTTTCCTAGTTTTAGGCTTGTGCGCGCGTTGGGTTAGTATCGGGGAGTGTGTGCTAGAGTTCTCGGGTTATATTTTATATATTTATAGGTGTTTGTGCGTGTCGGGACCGTTGGGCGAGCGTTGGAGAGTGTTGTGCGTGGTTGTGTGTTGTGTTGTGTTGTGTTGTGTATTTGTGTCTATATATATATTTATGTGTATGTCTATATATGTATATATATATTTATATATATGTATATGTATTTGAATATCTATAATTGTGTGTGTATTTATATATATCTATGTGTTAGTGTATATATATATATATATGTATAAGTGTGCGTGTGTGTGAATATATATATATATATATATATATATATATATATATATATATATATATATATATATATATATATATATATCTTTGAGTGTGTGTATATGTATATATATATATGTGTGTGTGTGTGCATATATATATAAATAGGTGTGTTTATATATGTATATAGATTAGTGTGTGTCTATGTATATATAGATGTGTGTATTTATTTATATATATATATATATATATATTAGTGTGTGTGTGTGTGTATATATATATATATATATAGAGAGAGAGAGAGAGAGAGTTAAATATATATGTATATACGTGTGTGTGTCCTTGTGTTTGTGTGCGAGGCGAACGAGACGAGCGAGGAGGGGGGAGCAGCAAGTGCAGCAGTAGCTGCTACACTGCAGCAGCAGCACAACAGCAATATGCAGCAGCAGCAACAAGCAAAGGCAAGCATGCAGCAGTAGCAGCGAGGCAAGTAGCAAGGGTGAGTGAGTTATATTAGATAGATAGATAGTTAAATGGATAGATAGTTAGATTGTTAGATAGATAGATAGGTAGTTGGATAGATAGATATATCTATGGATAGATAGGTAGTTACCTATCTAAGGTATAGATATATGTGTACATATAGCTAGATAGATAAATATATGAATAGATTAGATAGATAGATAGATAGATGGATAGTTAGATGGATAGATAGATAGCTAGGTATTAGATATATATCTATCTAAGTGTATAGATATCTATATACATATAGTTATATATATATGTATAGGTAAGGTAAGGTATGTATGGGTATATGTGTATGTGTGTAGGTGCTATGTGTATATATATATAGATACTTAGATATGTATATATATGTTAGATATAGATATTTTCTAGCCTAGATTAATAACTAGGTATATATTTATAAGCTTAAATAGCTAACTAATAGCTAGTTAGAGGGGTTTTAGAGCGATACCTCAATACCTTGGGATACCGAGGTGTCTCAATACCTTGAGATATCCAAGGTATTGAGTTTCGAGCGGGGTATTTGAGCAATAGACTAGGAATAGTATTAGAGTGATTTTTATATGCTTATGTGTATGTATTTACGCGTGCTAGCATAGGTTTTAGCGGGTTTAGGCGGGGTGCGTGGCCTAGGGCGAGGTATCGGATACCGAGGGTATCCCGGTATCTCGAGGAGGCGAGTTTGTGAGTTTTCTAGCTTAATGAGCTCGGTTTGACCTAGAATTTTAGGGGCACCCTAGTTTGACCTATATTTGACCATAATTGTCCTCGTTGACCGTAAAAGTCAACGTTTGACCTAGTTTTGACCTAGAGTTGATTTTTTGGACCCTGGGTTGACTTTTTGATCCGAATTTCACCGGTTTGACCCGTTCGACCTAAAATATCCCTTGAAGCTTATTTTTAATTATTTTATATCAGTTTAACTCCTTAGAATCCTGTTTAATTCTGCTTTTCGTAATAGGTTCTTGCGACACCGGTCCGGATCTCGATCCTCATCAGTTGCTCAGGACATCAGGCGAGTACCTACCTCTGATAGTTTCTATTTCATGATAGCGTTTATATCACCTGTTCTAGGACAGTGATACTTGATTCTGACACATTATTACATGAGCTGGTACTAGTGGATCCCGTCATGAGATGCTATCCACCTTACCGTGTTCAGCGGGTACTCTATCACGTGTATTTCATCATGTGCTTCGGGTATTGATTCTCATGTGCTATCATGTGCTTCTTGTGCTCTCGCCTTCATGTGCGCGAGCTATTATCATGTACATAGCGTGTTGTGGTTGGATCAAATGGTATTAGTGGGGGAGGGGAGTAGGAGTTGGTTATGTGATCAAAGCCAAACAATATTCATGTGTATATCGGTTATGCAACTCACGCATAACGGAGTTATCATAGTGTTTTTCATGTGCAACCTAAGCCGATCACATAACGAACTTGTGCTCAAGGCAATTAGCTAGTATTCATGTTTTCTCACCTGCAGTTACTTTTCTACTACTTGTATTGTTCTCCAGTTTATATTGCAGCTACTTATTGTGCTCCAACATATATTTATTTCCTGTGCATCTTGTATACTTTTCTATTGTTCGTCATATACACCTTACCATGTATTTGGAGTTGCTTTCAGAGTTATGTACTTTGCTCCAGTCCTGACTGGGCATATTTTTTTCCAGAGGATCCTGAGGATTATTGCCCGACGTTCTACGGGCCGGGTGTTGACGAGGGTTGTGACCCTGAGACTGAGGAGGAGTGCGCCGAGGAGACGCCTTTAACGCCGTAGTTAGCTAGGTGGGTTTCCTGGGTTGTTCCCAGTAGTTTATTTCTGGATGATTGTACTTATTCTTTTGTTGCTGTGAGTTATTGTAGACTATTATAGACTTGGACTGTATATTTTTGGATATTGTCTTGCTCTCTTTGGTTCTGGTTTCCTTTTGCTATCATATCGTGCTTTTATTTCTTCCCCTAGTTATCATGATTGAGAGATTATATATATTGCGTAGTTGCCCTCCTTTTAGAGATGATTATTCATATATATATTGCGTGGTTGCCCTCCTTTTGGAGAGGATTATTCATATATATATTGCGTGGTTGCCCTCCTTTTGGAGAGGTTATGGCAGATTTTTTTGTGAGATATATAGATAGATGGTTGACCTAGAACGGACCTTTACAGTGTTCTACCGTCGATTCTGCGACGTAGGCTGGACGTACCCATGACTCATGTCTGATATTTGGGTACGGGTCGTGACATAAAATAACCCCAAACCTAGTCAAATTGGACTGAACTGATCTGATCTGATCTAATGAGACAGAGTTCGAACCGAACTCGGCCCCCCTAGGATCCAGTCTTCCTGGCTTGTCTCGGCCATCCACAAGATCAGGGTGCAACATTTAAATTTAGGAGCGTTGGGCCTCGAACTCTGGCCGAACTCGGTTCATAAAAACCCTATAAATAGAGATAAAATTCTACCATTCCAAATCACTCAATTTTATTCAATTATCTCTTCTCTTTCATACTCTTTACTTGAGCTATAAATGTCCCATTCCCAAGAATAACTCCCATAGCCTTCTAGTGATAAGTGTAATCTTGGTTAAAAGTCTCAGTTATAAAATCATGGAATTATGTTACCACTGTCCAAGTTAGAAGTCATCGTGCTCTTCCCATCATAGAACGAGAGTCTGTAAGAAGTTGGCGAGTACTTCGGATCAAAGCTCGTGGTTGTAAGAAGTCGGCATGCCTTCAGATCAAAGCTTGTGCTGTAAGCTATTTCACAAATAGTAGATTAACATTGAGCAGAGTTCTCGATACTGGATTAGTCCTCTACGAGGGAAACCAATATATATCACGGTGTTAGCATTTTTGAATTCTTACTTAGAATTTACTTTGCTTAGTTATTATATACTCATTGCATATTTTCATACTTATCCGCATATATTTTTAATTTGGTAATTGCCCTAAGTTTTTAATTGGATTATTGTCACACACTCTATTCACCAATCTCTAGAGTTTTCCCTCAATTGGCATCAAAGTAAGGACTCTTGATCGGGATTAACATCCTTGAGTAGATCCATCGCTACTACTAGATCCATTTACACCAATAATGGCGAAGGTAGTCCACAAATATGCCATCCTTATTTGATGGTACCAACTACACGTACTGGAAAATATGTATGAGTTTCTATTCGAAGTCTCTTGATTTTGACTTATGGATAATTGTTATTGATGGATACAAAAAGTCTGCTAGAATTATTGTTGATGGTAACCTTGTAGAAAAGCCTAATGGTAAATATATTGAGTTGGAAAGAGGCATGTCACGACCCGCACCCAGATATTCGGGCACGAGTACGTGGGTACGTCCAGCCTATGATGCAGCATTGGCTGTAGAACGCTGTCTGGGTCAACTCTAACAAACTAAACATCTCAACAATATATATAGTACCTGTCAATCATCTCAACTCCAAACGGAGGAACAATATAGTATCTGATAAATGTAACTATACTTAATCATAATGCAACTAAGGAAGATAAGCACGATATAAAATAATGAAGGAAAAGAATCACAATACATCAACAAGTCTAAAATAATATATACATGCAAAAAATCTCAATAAAACTCTAATATAAGTCTACACAAAATAATCTAAACCTCCTCAGACTCTCGTATTAAGTCCTCCTGCTCTAAAGAAATATCCTCTAAAGTATGTCGTTCTGCGGTCCGTAGTTTGTAGGACACTGGTCTACGAGCAAATAATCTGAAAAATATATCCAGTCAGGATTGGAGCGAAGTACATACCTCTGAAAGCAGTTTTAAATACATAATCGAGCATATATAACAAATAATACAAAGAAAATACAAGATAACTAAACAACAACAAAAAATGAACTAGAGTGAACAGGTAATGTACTGGAAAGAAGGACATACAATAGAATATCTGCAATATAATGGAAATAATTGAAATCTAGCTAATGTGCCATGGAATACAATTTATTATGTTATCGGTTTTGGTTGAACACGAATACAATATGGTAACTCAATTACAAGTGTGATATGTAATCGACATGTACACAAATACATTGGGGCTTGATCACATAATCAACTTCTATTCCCCCATCCACGACCAATACCAATGGATCCAATCACGACACGTTACGAACACAAGTATGGGCACACTGAACACAAGCAGTGTATGAATACGAAGTACACTAAATCAATACCCGATACATACGACGAAATATATGTGAAGGAGTACCTGCTGAACACGGTAAGAGATAACATCTCCTGACATGATCCATATAGTACCAGTCCGTGAAACCACTGTGTCTGAATCAAGTATACAGTTCTAGAATATGAGATATATATACTATTATGAAATAAAAACTAACAGAGAAATGTACTCGCCTCTGGTTCTGAGCAAAGGTGTCTCTCGATGCCCAAGCTGATGTCACACAGTCCTATATATGAAATATCAATGTCACTTAGGTGTAATAGATGATAAATGAGTTAAAATATACTAAAATATTATTTCTAGGCCATGTCTAGGTTATACTAGTCAAACTAGGTTATTACCTTAGTTTCAAGTCCACACATAGCTTCTAGGTTGATTAGAAGTTCATTATAGGTAATACTGGGTCATACCTAGGTTCTGGGTCCATAATTTGAAGGTATTAATTAAACTAACTAATAATCTTATAGTTATATCTATTATTAGTAAAACCTTAACTTATAAACACTCGCCTATATCTCCTTGTATCTAAGCTAATTACCCATACAACAAGACACACCAAAACTTGACATCAAAAACCCTCACCCACATACTCTAGCTTTCCTAATTGATACCTCACCCCTAATCTTGCCACTAATACCCAATTATAACTAATACCTATTCTTTCTCATCCATCTTGCTGATACATCACACATAGTTCATATATGTGCATACAAGCATACACTCCCCTCTAATTGTTTACAAGGACTCCCCCCTCACTACTCATATGAGTACACACACACCTTAGTATAGGTACATCCATTATACTTATACTAGTTCTTACACTAGATATCAACTTTCTCATATATGTATCAGTCATCAACTTTACCCCACTGTTACCTACCCGAGCCTAGTACCACTGCATTTATGTTGCTGCTCCTAGCTGCTGCTCGATGCAATGCTGCTTCACATTGCTATAAATGCAACTGCCTGTACTGCACATTGCTTGCAACTGCTGTTGTTGTACTATACTGCAAATATTGTTGCTGCACTGTACTGCTGCAGCTCTCTTACTGCTGATACTACTACTTCTGCAATCTGCACTGCTTGCTGCTAACTGCTAGGCAATTCTACTCAAGCATACTGCTGTTGTTGTTGTATAATTTGCTGCTCTACACTGCCTAGTGCATACTGCTGCTCTTTCTGTGTTATTTTCTGCTGCAGCTATGCTGCTGATACCACTGCAGCAATGCAAACCTGACCACCCCATCTCACTCCCTGTACACACTTGATACCTCTCAGGAACTTCTACTACTTGTACACCAAGCTATCCGACCACCAGATCTATACACACCCAAAGTTGCACAACACTTAGACACACACACACACACATACATATACATATATATATCACTATGTATACACAAATAACTATATATATATATATATATATATATATATATATATATATATACACACACACACACACACATACATATACATATACATAGATTGAGGCATTTAAACAAATACCTATAGTTCACCACTAAGATATCTATGATACTCAACCCATTGAGGTGCCAAACTCTCCATTATCCACAATTAATCATTCTCTCAAGTCATTTATATACAATTACAACTATTAGAAGTTATTACAACATGTAGTGAAGAAAATTAATGTAAATCATCCAAAATTGGCCCTGTATCACACCGTATCATAAAATACCGTGATACGGCCTATACGTTCCATTTATGGACACGTACCTAGTCCCATAACCCCGATCTAAGTCTAATTAGATCTACTTGGTCTCATGACACATAATTGATGTGTCAAATTTGTAATTCTCCCAACATACACATAAAATACCTCATAATACAAAGCCAAATAGTCTAGAACTTGTTCCTATAGGTAGTCCTATGCCGTGGGGTTATTCCTAATGGTCAAATGCATGATTAAGAAGCCATAATAAGAGAGAAATTCAGGAATTACCAATTGGAAGATGGATTCCCAATAAAAATTACGATCCGGATACGATCTCTAGCTCCAAATCTCCTCCTCCTTGTGCTCCTTGCTTCTCCAAGCTTCAAGGCTCCAGGAGTGAAGAATTTGAGAAGGAATTGTATAGAAATTCAATGGAGAGAAATTAGAAAATTGAGGATCTAGAATTTGGAAGCAAAATAAAATATAAATAAGGAGAGAGAAAGAAGAACCCCCCTCTTCATGTGGCCGGCCTCTTCCCCCTTCCCCAAGCAATAACAAAAGTCCAAGTTGCTCCCCACATGTTGCATTATGAGGGAAATTAAGGATGGGTATATTTGGAAGTCTCTAACTAATTGTAATTACACTAATCCTTCTTAATTTAATTAGTGGAATGACTAATGGGGTTGGATCCAAATTGGGCTCACTATTTGTTATGACAAATTTAAATAGGTCAATATGTGATAAGTTTAATTATTGTCTAATCTCTCTAACTAATTGATTAACACAGGTCTCTAATGACTAACTAATACTAGCCATAATAATCATAGATTTACTTAATTAAATAAAATACACAATCATCACACAATATTCAATATTATATTCCTAAAATTAAGTACTCATGTCAAATTATCAAACTACCCCTAGCTGGAAAAGTGAGGGTGACAAGGCAAGCTAGTCTTGATGTTAGAGCTATTAATGCTTTATTTTGTACTATAGACATGACTGGATTCAACATAGTATCCACATGTACCACTTTATATGTGGTTTGGAAACTTCTTGTGGTAAATTATTAAGGAACAACACAAGTGAAGGAATCCAAGATCAGCAGATTGACAAAGGAATATGAGACATCCAAGATGAAGGAAAATAAGACTATTACACAAATGTTCACAAGATTTCTTGATATTGTTAATCCTCTATATTCTCTTGGCAAGGAGTACAACAATCATGAAAAGATCAACAAAGTGCTTTGAGGAATCACCAAGAATTAGAACCTTAAAGCAACAACGATCATAGAAGGAAACGATCTTACCACAATGTCTATTGAGACACTCATTGGTAGGCTAATGACATATTAGTTGGATATCAAAGACTTTGAGGAATTAGCTCCAAAAGAGAAGACAATTGCCTTCAAAGCTCATCACAAGAAAGCACAAGAAGATGAAACTAAAGTTGAGGAATCAAACGAAGAGGATCTAGCCCTTATATCGAAGAACTTCATAAAGTTCTTAAAGTTTGAGAAATCAAACCGAAAGAAGGAGTACATTGAAGAAGAACATGTATGCTATAACTGCAAGAAAGTTGGCCACATCAAGAAAGACTGCCCTATAACTAGAAAGGAAAGTCACTATGAACATTCAAGCAAGAGAAATACTTCATCAAGAAATTATGCAAACACAAGCATATGGTGCAAAAGCGAAGCAAGCGACTCCGAAGAAGAAGAAAACCCTCAACATGCTGCAAATGAATGCATGATGGCATTAACCAACGAGATACAAAATAATCCTTTATTTGAGGATTTTTTAAGATGAATTATCAAATTCTTTCAACAATTTAATTGAAGATCACAAGAAACTTATAAGTAAATATAAGCAAGCTAAAAAAGGTATTAAATCTTATCAGCTTAAAAATGAAAGCTTGCTCGTTTATTGGATGAAGTTAGAGACAACTCCTCTTCTGCCAACTATACTGAAATGTCCACACTTAAGCTTATCCTGCATAAAATACTTGATGCATCAAGGGAAGTGCACAGGAAAATGCTAAACTTAAGGAGGAATTAGAGTCAGAAAAGGAACAAATATTCTATTGCTTCACTTATATATATATATATATATATTAAAAATTAGATGAAAAAATAAATTGTTCAACCCAAGACCTAGTCAAACACAAGGCATGTGACACAACCCAAGGTCACTACTAAGAAATCCTTTCAAAGGAATCTATTATAGCCTATATATATATATATATATATATATATATATATATATATATATATATATATATATATATATATATATATATATATTGAAAATTAGGCGGGAAAATAAATTGTTCAACCCAAGACCTAGTCAAATACAAAGCATGTGACACAACCCAAGGTCACTACTAAGAAATCCTTCCAAAAGGAATCTAGTATATCCAAGGATAAACACAAGCATGCATTTTTCTATACACAGACATGAAAGAATAATCATATCACAGATCGCACATATATACCTATTTTAAACATAAATAGTCATGCTACATGTCACTATTGTGGTTTGAAAGGTTATTTATCCAATTAGTGCCATGTTAGAAAGAAAGTAGATATGAATCTATTCAAATGGGTTCCCAAAGCTAATCAATGTGGATCCAAATTTCGGATAACAAAGTCTTTGCCTAAAACTGTAGGTAAAGCTTCTTATGTCAGGATTTTGCAACAAGGAGTACATTGGTGATTGCACTGCTATAAAGGTCTTCTTCAAAGCAATTGCATCAACATGAGTATGGCCACTCGAGCCACTTTGGTAACATGCTAATTGATTCTTCTTAGAATGGCTAAAATTGTAGAATCTAGCATGTTCTAATTAATATATTTCTACTAACCCTTTTTGATATCTTTCATGTGCTTATCCAAATCAATATAAGATATATGAAACAATCATGATTAGTTTAATTCTCTTTTAATTCATGGTTAGTTATTTAGCTTAAGTGATTAGTTCACATTATGGAGTAATTTACTAACTTTCTATTATTATGACACACTTGTCTATGCATGCTTTGTTACTCTTAGTATACTTTTCTAAAAAGCATACATATCACTTGAGTTCATAGGATCTTGATTTTTTTGAATTGAGTTAATTCTTTATACTTTTGAGATAGTTTCTCGTCAATTATTTGTATTCTAATTGTCATACTTAATATAATTAGTTTTCATAAATATATGTGTTTAGCACAAGTTGTTGTTACTTAATATTTTTTTTCTAGCATATATACATCGGTTGATTTTTAAACTATATTTTTGACCAGTTATTGCATGTTTTAAGGTTGTTCTCAAAATAATATTTCTACTGATATATGAGTAGAAATAAGACATCATTTTCTTAGAGATCATTATTTACATGGAGATCTCTGTTTAGAATTTGTTCCTACTAAACATCAATTAGCTGAAATATTCACAAAACCCTTAGCTGGAGATCGTTTCAACTTTATTCGTCGAGAATTAGAAATTTTGACTTTCGATGTTGCATAAAGATATAAGTTACTTATATTCTTTTCAAATCTATAATCTTTACAATAATGATTACTTTTAGTAACATGTTGAAAGGTCCCTTCGGTCAAAAATATGTTGATAGCCTTAAGCGACACGGTATTTAAGTGTCTTCGGACAACCGCTAGCTGGGATCCGGCCGCTACAACTGTCCCAAAATAATCAATGCTTTAAAGAATAGATTATTTGTTAAAGTTTATTTTGCACTTTTTTCTATAATATAACCTCGAATTCAAACTCTTTATTTTGACTTAAAGTTTGTGAAGTAATTCTGATGCTTGAATTTTTCTAAAAAGATTGATATCAATATATTCGAATAATTTTTTACTATTATTAAAGCCTTCATACTTCAAGAAAATGTTTTAAGATTCATGTTTTTATTTTGATCACTACATGTCTGCAACAGTTTCTATAAAAAAAGTTATTTCTGATAGTGAACATGCTTAAATTAGAATGATTATTCATCTATGTATTGCATTATTCATATGTATCAGACTATACATTTCTCTTTTATATGTTTTGTTTCTTCAATCTACCTTTATATACCAAGTCAACAATTTTGGGGGAGCTTTTCCATTTCAATCAAATGATAAAGGGGGAGAAGAAGAACAATACAAAAAAAATACATACAAGATGGTATAATAATACAAAGGGGAGAAGAAGAAGAAGTTGCAAGTTTAGCTCAAATTCTTAAGTTTGCACTCACAATTTACGGGAGAGTGTTGCCTATCGCGTCATACCAAAATTGTATTGATGCATCTGTCATAGTTTGTCAATTATCAAAATGGGAGAGATTGTTGGCATAGGCATGTCACGGTCAACTTAATTTTGACAATCGACAAAATCCTGACTCGATATATACACATACCAACTAAAGACTACAACTTTCAAGACTGTGATACTGCAACAATACAAGAATGACAAAGACTACAATAGAAGGTTTATGATTTCATTTTGGTCTATATATTTAAATTTTATTTTCAGTATAGAAATATGTACATCGAGTTGCACTGGCATTAAGAAGCTCAAACCTATACTCATATTCAGTCTACTTGAAATTGACTCGAACCCAATATTTAGGCCACAAAAATAAGCCCACAAAATGACCCCAAACATAGTCAAACTAGACTGAACTGATATAATCTAAAGAGACAGAGTTCGAACCTAACTCGGCCCCCCTAGGATCTAGTCTTCCTGGATTTTCTTAGTCATCCACAAGATCATGGTGCAACGTTTAAATTTATGAACGTTGGGTACCGAACTCTGGCCGAACTCGGTTCAGAAAAATCCTATAAATAGAGATAAAATTCCATCATTTCAAATCACTCAATTTTATTCATTTATCTCTTTCTCTTTCATACTCTTTACCTGAGCTACAAACGTCCAATTCCCAAGAGCAACTCTCACAGCCTTCTAGTGCTAAGTATGAACTCGTTTATAAGTCTCGAAGAGTTATAAAAGCTTGGAATTCTGTTACCACTTCCCAAGTTAGAAGTCTTCGTGCTCTTCTATAATGCCC
Source organism: Iris macrosiphon (assembly GCA_036927795.1). Taxonomy (NCBI): domain Eukaryota; kingdom Viridiplantae; phylum Streptophyta; class Magnoliopsida; order Asparagales; family Iridaceae; genus Iris; species Iris macrosiphon. The sequence continues at coordinate 153,821,923 of JAYESA010000013.1, read as the reverse complement.
CAAAACCAGAATACTGGAGAGCGGGGCAGACAAAGTCAGCTACGTATACCAGAGTACTCCAGTATTCTGAGATACGGTCACGGCTATGAAAGACATATGGGATTAATACTACAAGCCAACAGTCAATCTTAGGTCAAGCGATCATATGTGTCTCAATTACAGGCAATCAACAAAATACAAAAAATATGATCATCAGACATAAAATAGTAAAGCGTCACAAACTATGTATACATGGATGATCATGAAGCTAGTTGTACAAAATGAAGAACTAGCATGAGTATATGTCATACATGATCAGCACTATCTGTAGACTAGATATAAACAAAATTATGTTACGCCCGTAGGCATGATGTCAAGTCCAAAATATGAGCTAAACACGTGCTAGGAGGCTAAATACCACAAAAGAATAATGTATAGAACTAGTGGGTGAATAAGTAGAAACTCACTCAGGTACTCTAGTGCTCTGGGTGGTCATTATCCAGTGGAAGATAAGGAATGTCCTCTGGTTCCGTTATGAGATATGGCCATGCAAAACCAGTGGGTCAGACCCCAAATAGCAAGTACCATAAAGGAAGCCAAAACTATGAAACTAAAGCTAAAAATAAAATACAACAACGGATAGAGACGGAAATAAATAAATGCGGATCGAGACTCAAGTGCTACCACTGCACTTATCTCGAGAATAGAAAAGACAATAAGCTAAATAACATGTGACATAAAGTATACATGGAACAAGTAAAATAAATGTGAACATGTGATCATGTGATCATGTAATGTGCCAGAACAATAACTAAGAACATGTGAGGTATTCCGAGACATGTGAACATGTACAGTATATGAGTCACATATAGCATGTGAGTACAGGATCTGAAATATGGTTTAAACATAAATCATGTAAAGGAACTATAACTGAATATAATAATAATAGAAATAATAGGACCCATGAATAGGCAATATATGACCGTTCACGTGTCTAAGTCAACAACTACAACAACACAATAATGAGAATAATAACTATTAAGCGTTATATTAGGTAGTGAGCTTTAGTCCCACATTGGGTAGAATAATAGAGAAAGGGGTCAGCCTCTCCTATATATGTAGTCTTTTTTATCAATGAAATAATTTTATTATTCCAATCCTATATGGTATCAGATCCAAAACTCATCTACCCCTTTCTCTCAAAAAAAGAAGAAGAGAAACCCTAACCTTAACCCTAACCTTAACCCTAACCCTAAACTTTGTTATCGCCCCTCCCGCCCATCCACCACCTCGCCTACGCCGTTGCTGCCATAGTCCGCAGCCACCGACACCTCAGTTCGCCGCTGCTTCCTCCTCCTCCCCCATCCCCACTCACCGTTGCCGACCTCGTTGGTACGCCCTATTGTTGTTGCCCTCCCCCTGCTCTACCAGCCCCCCCGCTACGCCATGCCTCCCCCCTCCTCCCCGACCCTGCCACCCCCCCGGCCCGCTATACAGCCCAAAACCCTAACCTTAGCACATCTCTGCAGCCGCCGCCCCTCCTTCATGTGTAAACCCTAATTTTTTAAAAAAAAATCCTATATTGAAGTCAAAGGGTAGACAATAATTTGTTTGCACAACCTCTATTCCTAGATTATGACTTTAGGAGCCTATATCAACACCAGAGGGTAGACAATAATTTATTTACACAACCTCTTTTCCTATATGACGACTTCAGGAGTTAACAAAGAGTAGACAAGTTAATTATTTACGTAGATCTTTTTTTCCTTCCTATCCCAATATTCGCATCAGGATCTATACAGACGGATCCCCATACGATCTTTTCATGTGCGTGCCGGTTTTGTCCACGTTGATAGCTCACTGGTTAAGTTAATATGATTATTGTGGTTGGAAAGATTTAGCGACGGTCGAATCAAGTGCATTATGACACACTCTGAGGCCGGTAGCAGTAATATCGGTGTTGGGAACACATTGGCGGGACCAACGGGGGTACTGGCACGACGATCTCTTCGATTTGACTCGTCGATCGGTGGTTATACGGACAAGATAGATATTCAACATGGCGAAAGAAGGTTGAGAAGACACTTCGGGGTATGCGATTGTCCAAGCATCTGACGGACAACCCTCCGGCGACGACTGATCCCACGTTTGAGCAGTGGGAGACGAATGATAGTCGACTATTTACACAGTTGATGAACTCTATAGAACCATCGGTAGAGGATATGGTTCAAAACACGGATACAGTAAATGAGCTATGGGAGGTCCTCGCGATGGCATTTGATAGAAAAAGTGACTTATCTCGTATCTATGACTCAGTTGTCGACGTCTACTAGGCAAAACATGGCGACAAGTCTCATAAGGACCACTTTCGGGCTTTTAAGGCTATGGTCGATGAAGTTGAATGTATATTACCTCTAACGACAGATATCAATGAAGTGAGGGCTCAACGTGAGTAACTTCATGTAATGGCATATCTTGCCTCCCTCCGTCCTGATGCAGACTCAACTCGCTCTCAGATTATTGTCGTAGTCGATGTTCCATCTCTAATGGAAGCACATTTTTGTGTTCTACGGGCAGCAAAGGTCGTTGAGACCTCTCCAAGTGATGCTCCTACAGATCTATCTGCTCTTGGTGTCGCTCGTACTAGATTTTGCTGTGGTTGTGGTAGACGACGTGGTGACTGCAATATTGGTCATGATGGTGGACGAGGCATTGGTCGTCGTAATGGTAGTTCCTCGCGTACCTGCTTCAACTGTGGTCTATAGGATCATTTCCAGTGACAGTGTACTAAATCTTCTACTTCCAATGTTATCTCATATACTCTTGATCTTGGCAGCCGATCAGTACAAATGGATGATGAAGCATATGCAGACTTTGTTGAGTTTCAAGCTCAACGTCGAGGTGAAACCTCTCCTTCTAGTTCCACAACAGGGTACTCAGCGGCATGTGTGATACAGTCAAAGCAATGGGTCCTTGATTTTGGTGCATTTGCTCACTTGACAGGCGACACAAGTATGATACGAATCTATGTACCGGTTGATCGTATGTCTAATATTACATATGCCAATGATGGTTCACTGAAAATCCGTGGAAAAGGATTTGCCCATTTTTTCGGGACTGTCACAATATTCTGTATTACATACCCATGGAAACCAATTCAGCTTACTCTTAATTAGTCGAATTACTCATGATATACCCTGCTCGATAATATTCTTTCCTGATGATTGTGTTTTTAGAACCCAAAATCTGGAAGGACTATCGGTAGGGGGCATGTGGCTGGAGGCTTGTACATGTTTGACAAAACTTCCTCTGTTGCCTATGCTGGTGTGAAACTTGATCCTTTTGAATTATACTGTCGGTTAGGACATTTATTTGTCCAAGCAATCCATAAAGTGTACCCACCTTTAGATGTTTCTTTTCATTGTGAGTCATATGGCTTGACTAAGCATCATCGGGTTTCCTATCCGGTTAGTTAGAATAAAATTGTTTTTTCTCCCTTCGAGTTGGTGCATTCCGATATATGGGGACCTTGTCCGGTTGAATCTGCGATGGGATTCAAGTACTTTGTTATCTTTGTTGATGACTACTCACATTTCACTTGTGTTTATCTCATAAAAATCTCTCCGAATTATTTAATATTTGGTACAATTTTTATGCAAAAATCAGAACACAATTTAGTGTTCCAATTAAATATGTTCGAAGTGACAATGGTCCTGAGTAAATGTCTTATGAGTTTATTTTACATCTATCTCAGAATGGCATCATCAACCAAACCTCATGTCCTTACACACCACAACATAATGGTGTGGCTGAACAAAAAAATTATCATATCTTAGAAATAACTCGTGCTCTTATGTTCCATACACGTACTCCAAAAAATTTTTGGTCGGATATCCTTCTTACGTCTTGCTATCTCATTAATCGTATACCATCGTCTGTCCTCAATAGTGATACTCCCTTCTCTCGGTTATATCCCAAACGAGAGCAGTTTCCTCTACCGCTCTGAATCTTTGGTTGCTTATGTTATGTTAAGGATACACGACCAACTCTTTCTACATTAGATTCAATGGATATCCAATATATTTTCCATGGATATCCTAAGGATCAGAAAGGGTATCGGTATTTTTCCCCATTCTTGAAGAGGTATTTTTTCTTTCGGGATGTTACCTTTGTTAAAACTGACTTTCCTCCACTTCTACAAACTCCAGGGCCAGTGCCCCAAGTTTATCCAGAAGAGGACTTCTTGTTATTCCCGGTTCAAGCACAACATCCCCATGTTAGACTGCCCTCCCCTATCGAGCAAGTACTCCAGTTCGATGGTCCACAGACACTGATTTAGTCAGCACCACTGTCGCCCGATCGATCGTCGTAGATAATGCCCATGGTCACAGAGTCATCCTCCTCCTCTGGCTCGACTGATTCATCACCGCCTTTGGCTATGCCTGTTCCACCAGCTCGACCTTGTCGTACCTGTCGAGATCATCCCTTGTATGTTAAAAAATACAAAGGACTTGCGACCCACACCCAGTCCTTAATAGCTACTATTGATGCGATTCAGATTTTTAATTATGTCAAGAAGGGTCTCAAAAATTTCGGTTGGCGTGCTGCTATAGAAGAGGAGATGAAAGTGCTTCGGGAGAACCATACTTGGGACTTGATAAATTTTTTTCCTGGTAAACAGGTTGTCGGTTGTAAATGATTGTTCACGATCAAAGTGAAACCAGATGGCACCCTTGATCGACTAAGGCACGTCTGGTGGCAAAAGGATATTCCCAAACATATGGTGAGGATTATTTTGAGATATTCTCCCCAGTTGCCAGGATGACCTATGTGCGCGTAATCTTAGCCTTAGTTGTTCTCTATGACTGACCGCTATTCCAGCTGGATATCAAGAATGCCTTCCTCCCCGGGGACCTTGATGAAGAGGTATATGTGGTGTAACCTTCCAGGTTTGTTGCAAGGGAGGGTAAAGTGTGCCATATGAGGAAGGCCCTCCATGGTCTCAAATAATCATCTTATGCATGGTTTGGTCGGTTTACAGATGTGATCACTCAGTTTAGCATGTGTCAATCAAAGAAGGATTATTTAGTATTTTACAGACAGACATCGACGGAAAGGATACGCCTTGGTGTTTATGTTGATGACGTCGTAATCAAGGAAACGACAGTCATGATATTGTAGGACTGAAGAAGTTTCTGGGAGAACAGTTTCAGACCAAGGATATGGGATCATTAAACTACTTCTTTAGTGTTTAAGTCATACGGGAAAAGAAGCACATTGTCATGTTGCAGAGGAAGTATGTGCTAGACATACTACATGATACAAAAATTATGCAAGCCAAGGGATCAATGTTGTTAATAGACCCAGGAGAAAATTTACTCCCCAGCGAGGGGATACTAATGACAAATTCAGATAAATATCGTCGTGTAGTTGGAAAACTCAACTACTTAGCGGTTATGACTTGTCCAGATATTTTCTTTGCCATCAGTAACGCGACACATTAGCAGGCAGTTCTTAGAATTCTGCGCTATTTAGTCCAAAATTCCCGAAAAGGAATTCGCATAGAGAACCAGACACATACAAATATTGAGTACTTTACTGATGCTGACTGGGTTGCAAGCCTGATAGATAGAGGATCTACGTCTGTTTATTCGGTATGTATTGGCAAAAATGTGGTATCATGGAAGAATAAGAAGCAGAGTGTGATTGTACGATCAAGTTTTAAATCAGAATATCGAGCCATTGCTCATGGCATGGCAGATGTATTATATCTGCAGCATCATCTACAAGAGCTGGGAGAAGAAGAAGAATCTAAAGCAGCATATATGTGGTGTAATAACCAATCTGTTATGCATATTGGTACCAATCCTGTAATTCATGAAAGGATGAAGCACATTAAAATTGATGCCCATTTCATCCGTGATGAGTATAAAAAGAAAATGATAAAGTTTTATCACGTGAGGACCAGTGATCAGATAGCCGATATCTTCACGAAATCTTTTTTGGGTCCTCGGGTATAATTTATGTAATAAGATGGGCATGATTGATAAATATGCTCCATCTTGAGGGATGGTGTTAAGCTTTTATTTGTTAGTGAGCTTTAGTCCCACATCGGGTAGAATAATAGAGAGAGGGGTCACCATCTTTTATATATATGTAGTCTTTTTCATCAATGAAATAATTCTATTATTCCAATCCTACAATAACTGAATACAATAACTATTAAAAAGGATAAGCCGACAAGCGACAAAAGAGCATAAGGACTTCTCGAAATCAGAACCATAACCCTTAAACTAAACAAGGATCGTGGTTATGGATCTTTTCTCGCGCAAAACTTAGCCTCTGGCCACCCACCGATACATATGACAATACACGAGAATATAAAAGACAATACGTGAGCATAAAGTAAATATCGTACAAAAAAAGAAGCATGACCAAGCATTTCCTACAGCTTTCTATCATTAGCTAACTAGGTTTATCACAAACTTAATTACTTAAAAATGCAGTTTGAGGAATTCCAATGGTTACACACCATGCAGTCTGAGGAAGGCCCTCTATGGTCTCAAACAATCACCTCGTGTATGGTTTGGTCGGTTTATAGATGTGATCACTCAGTTTGGCATGCGTCAATCAAAGAAAGATCATTAAGTATTTTATAGACAAATATCGACGGGAAGGATACTCCTTGGTGTTTATGTTGATGATGTCACGCCCCAATCTCCCGCAAGCTCGATAGTCCCCGCTGAACGTGAATCACCACGTTTATAGCTCTCCCGCAGGACAATCGTTCTCATCGGGACGTGATGCCGTACGAGCCTGGAGTTGCGCTCGTACAAGGCGATGTTGTCAAACACCAAATGTTATCATTGAAACAACCAAGTTGCAGCAGAAGTCAAGTATTGTGTACCAAGCACACAATCAGAGTATACGCAGCGAAGCTCACGATAGGGTCAAAATGAGATGCCCTGAGTCAATGCCACAAAGGCGATGCCACGGAGACGATGAAATGACTCTTGCTCTTTCTCTAGCCCACAAAGGTACTTACAGTTCATACATCTTGTCCTGTATATCCAAGCAGCGCCACTACGTCTGTGTACCTGAAATATTGCCCACAAACGTGGGTCAGTACACAACCGTACTGGTGAGCGGGGTAACCCACTCGCCTAAGCCGATACTAAGTAAAATAGTGAATGCAAACAGTTATATGGTGATCTTTCTAGTTTGAATCCTAGATTCATTTCATGGCATTTGAATGACATGTTAAGGAAAGCAGTAAAGCAGTTTAAGCATGCTAGCATTCATTCTCAAACCAAACGACAAGCAGTATATATATAGCCGACCCGTCTAACTCAATGTCATCGCTTGCACGATAACATATCGAACCATCAGTCTCGCCTCGATATCCATCCAGAACCAAAGTTTATATATCCCACTCTCGAGTGCACACTCTTGCCGAGGCAAGGTGGCCGCGCCTACACGATGCACAAACCAACCAAAGTAAAACAAGCCAACATCTATTCTTATATGAAGTCACTGGCCAAAGGCCATAAGGGACGTTGATCGGACAGATCAATGCGGTTCTATTCGAAACAGCGCTAAGTAGCTAACCCACCTGAATCGCATCCAACCGCTGGTACCGCGCCCAAGACGCGTTACCCAATTGTCTCCTCCATGGCCGAACGGTCCCGGTGCCCCGGAGCACCCGTTCGAGGAAACCAAACCCTGTGCCACCCAGGTTGTCCGTGACTATGCAGACACGTAGGTATGACGAGAGGATCGAACATTCTCGCCCCACCAAGCGATCCTAGACTCGTTCCATCAATAATCCAACCAACACATCCATAACCATTCTTCCAACATGATCTTCCAAGAACCCAAATCTCGACCTCAAAATATAGCCCGAGGCATCAAAATATCAAGTGTTTCATAGGCACGAAGCCTCTTCTCAACACAATCCAAATTGGTGCAACACCTATGCTCGAAAGCTAACCCATGGCACAATGCCCCAAAAGAGGCACAATGCCCGCGCCGATGCAGTTGTTCGGTTTCGAACCACAACTGCCTGCTTTGCAAGACAAAGCATCATTGTGATACACGCACACGGGTGCACGTTCGCTCGCCCGAATCCCCGATATTCCCATTGCCTCAATTGTATCATTCCAACCTGTATATTTCCAATCGTCCAAGCATAAACCCAAGTAATCCAAACGATCGCCTCAAATGAATAATCCAGCTATCGTATCCAACTATCCAACTATCCAACGCGTAAACCATTCAAGCCACAATCCTACCAAGCCAACGACGCACACTCTATGCACGCCTCAGTGTAGTGCTTCCCGATGTTTCAGCCCAAGTGTTCAAGCCTTTACGTGTTTTCCATATTATTAGGCATGAAGGAGTAGAGGAGAAGGGAAAGAGCCCACTCACAATGTTTGATTCCGTTAAGCATCCTGTCCTGCCGATACGGCCAATCCCTTAAACCCGTGGTCTGATGCAAGCGCGATCTACTCAACTGGTATGACCGTGCGAGCAGGCCGTGCTTTCCAAATCATCTGACCAATCGGACTAAGGAAGACGGCATTATCGTTTCCATTCAGCTATTCAGTCCTGTTCGGAACGAACACCTGATTTCCATCGAACCCGCTAGCCATCTGCACATTGAAACCAACTCGATTAATCCTCTTTCCCGAAATCCGACATTTCAAATGTAACCAGCATTTGATTCATTCAGTCCGACTCAGCGTAACGCTCCGAGCGGTTGCGGGCGTTACATAATATACCACTTAGAATCAGGTTCGTCCACGAACCGTGCTGGTACTCATTCCTTACTAGCATGCCACAATCCAATTCCATAGGTCTGCTCTATGCAACTCTCATAAACACTATTTCTTACACAACATCTCGTTCTGCTGAACGCTCGAATAAATTCCAAATTCCCACATCCTCCTTGCAGCTCAACCCGAATTTCTCGTATCGCTTAGTTTTGGATCGTACATATATTTAAGGCGTCCCTAAAATACATGCATTTCAGCCGAGCTTTGCGATAGCAAATTTGAACAAGTTACAAGGGTATCTTTATGTTCGAGGCGTCCATATTGCTTTGTTCCCAACTGGACCAGATCACCATTTCCATTCCAACACATTCGCTCGAGAACTATTCTCAATTATGCAGATATTCCACCGACTCAATCAGTTCGCGTTCCAGCTCAATCCATGTCACGCCCCAGTCCCAAAATACCGAGGGACCAGACGCGTGGCAACGGCCAGCAGTACGCACCGATGGACCAACTCACTATAAAGGATCCATCAGGGCATACTTAAGCTGTAAAACAAGTCTACGACAATCAAGGTACAACTAATCTCATCCACACAAGATATAAAATATGATCCACAGAATAATAATGAATGTAAATCATCTCCAAGTCTCACAAAGTACTTCGGGGAACAACCCGATAAATATCTAGTACAATGGTTCATCTGACCAGAAAGTAAAAGACTAAAATAAATAAATGAAAGCTGAGCATGAACATGGATGCTCAAGAGAAGTCTTCAGCTAAGACCTCATCCTCAGATGGTGGTACGACTCCTGGATCAGCTCCTGCTCCAGTCCCGTAGATCTCGGGATAAACCACGTCTGTAAAATCTGGGAAACAAAATCCGGATCCAAGTCCTCAGGGGACATAGCAAGGTACAAGAAAGCTCATTCCAATAAATACAGATAAGCAGTGCAGCAATATATAACTAAATGAAACAAAGGGGTAAATATGTAACCATCTAAGTGTAAATGCAAGTGAGAGCATCACTAGTCTCAGGCTGAGCCACTACAAGCTCTGTGTCGGGGAGCCGGTAGCGGTAATAACCGGTAGTGGGTCAGGCTCTGCTACGAGAACCTACGACCTCTCAATAATAGAAGATATACATAAATACAGCCTGTAGCCTGTGTGTCTCTCCCCACCCAATGTAACCACGCGTATCATGACCACAACGTCTCATGCCCATGTCAAGCGCGATCATAGCTAATGCAACCAGTCATATAGTATCTAATAATATAATGTCCATGTCCTGTATCCTATACAAAATCACCACGAATATCTCGGGAAAATCCTGTCTCATGAATAGTGTCAAGTGTCCTAGGTCATATGGTACTTGATAAGACAAGTACGAGAATAAAATGTCACGAATGTCCATCTCTAGATGACCATACCCAACACTGCGTACAGTGTCGGCACCCGACTGACAATCGGACGCTAAGTACGTCACACGGTCCTAGGTTGAGCATGCACAGCAATATATATATAAGCAAGGAAAATAGATAACTAAGCTGCATAGAGTGGCAAGGTACACTTGCCTGATGTCCGAGTATCAACAACTGTCCTGGTATCTGTGGATCCGGTAGGGACTACTCCAAAAGCTGTAATAAATATCACCAACAGTCTCAGAAGGTGTCAAATAGCTAGAAACGCCGGTCCTTACGTCCAATTTGGACACAGGGGCAAAAAGGTCATTTTCGGGCCAAAGCGGGTTCCACATGTGGGCCACTTTGCACCGAAAAGCGTGTCAGGGTCAAGGGTCTCCAAATTCCGCAAACTCAGTGTCTACAAGTCAGGAACGACGATACGAACCCAACGGAACTTCCAGAATTGGATTCCGATGAGCCGATCACAAAATCACCCGTCAAGTGGAGCCTGTGGGGCCCACGATACGTGATTTTGTCAACGTCCTCAGAATCGAACCAAACTTGGCTCACAGGACCAGCGTATTACTACGGATCCGATGGCGCAAGTTTCGTCTCGATCCGACGTGTGTACACAAAGTTACAGCGTGTTCCAGAAAGGACGGATACTGGGTGTCGTCGGCGGATACGCGTTGATTCCGGGGTGCACGCACCTCCGAATCGACTTCTGCGAAATCCTACACGACCGTATCAACGTCGCGCACAGTTTGGTAAAGACCGCGTGCGACCAAGTCGTCCCGATTGGCGGGGCAGACTCAGTTCCGGGGTGAAACAGGGCGTTGTTTCTTCCTGTTTTGGATCGCGGTGTACGATCACTACAGGACGCGATGCACCGAGCGATTTGCACGGACACCGAGAGGGTTATACAGTCTACGCATAGCAATTGACCGAATTGAAAACGGAGTCGTGAGTTGAGAGAAAATGATACCTGAACATGCCTCCACGATAGCTGATTCTCACGCGTCCTGCTCGTCAATTCCGTGTCCAGCGTATCAAGTTGCTGGGTCTGCGATTGCCGTGTCCGAGGTCAGGGCTGCGACGGCGTCTGGATGAAATGGGGCTGGGGGAGTCCTGACTGTGCGGTCGAACACAGGGTGTCGAGGTCGGCCTGGAGGAGGGCACGGCCGAATGCACCGATCGGCTGCCGCACCGAGGGTCGTCTCGGCTGCTCTGTCCTGGTCGGTGTCCTAGACTGTGCTGCCCAGTCAGGCTCGCGCTGGCCGGAGCAGTGCTCGACCAGTCGACGGTCGGGATTCTCCTCGGCCGGTCGGGGAGAAACGCGGGCCGGTCGGGGTTCTCCGCGGTACAGCGAAAAGGGCAGGGAGGAGCGCTGGCAAGCTCCGGCTAGGGCAGATCCGGGGTGGGTCGAGTCCTGAGGGGAGATGGACGGAGATGGGGATGAGCGGCTAGGGTTCAGATGGTTTAGCACAGAAAATGAGGAGGGTTTTATAGGCTGCTACAGTGTTGGCGGCCGCCTAGGGTTTACAGCGGGTCGGGTTTGGTCTGGGTTGGTTCGAATTTGGGTCTGGTTCACAATCCAAATAGCTAAAGGTCCTCGATTCGTTGCTCCGGAGTCCAATAAATTCACCGAAAAATGCCATGCGTCCGGTTTTCTTTTATACACCATAAATTTCTATTCCCAGAATATTTTAACTCCAATTAGTCACACTTAAAATTATTTAACCCGCAAACCTCAGTGATAAATTCCAGAAAAATACCAAAAATACGGAAAATTATATAAATCTTATTTCTGAAATTTAGGGTGTTTACAATCTTCCCTCCTTAAAAGGATTGCGTCCTCGCAATCAAAGAATAAGCTGCTAAAGAAAGAGTTATGGAATTACAAGGTGGCCTAGTTTACAACTACCTCCTCGAACAAGTGGGGGTAACGCTGGCGCATACTATCTTCCCGTTCCCAAGTTGATTCGCCTGGTGAATGATGTTTCCATGCTACACGAACCAGTCCGATTGTCTGGCCCCGTAATGTCTTCTCACTGACGTCGAGGATGCCAACGGGTTGTTCCTCATATCTCAAGCTCGGGCCTACTGCGATCTCTGAATGATCGACTACGTGACTTGGGTCGGTCACGTACCTTCGCAACTGGGAGACGTGGAATACGTCATGCACTCCCTCTAAGGATGGAGGTAATGCAAGCCGATAAGCCACCTCACCAACGCGTTCTAGAATGTCAAATGGCCCAATATACCTTGGGCTCAGCTTGCCTCTGCTCCCGAATCTGATAGTACCACGAGTGGGCGAAATCCTCAAGAACACATGATCTCCTTCCTTGAACTCTAGGGGACGTCTGTGTGTATCAGCCCAATGCTTCTGTCTGTCCTGAGCTGCTCTTAGATGATTCTGTATCTGCTTTACCTTCTCCACTGTCTGCGTTACCAATTCTGGACCCAGTATTTGACGTTCACCAACGTCACTCCAACACACAGGTGATCTGCACTTCCTTCCGTATAAAGCTTCAAATGGCGCCATCTGGATGCTGGCCTGATAACTGTTATTGTAGGAGAACTCTACTAAGTGCAAATGATCTTCCCAAGATCCTCCGAAATCTAGCATACATGATCGCAACATGTCCTCCAAGATCTGAATGGTGCGCTCCGATTGTCCATCTGTCTGCGGGTGGTATGCCGTGCTGAATTTGAGTCTGGTGCCTAAACTCTCTTGCATGCTTCTCCAGAAATGAGATGTAAATCTCGAATCTCGATCCGATACGATACTAACAGGTACTCCATGTAATTTGACGATTTGTCGCATATACATGTCGGCTAGTACCTCTGTGGACTGTCCAACTCTAAATGGCAAGAAGTGTGCCGATTTAGTGAGTCGATCCACTATCACCCATACTGCGTCTTTTCCGCTGGGGCCCCTCGGAAATCCTGTGACAAAGTCCATCGTGATGTGCTCCCACTTCCATTCCGGTATCGGGAGCGGTTGTAGCATACCTGCAGTTCTCTGATGTTCGGCCTTCACTTGCTGACATACTAAGCATTTGGCCACAAATCTTGCGATCTCTCTCTTCATTCCATGCCACCAGTAATACTGTCTCAAGTCCCGATACATCTTGGTTCCTCCTGGATGAACAGAGTACATAGAGCTATGCGCTTCAGTCATTAACTCCTGTCTCAATTCTCCATTTGGGACATACAGGCGATTTCTAAACCTCAATGTCCCATCTTCGTGGATGCGTAGTCCTGCCTGCATACCTGCTTCTGTCCTTTCTTTGAGTCTTCGGAATCTAGCATCGGTGGGCAATGCTTCTTTAATCTTCTCCACGAGTGATGACTGAATCTCAAGGTTAGCCATCAATCCATTCTGTCCCGGTACGATAACCTCTATCTGTAGCTCCTATAAATCTCTCAATAACTCGGGCTGCATCGTCAAGAAATACGCCGTAGGCTTCCTGCTGAGTGCATCTGCAACAACATTCGCCTTTCCCGGATGATACTGCAGATCTATGTCAAAATCCACCATTAGTTCTAGCCAGCGTCTCTGTCTCATGTTAAGCTCCTTCTGAGTATACACATACTTCAGACTCTTGTGATCAGTAAAGATTTCTACCCTCTCTCCATAAAGATAGTGCCTCCATATCTTCAGTGCAAAAATAACAGCTGCTAGCTCCAGATCATGTGTGGGGTAGTTCTTCTAGTGGTCCTTCAACTGTCTCGACGCATAAGCAATGACCTTGCCATGTTGCATCAAAATACATCCTAGTCCACTGCCTGATGCATCACTGTAAACAACAAAACCTCCTGACCCTGAAGGAAGAGTCAAGACCGGTGCTGTTGTTAATCTTCTCTTTAGTTCTTCAAAAGCCTTCTGGCAGTCTTCTGTCCATACAAACTCCTGATCCTTCCGTGTCAGCTTCGTCATTGGTTCTGCAATCCTTGAGAAATTTTCTACGAACCTTCGGTAATATCCCGCAAGTCCTAGAAAACTTCTTACCTCTGCAACTGATGTAGGTGTAGGCCAAGTCTCTATCGCCGCAACTTTCTCTGGATCCACTGAAAGTCCTTCTCCTGATATGATGTGTCCCAAGAAAGGCACTTTGTCCATACAGAACTCACACTTACTGAGCTTGGCATATAACTTCTCTTGCCTCAAGGTCTCTAACACGATTCTGAGATGCTCCTCGTGCTCTTCAGGGCTCTTGGAATATATGAGAATGTCATCAATGAATACCACTACGAATTTATCCAAGAATTGATGGAAGACCCTGTTCATTAAGCTCATAAACACTGCTGGTGCGTTGGTTAAACCAAACGGCATCACCAAGAACTCATAATGCCCATACTTCGTCCTGAAAGCTGTCTTCGGGATGTCTTCCTTCTAGCGACGCGCTCCAAGCGTCGGGCTGCTGCAAGAACATCGGTATAAGAGGTTGGTGCTACCGTTCCAATCACTTTCTGAAGCTCGAACTTCAAGCCATCAAAGAACTTCTCTGCTTTTTCTTCCTCCATTGAAATCAGTGTTGGGGCAAAGCGGCTCAGGCGAATAAATTCCGCATTGTATTCCTCTACTGACATGCTGCCTTGGATAAGGCGGTTGAACCTGTCTCTGAGCTCTGACCGTGCAATGGCTGGAATGTACATCTCTTGGAAGAGTCTGGAGAACTCTTCCCATGTGACTCGGTCCTGTCCAAGCCTCCTTTCTTCTGCTAACCACCAGTGATGCGCATTATCAGTCAACTGCATTCTGACTGCAGTCATCCACTTCTCTCTTGGAAGTTCAGCGGCTTCCAACTGATGCTGAATGTTGGTGAGCCACTCATGAACTTCCGTTGGCCCTTCTTTACCGGAAAATATGCGAGGCTTGAGATGACGGAAATCGGTGATAGATCCCGTCGATGTTCTCCTCGCTGCCGGATTTGCCTGCTCCATTGTGGATACCAGGCTGGTCCTCAGATACTCGGCCTCCTGCCGATGGGCCTCCTGCTGAATCTGGTGCTGTGCTTGCATCATGGCATACATCATCTGGAACATCTGTTGTCCGTCCATGGCTTGTCCTGACGGGAATACTGGCATCTGGGGAGTGAACTGTGGTGGTGGTGGAATATCATCTCTCCGGAACCTTGGATTAGGCTGCCCGGTTGGATCACTCTGCGATGCTTGTCCACCATCCCCTGGTATCACTTCGTCTCCATAAGTGACCACAGCGTCGTGTGGTGTCTCCAAAGGGATATCATCTCTGTTCCCGGAATCCATTGCTCTGAAATCAAAAGATAAACTATGAGAACGCTCAGAGGAATCAATACAGGATGCAGTTCAAGTAACAAATTTTGAGTTCGATATAGAGTTCAACAAATGGTTAAATAATGGATGAGATCCTATAGTTTATACTATCCTTAGGGCAGGCTGGTCCGGTCCCAAAGTTGAAACCGAACTATTTAGTCGTAGACCTGCATGGGCCACCACAAAAACCATGTCACGCCCCAGTCCCAAAATACCGAGGGACCAGACGCGTGGCAACGGCCAGCAGTACGCACCGATGGACCAACTCACTATAAAGGATCCATCAGGGCATACTTAAGCTGTAAAACAAGTCTACGACAATCAAGGTACAACTAATCTCATCCACACAAGATATAAAATATGATCCACAGAATAATAATGAATGTAAATCATCTCCAAGTCTCACAAAGTACTTCGGGGAACAACCCGATAAATATCTAGTACAATGGTTCATCTGACCAGAAAGTAAAAGACTGAAATAAATAAATAAAAGCTGAGCATGAACATGGATGCTCAAGAGAAGTCTTCAGCTAAGACCTCGTCCTCAGATGGTGGTACGACTCCTGGATCAGCTCCTGCTCCAGTCCCGTAGATCTCGGGATAAACCACGTCTGTAAAATCTGGGGAACAAAATCCGGATCCAGGTCCTCAGGGGACATAGCAAGGTACAAGAAAGCTCATGCCAATAAATACAGATAAGCAGTGCAGCAATATATAACTAAATGAAACAAAGGGGTAAATATGTAACCATCTAAGTGTAAATGCAAGTGAGAGCATCACTAGTCTCAGGCTGAGCCACTACAAGCTCTGTGTCGGGGAGCCGGTAGCGGTAATAACCGGTAGTGGGTCAGGCTCTGCTACGAGAACCTACGACCTCTCAATAATAGAAGATATACATAAATACAGCCTGTAGCCTGTGTGTCTCTCCCCACCCAATGTAACCACGCGTATCATGACCACAACGTCTCATGCCCATGTCAAGCGCGATCATAGCTAATGCAACCAGTCATATAGTATCTAATAATATAATGTCCATGTCCTGTATCCTATACAGAATCACCACGAATATCTCGGGAAAATCCTGTCTCATGAATAGTGTCAAGTGTCCTAGGTCATATGGTACTTGATAAGACAAGTACGAGAATAAAATGTCACGAATGTCCATCTCTAGATGACCATACCCAACACTGCGTACAGTGTCGGTACCCGACTGACAATCGGACGCTAAGTACGTCACACGGTCCTAGGTTGAGCATGCACAACAATATATATATAAGCAAGGAAAATAGATAACTAAGCTGCATAGAGTGGCAAGGTACACTTGCCTGATGTCCGAGTATCAACAACTGTCCTGGTATCTGTGGATCCGGTAGGGACTACTCCAAAAGCTGTAATAAATATCACCAACAGTCTCAGAAGGTGTCAAATAGCTAGAAACGTCGGTCCTTACGTCCAATTTGGACACAGGGGCAAAAAGGTCATTTTCGGGCCAAAGCGGGTTCCACATGTGGGCCACTTTGCACCGAAAAGCGTGTCAGGGTCAAGGGTCTCCAAATTATGCAAACTCAGTGTCTACAAGTCAGGAACGACGATACGAACCCAACGGAACTTCCAGAATTGGATTCCGATGAGCCGATCACAAAATCACCCGTCAAGTGGAGCCTGTGGGGCCCACGATACGTGATTTTGTCAACGTCCTCAGAATCGAACCAAACTTGGCTCACAGGACCAGCGTATTACTACGGATCCGATGGCGCAAGTTTCGTCTCGATCCGACGTGTGTACACGAAGTTACAGCATGTTCCAGAAAGGACGGATACTGGGTGTCGTCGGCGGATACGCGTTGATTCCGGGGTGCACGCACCTCCGAATCGACTTCTGCGAAATCCTACACGACCGTATCAACGTCGCGCACAGTTTGGTAAAGACCGCGTGCGACCAAGTCGTCCCGATTGGCGGGGCGGACTCAGTTCCGGGGTGAAACAGGGCGTTATTTCTTCCTGTTTTGGATCGCGGTGTACGATCACTACAGGACGCGATGCACCGAGCGATTTGCACGGGCACCGAGAGGGTTATACAGTCTACGCATAGCAATTGACCGAATTGAAAATGGAGTCGTGAGTTGAGAGAAAACGATACCTGAACAGGCCTCCACGATAGCTGATTCTCACGCGTCCTGCTCGTCAATTCCGTGTCCAGCGTATCAAGTTGCTGGGTCTGCGATTGCCGTGTCCGAGGTCAGGGCTGCGACGGCGTCTGGATGAAACGGGGCTGGGGGAGTCCTGACTGTGCGGTCGAACACAGGGTGTCGAGGTCGGCCTGGAGGAGGGCACGGCCGAATGCACCGATCGGCTGCCGCACCGAGGGTCGTCTCGGCTGCTCTGTCCTGGTCGGTGTCCTAGACTGTGCTGCCCAGTCAGGCTCGCGCTGGCCGGAGCAGTGCTCGACCAGTCGACGGTCGAGATTCTCCTCGGCCGGTCGGGGAGAAACGCGGGCCGGTCGGGGTTCTCCGCGGTACAGCGAAAAGGGCAGGGAGGAGCGCTGGCAAGCTCCGGTTAGGGCAGATCCGGGGTGGGTCGAGTCCTGAGGGGAGATGGACGGCGATGGGGATGAGCGGCTAGGGTTCAGATGGTTTAGCACAGAAAACGAGGAGGGTTTTATAGGCTGCTACAGTGTTGGCGGCCGCCTAGGGTTTACAGCGGGTCGGGTTTGGTCTGGGTTGGTTCGAATTTGGGTCTGGTTCACAATCCAAATAGCTAAAGGTCCTCGATTCGTTGCTCCGGAGTCCAATAAATTCACCGAAAAATGCCATGCGTCCGGTTTTCTATTATACACCATAAATTTCTATTCCCAGAATATTTTAACTCCAATTAGTCACACTTAAAATTATTTAACCCGCAAACCTCAGTGATAAATTCCAGAAAAATACCAAAAATACGGAAAATTATATAAATCTTATTTCTGAAATTTAGGGTGTTTACAATCCATCCCACTATTTCTGAAATCAGCACTAGCAACATCTCCAAATATTATCTCGTGCACCGAACGATTCTCACAACTGATCTACCCCAGCTATGCGACTTACCCAAATATCAACTTGCTTAGATCAGCTCAGTCCAACACATTTCCTGCCATCTCAAAATCTCACAGGGTGAACATCTATATTGAGGTTCGTGTGATCCACGAAGATCTCGCCGCCACGCCAAAGGGATTTGTGTCACCACGATTTCAACATGGACACACTCGCCACAATTCTTAGGTTGCGCATGAAATAGTTCTTCGCGCTGCTTCCACTGCCTCGAAGCATAGAATATCACCTTCGCCTTCCGAATGAGCACGCTTCCCAGACTAAGTTCCGAGACATCTTGTAAATCTGAAGCAAATCTGTCCCTTCCAGTATTCGCAAGGATTTGATCTGAACGAGCCGTTGCTTTAACTTCACGAGCTAGTTTCACAGTCGTCAATTCATATGAATGCTATTTCCTTCCAGGGCACGATGAGTCAGAGGCGATGCCATCGATAAAAATCTGCGACTCTGAATCTCATCAGTTGACAAGGCTACTTCCACCATCGCTTCGATCTTCCGGCTGTATCTTCAGCTGAAGGCTATCCCAAGGATCTCTCAAATCCAACACTCAGTCAATAAGCCAAATCACATTGCTCACATCTGCCCTCGACGCATTCCCAAATACGCCGCCTCAATGGTCGTTCTATGGGTCTACCATATTCATATCCGATTCAGCGGGCAGGGTCGCTTAGGGTCAGCTGTCCCGAAGCTACGCTTGATAATTGTAATCATCACGATGGACAGTTACTATAAACCATGCTATATCTCATCTGAAAATCCGAATAAAATCCAACCATTCACCCGAGCAAAGTTTCTGAATCCGAGAACCGCGCTCGTTGAAACCTTATTCCATCAATCCGCCGTTCTGTCCTGAATCCATCAAATTTTCGAATTGCATATTCGATTCTCGCACTACAAATTGCAATGATTCTCAAGACCCAAGACTTGCTCCAATTCTTATCCATTTGCTGCGTCCCACAATGCACTTCCAACTTACTCGAGCAACGCAGTGATTTGTTCCGACGTTGCTATCATATTTAGCTATCTTCAAAAGTCTGTCCACCAAAATCTTTGCCTTCCGTTGTTGCCATAATCCGTCCACGTCTTCCGGAGAATCCGTCTTACTGTCGTTGCACCATCCTGCCCAAAATTCTATTTCCGCTAAACCTGAGTCAACTTCACGAGCAACAACATTCAAAATCTTTCAAGTTTGTGTGAATCCATCTCATTGTCCCTCCAAACCAAGATCGTGTTTCTTTGCTCAACCAACAGCTCAAATGCGTTGCCCAAAATCATAGTCCGAATTCGCTATCATTCCGATAATCCCACCGCTTTGCTCAAGCGTAACCCAAATGTTCGTTCCGATTCGATCCATCTCTTAAGCCCAACGATGCTTTCCATTTGCACCAGTCCGTTCACGATATGCTCAACTCAATATTCGCTTGCTCCATTTTCATTCTTCCCAACTCAACCGACTTTCACTCACCAGCTTGTATTCTCGTTTCACGAGTCCGTTCAGGAAATTTCCATTGAATGTCCAACCAAAATGTTTCCAATGCCTTGCTCAAAATGTGGTATCCCATATACCACTCCGAATCAAGCCGCTACTCGCATTACAATTTCCTTCACAGATCCAAGATCCGTTCGAACCATCCCTTATGCATAATCATGCCTTTCCCAATTCGAGTCTGACACAAAACTCAGGCAACGCTTGAATTATCCAACTGTTTCTCAACCCGTCTGATACCTTCTCAATATGAGCAATCGTGCAATGATTGTCTTCCAAATAGTCCAACCCAATACTCAATGGTTCCACACATTTGTTATACGAGCAACTCGTGCCAACTATTCTGATATTCCCGAGCCAAACTCAAACATGCTCAACCGATGCGCCACAGCCAAAATTCTAACTTCTATCCAACACAATCGCTTGACGAGCAACTCGTTCAAGGATCTATTCTCTTCGAATGTTTCTACTCAAAACATGCTGCATAACCAAATCTCGTTAGCCAACCAACTGATCCACGATGCCATCAGAAACTCCCTGAACGACAAGCCAAGCCAACCCAACGAAAGCCCACACTTGTTGCACAAATGCAACAACGCCAACCAACCTGCTGCACGAATGCAACAACGCCTAACGAGACTAAGCGATCCTACGAAAACCAACCAAGGCAACCCAACCAAGAAATAAAATGCAGCCAAAACCAGCAATAAATAGACTTATTGCATGAAACATCCGATGCGGCACCGAGTAGAGTCAAGAGCTAGACGACACACGGAAGCTATTTAGAGTTTATGATGAAGCGAAGGACCAAGTCCGAAGAAATGAACCAGGCGCTCTGATACCAATTTGTCATGCCCCAATCTCCCGCAAGCTCGATAGTCCCCGCTGAACGTGAATCACCACGTTTACAGCTCTTCCGCAGGACAATCGTTCTCATCGGGACGTGATGCCGTACGAGCCTGGAGTTGCGCTCGTACAAGGCGATGTTGTCAAACACCAAATATTATCATTAAAATAACCAAGTTGCAGCGGAAGTCAAGTATTGTGTACCAAGCACACAATCAGAGTATACGCAGCGAAGCTCACGATAGGGTCAAAATGAGATGCCCCGAGTCAATGCCACAAAGGCGATGCCACAGAGACGATGAAATGACTCTTGCTCTTTCTCTAGCCCACAAAGGTACTTACAGTTCATACATCTTGTCCTGTATATCCAAGCAGCGCCACTACATCTGTGTACCTGAAATATTGCCCACAAACGTGGGTCAGTACACAACCGTACTGGTAAGCGGGGTAACCCACTCGCCTAAGCCGACACTAAGTAAAATAGTGAATGCAAACAGTTATATGGTGATCTTTCTAGTTTGAATCCTAGATTCATTTCATGGCATTTGAATGACATGTTAAGGAAAGCAGTAAAGCAGTTTAAGCATGCTAGCATTCATTCTCAAACCAAACGACAAGCAGTATATATATAGCCGACCCGTCTAACTCAATGTCATCGCTTGCACGATAACATATCGAACCATCAGTCTCGCCTCGATATCCATCCAGAACCAAAGTTTATATATCCCACTCTCGAGTGCACACTCTTGCCGAGGCAAGGTGGCCGCGCCTACACGATGCACAAACCAACCAAAGTAAAACAAGCCAACATCTATTCTTATATGAAGTCACTGGCCAAAGGCCATAAAGGACGTTGATCGGACAGATCAATGCGGTTCTATTTGAAACAGCGCTAAGTAGCTAACCCACCTGAATCGCATCCAACCGCTGGTACCGCGCCCAAGACGCGTTACCCAATTGTCTCCTCCATGGCCGAACGGTCCCGGTGCCCCGGAGCACCCGTTCGAGGAAACCAAACCCTGTGCCACCCAGGTTGTCCGTGACTATGCAGACACGTAGGTATGACGAGAGGATCGAACATTCTTGCCCCACCAAGCGATCCTAGACTCGTTCCATCAATAATCCAACCAACACATCCATAACCATTCTTCCAACATGATCTTCCAAGAACCCAAATCTCGACCTCAAAACATAGCCCGAGGCATCAAAATATCAAGTGTTTCATAGGCACGAAGCCTCTTCTCAACACAATCCAAATTGGTGCAACACCTATGCTCGAAAGCTAACCCATGGCACAATGCCCCAAAAGAGGCACAATGCCCGCGCCGATGCAGTTGTTCGGTTTCGAACCACAACTGCCTGCTTTGCAAGACAAAGCATCCTTGTGATACACGCACACGGGTGCACGTTCGCTCGCCCGAATCCCCGATATTCCCATTGCCTCAATTGTATCATTCCAACCTGTATATTTCCAATCGTCCAAGCATAAACCCAAGTAAACCAAACGATCGCCTCAAATGAATAATCCAGCTATCGTATCCAACTATCCAACTATCCAACGCGTAAACCATTCAAGCCACAATCCTACCAAGCCAACGACGTACACTCTATGCACGCCTCAGTGTAGTGCTTCCCGATGTTTCAGCCCAAGTGTTCAAGCCTTTACGTATTTTCCATATTATTAGGCATGAAGGAGTAGAGGAGAAGGGAAAGAGCCCACTCACAATGTTTGATTCCGTTAAGCATCCTGTCCTGCCGATACGGCCAATCCCTTAAACCCGTGGTCCGATGCAAGCGCGATCTACTCAACTGGTATGACCGTGCGAGCAGGCCGTGCTTTCCAAATCATCTGACCGATCGGACTAAGGAAGACGGCATTATCGTTTCCATTCAGCTATTCAGTCCTGTTCGGAACGAACACCTGATTTCCATCGAACCTGCTAGCCATCTGCACATTGAAACCAACTCGATTAATCCTCTTTCTCGAAATCCGACATTTCAAATGTAACCAGCATTTGATTCATTCAGTCCGACTCAGCGTAACGCTCCGAGCGGTTGCGGGCGTTACAGATGACGTTATAATTACAGGAGACGACAGTCAGGACATTACAGGACTGAAAAAGTTTCTGGGAGAACAGTTTTAGACCAAGGATATGGGATCATTAAACTACTTCTTTAGTGTTTAAGTCATACGAAAAAAAGCATATAGTCATATTGCAGAGGAAGTATGTGCTAGACATACTACATGATGCAAAAATTATACAAGCCAAGGGAGTAATATCGTCGATGAACCCAGGAGAAAAGTTACTCCCCGACGAGGGGATACTAATAACGATTTCGGATCAATATCGTCGTGTAGTTAAAAAAACTAAATTACTTGGCGGTTATGACTCGCCCAGATATTTTCTTTGCCATCAGTGTCGCGAGTATATTTTTGTCTTCTCCACGAGTTCCACATTGGCAGGCAGTTCTTAGAATTTTGAGCTATTTAGTCCAGAATCCCGAAAAAGGAATTCGCATGGAGAACCAGACATATACAAATATTGAGTGCTTCACCGATGCTGATTGGGTTACAAGCCTGACAGATAGATGATCTACGTCTGTTTATTCGGTATGTATTGGCAGAAACGTGGTATCATAGAAGAATAAGAAGAAGAGTATGATCGCACGATCAAGTTTTGAAGCAGAATATTGAGCCATTGCTCATGGCACGGCAGAGGTATTATATCTGCAGCATAATCTATAAGAGCTGGGAGAAGAAGCAGAATCTAAAGAAGCAGATATGTTGTGTGATAACCAATATGCTATGCATATTGGTACCAATCTTGTATTTCATGAAAGGACGAAGCACATTAAAATTGATGTCCATTTCGTCCGTGATGAGTATAAAAAAATTGATAAAGTTTTATCACTCGAGGACCGGTGATCAGATAGCCGATATCTTCACAAAATCTCTTTTGGGTCCTTGGGTACAATTTATATAACAAGTTGGGCATGATTGATAAATATGCTCCAGCTTGAGGGAGGGTGTTAAGCATTTTATTTGGTAGTGAGCTTTAGTCCCACATCGGGTAGAATAATAGAGAGAGGGGTCAGCCTATATATGTAGTCTTTTTTTATCAATGAAATAATTCCATTATTCCAATCCTACAATAACTGAATACAATAACTATTAAAAAGGATAAGCCGGCAAGCGACAAAAGAGCATAAGGACTTCTCAAAATCGGAACCATAACCCTTAAACTAAACAAGGATCATGGTTATGGATTTTTTCTCGAACAAAATTTAGCCTCTGGCCACCCACCGATACATATGACAATACACGAGAATGTAAAAGACAATACGCGAGCATAAAGTAAATATCGCGCAAAAAAAGAAGCATGACCAAGCATTTCTTACGGCTTGCTATCATTAGCTAACTAGGGTTATCACAAACTTAATTACTTAAAAATGCAGTTTAAGGAATTCCAATGGTTACACACCCTGCAGTCTATCCAAGTTATCTAGACAAGGTCATGTAAAAGTAAAGGCAAATATAAATTTAAAGACAATGTCAATGAATAGTGCTTCATTTAATAGTGTAAATGCAAAGGCAATGCAAAGTAAAGTGCATCACTCGACGGTAAGCTAGAAGAGTGCCCCTCACGACGGAGAGCTTCAAATCCATAAGATGTGGCCGGGATAACGGGACTGCATGCAACCAGAAAACCTCCCCTCCCAATAATCTAATTATTCATGCTAGTTTTTAATACTTAACATTTTCGTTTAGAATTCTGTGTGTGGCGTTCCGCAGAATCCATCCTAGACATATACTCCTCTCGGTGGTAAGTAAGTGGTAAGCAAAACTGGACAATGATTTGACAGTTAAAAAGCACATGTGTCACTCCCCGTTTCCAGTATATGTATTGGGCTTGCTGGCATATTATTTATTTGATTGCTTGAGACTAGACTCATTCTTTGGTTTGTCTTGCTTCTTGGTTTATGGTTTGGGTTGGTTTGGTCTTGAGTTGAACCCATGGTCTAAACCTCAAACCCTAGCTACATAACCCAACTTTTTTCTCTCTCCCTCTTTATTCTTTCTTTTTCTTTCTCTCTCTTACATTTTTCCCTCCTTCCATAGGCAAGTACACCTTGCATCAGAAATTAAAAAAAAACCCTCCATATTATTGGTCTATTATGTTTATTGTATAATTTTAAGCATGTTTAGAACTTGGTATTTTCGGATTTGGTGGATGGAATGGTGTAGATCTAGATTTTTTGTGAATGTAGGTGTTCTTGATTTTTTTTCTTGGATTTGATCTTCAAAAGCTTGTTGTATTTGGAAACTTATTTTTCTATGTGATAGGGAACTTCATTTCGAACAATTTGGCTATTGAACCACTTGATTTGGAGTTGAGATGAGAATTTTATGGCAGAACTAGTTTTTCGGATTCTTGGAGTTTATCCATGGCCGAACTTGTTGTTCTAGGACGATGGAGTACCATGCAGCCCAGGAACAGCGCCTCCTCGAGCAAGAACCCATCTTGTTGGACGCATGTATGCTTTGTGCATGCTTTCAAAAGTTGGACGCATAGTACCTTGAACGCATAAAAATTCACTAAGGCCTGACTCCATGCGTCTAGGAGATTATGCGGCCACGAGCCATGTGTCTCTTCTTTTGGGCGCATGTCTCTACACGAATTTTGTGTCTCTATACGATTTTATGTCCTTTTGTCTCTTCTCTCTAATACTTATACATTGTCACATTAATTACCTTTATGTCACTTCCTTGATACTTTATTTATCACCCATCACTTCGGCACTTGTTCCAAGTAGTGAACTTTTGCTCGAGCATGCTACATGGAGGAGCATACGGCCTGAAGGAGCATGCAACTAGGTTAGAACATGCAGCCGGGTTGGTTCATACGGCCTACCTTCTTGTGCATGACTTAGACATGTATTATCCTTAGTGACTCCCTGTGTACACGTACTACTTTCTTGTTGGGATCATTTATTTTATTTAAAATATTTCTTATCATCCTCTATATGGTTGATCCTGGTCATTGCTTGTGTTATGATTCTAGGGTAGAATGGACTTAGTAACCCGACCATGTGCTAGAACTCATGCTTATGATCTTGGTAATTGGACTCGAATACTGTATCCGTGCTGACCAAATTATTGCCTAATATTGTTCATGATCCATGCATCGAGGTATGACATAGCGTGTTACATGTTAAGTAATTTATATTTAGGTTGTGCATCGAGAATGCCTCCAAATTCCAGAATGCGTGATACTATATATATACTTTTCCACCAACACGGACATGATATGCGAGTCAAGTACCAAATCGTGGCTAGGAGTTTGATTGTTGAATGTTGCATACACGCTCTGGTGAATCTAGATTAAAATTCCATGGATTCGTATATAGCATGCCCGTACTTTGTACATCTTAAGAGAAATTCTCATATGGCTATGCCTTGAGATTTTAAAATAATATAGGGTTAATTATGCAACTAAAAGTGGTGGTAACATTGGGAGAAAACGGTATCTCGAGATCATGACAATGAACCTTTCCACAGAGATTCATTCTAAGTGCACTGTGTCCTGGCCACCACAGATACTGTATATTATCCGTTTTAGTGGAGTACAGTATCTGACCTATTATAAATAATTTTGACCCACTGTTTTGCTATAAGTACATTGGAACCGCTAATACCGTGATCTAGAACAGTGGCCCTATGGGGAACTGGTACAATTCGTGAAGTGCATGTATAATCATTTATTGGCTTTGAGGATACCTATTATGCATTATTCTGAGATAATCTCAGACTCCATAATTAGCAACCGTACAAGTGAATGGCCTATCTTATTAATTAGACTTGATTGTGATTGTATTATTCTGTTAGTATCCTTGATTGTATTATTCTGTTAGTATCCTAGGGAAATTGACTATCATAGCGTGATGGATTTAACCCTTATTCTTGTTTGGTTATAGGGTTGGGCCTTTGTGCTAGGATATGCCATAGACCTAAGTTACGACACAGAACCTATATTATTATATATTTATTGCTTGGGTTTTTTTCTCTATTTCGTGCATCATTTGTGGTACTTGCTATTTGGGGTCTAACCCCACTGGTTTTGCATGGCCAGGTTTCAAGCCAGCACCCGAGGATCCAGCATACTTTTCTCCGACTTATGGTTGAAGGACCGTGAGGTAACTCTAGAGGGTGGTAAATAGAGTGCAGCAGAATAATCTATCCAATTTAAGATTATCAAAATAAAGGCAGTTGCTAACTAACAGTGTATATAGAGACAGTAAAATAAATCAGTAAAGTAGAGAGAGAAAATAAACGCAAACACCAAGATGTATACTGGTTTTCCTCTGAGAGGACTAGTCCAGTCCCAAGAACTCAAGCTCAAAATTTTATCCACTATAATCACCATTAGTGAATCACAAGCTTTGATCTGACAGCTTGCAACTTCTTTACACCACGAGGTTTGATCCGAAGTCTCGCAACTTCACAACTTAGAGAGAGAGAGAGAAAGAGTAACTGATAGAACAAAGCTCTTTACAACTCTGAAGACTTATAGACCGAGATCGCACTTGGCACTAAGAAGGCTAGGGAGTTGCTCTTTGAGATAGGAAAATTAAGGCTTTAGAGGTTTTCTTACAATAGGATAGGAGACTAAAGAATGGTTGAGTGAGTAAGAATAAAGAATTTTAATCCTATTTATAGGGTATAGGCAAACAAAATTCAGCCATAATTCGGATGGGGTTTAATTTAAATTTTCAACCGTTGGGCCAAGAAATCAGGAGCTTATTGAACTGGTTGATTTCAAACCAAAAGGGTAACCGAGTTTGGTCCGAGTTTGGCACGAGTTCGGCCCGAGTTCGGTCTCTTAGTATGGTAGACTTTGTAAATGAATGTGGCCGAATTTGGTGGATAGGTTCTTTGGTTTATTTGAGTGCACTAGGTATCTGGGTATAGGTATTTGGGTTTTGCCAGTGCGACTCAGTTTACATCAGTCCTAGACTCAAATAAATAAAAAATTATATTTGAATAGACGTAATACAGATGACATGTAATAGCAGTATTGAGGCTTCAGATCGCGACATATCAATGCATGGTTTAGTTAACTATCAAAATCAAGTTGACTGAGACCGAATGGGCTAACAATCTCTCCCATTTTGATAATTGATAAACTATGAATAATACTGCAAGTCTTTGATATGCAAGGCTCCTCCGTAACTGTGGAGCAGTTGATATGCTGAAGACAACATCTGTCAAGTATCATCTTGTATGCTAGTATCATGTATATCTTTCTCCCCCGTTGTTATTTGATTGAAATGACATGCTCCCCTAAAATCGGTGAGATGACAAGAAAAACAAGAGAGTAAAGTGTATACAGGATAATATATAATGACAAAAGAAAAATTGCATTAAACTTTTATTCATTTGAAAATAAAACATACAAAAATAGATGTGTAGTGGAAAGATCATAGTAGAGCATCTAAAGTAAACTTTTTAAACATTTAAATCCATTAAGTAACTAGTTTTCATTTTTTTTCATTTTCATCATTAGGTTGAACTATTTTGTTTGGATCAAAGAAGGCATCAGCTGAATCCAAATGTCGCTGAATATAGGGGTGATCAATATAAATTTCTTATGGATTCAGATTTTAGAGAATCAGAAAAGGTCCTGCTGGGTGCTTCAATAGGGTGTAATGGATGTCGACCAAAGTGTTGCCAATAGCCTAAGTCTGAAGAGTTTGGCGATGATCAGTAGCATGATTGCGTATATCTTCTTTGTGGAAGCTATCACGCAACAGAATTTACTCGAAGGTTTACAGTTGTTCATCAACAGGAGGGACGGAATCAACAGGATGAGTATTGGAGTTTGATGATGAGATATAAGGTAGAAGCATAGTTAGCTCAATTTTTCAAATTCTATTAAGGTATAAAGGTTCCTCAAGATTTGGACAAGTATCTAAAGGAATGTCAAAATAGCTAAAAATGGTTGCAAAGTACATGGCGTATAGTAATGGACGCCCTTTCTTGCGACATTGAACCATTTGAGATAAGATGGTCTGGGAAACATTGAAGTTAATTCCGAAATACAAGTGATATAAAGCTGACATTTCTAGATAAGAGACCTCATCAAAGTAAGTCTTCTTAGGTAGAAAGTTGAAAAGATAATACGATGCATTTCAAAGAAGTGACCATTCAAATATCTAGCATAAAATTTTCAGGTGGATATTCAAGAGGGTAACAAAGGTTATTTTTGAAAGAATCTAGAGTTAAGCCATGGTCGAATTGAACTCGCGTGATGTTGACTAAGGTTTGTCCATCAGTGGGAATGCGTAGGATTTCACCCAAGTCATTCGCATCGAATTCAATTGGAATGCCACGAACTCTAGATAAAATAGTGTCAGGTTCATATGTTAGCATTGGTGTAAATATTGGTACGGGTCGTAAGAAATTTTTCAAGTTAAAGTTTTTGAAGAATAGGTAGATAGTATTTGTGTTGGGATAAAAAATCAATAGGATGGCCAAAATAGATGTGTTTCTTGGAGAAGTCATTAAACCAATCATTTGAAATTTTGAGGCACCGAAAGGTGAAATCGTCCAATTCTCCTATGTTTGACATAATGGAACATAAAAGAGAGTCGAAAAAGGAATCTATTTTACTTTTAGGGGCCATTTAGAGAGGATGTAGGAGAAAAAGCTAAGTTTATTTGTGGAGGAGGGATGATTTTCGTTGGTCTGAATAAATGAGCAACGAAATGATCTATATATTGAGTAACAAAAACCTAAATTAGGAAAAGAATTAAATGGCATATCATATTCTAGAATTAAACTAACCGAGTTCGGTCCGAGCACGGCTCGAGCTCGGCCCGAGTTCGGTCAGAATTCTGTAGACATTTATTTCCATAATCTTAATGTAATTATAATCGATATTATGCCTTTCTTGACTTGATATAAATACAGAATAATAAGTGTTGAACTTAAATCGTTACGTTTTCAAGAGTTTAAATCATCTCGGAGTAGTTGTAGGGGCCGGATCCCAGCTAGCGGTGGTACGAAAATACTTAAATACCGTGTCGCTTAAGGTTATTTACATCTTTTTGACAGAAGGGCCCTATCGGCTTGTATCCAAAATTTTTAAATTTTTTGAAAAGTGTGACAAAAAATTTGTAAAGCATCTTATGATTCTTATATTTTATCAGAATCCAAAAGACCTAATTCTCGGATAAAGTTGAATCGATTTTCAGCTAAAGGTTTAGTAAAGATGTCTGATAATTGATGTTTCGTGTCTACGTACTCTAAACAAATATCTCCGTGTAATTGATGATCCCTTAGAAAATGATGACAAATTTCTATGTGCTTAGTGCGTAAGTGGCATACTGGATTTTTGGTGAGATTAATTGTGCTAATGTTATCATAGAAAATAAGAATGTTCTTATAGTGCAAATTGAAGTCTTCTAGGGTTTGCTTCATCCACAAAATTTGAGCACAATAATGTCCTGCGGCGATATACTCTGCCTTAGTTGTTGATAATGTAACCAAATTTTATTTCTTGCTAAATCAGGAGACTAAAAACTTTTTTAGGAAATGACACATGCCGCTGGTGCTTTTTTGATCGATTTTTCATCCAGCAAAATCAGCATCCGAGCAACCAACAAGGTCAAAGGACGTGATTTTGGGATACCATAAGCCTGTTGACAAAGTCCCATTAAGGTATCAAAAGATACGCTTAACTATGCACGAATGTGATTCCTTAGGATTAGCCCAATATCTAGCACAAAGACGTACAACAAACATAATATCTGGGTGACTAGCAGTTAGACATAACAAACTACCAACTATACCTTGATACTTATGTGTCTATTGGTTTACTGCTATCATCAAGGTCAATCTTAGTGGATGTTACCATTGAAGTTCCGATAGGCTTTGCGTTGTCCATGTCGAACTTTTTTAGCAAATCCTTCGTGTACTTAGCATGATGGATAAAAGTTCCTTGTGAATCTTGTTTGATTTACAATCCTAGGAAGAAAGTCAGTTCTCCCATAATGCTCATCTCAAATTCACTCTACATACACTTAGCAAACTCGTTATATAGCATCTCATTAGTAGATCCAAATATGATATCATCAACATATATTTGCACTAATAATAAAGAATCAGCAGAAGATTTTATAAAAATGGTAGTATCAAATTTTTTTTTGAAAAACTGTTTCCAAGTAGAAAGAGGCTAAGACGTTCATACCAAGCACGCGGGGCTTGTTTGAGTCCGTATAGAGCCTTTCGTAACTTGAATACGTGGTCAGGGTGTTTGAAACTTTAAAAGTAGGGTTTTTTTTAACAAAAATATCTTCTTTGATAACTCCATTTAGAAAAGCACTTTTAATATCCATTTTAAAAAGTTTGAAGTTATGAAAACTAGCAAAAATATAAAGCATTCGGATAGATTCAAGTCTAGCAATAGGAGCATAAGTCTCATTGTAGTCAATACCTTCCTCTTGGTTGTATCCTTGAGCTACGAGACGTGCTTTGTTATGTGTAACTGAACCATCCTTATTTAATTTATTTCGAAAAACCTATTTAGTACCAATGATCGGATAATCATTAGGTTTAGGAACAAGTTCCCAAACTTGATTGCGTTCAAATTGGTTGAGTTCCCCTTTCATAGCAGAAATCTAAAATTTATCAGCAAAAGCTTTATCAGTATTTTTAGGTTCTATTTGAGTAATAAAAGTAACATTTGCAATGATATCTCTATTTGAGGAACGTGTACTTACACCTTTCGATACATCACCTATTACCAAGTCCTCAGGATTATCCGTGGAGAACTTTAGTCTCCTTGGCAGACTTTTCGGATAACTTATATTGTTTGTATCTTCTGATGGCATGTTAGTTTCGGGTTGACTACCTTCATCGTCGCTGTCGTTTAGTGCTTGAGTATTGTGTTCATCAAATGTAACATTGATTTATTCTTCAACAGTCAATGAGATTTTGTTGAATACTCTGAATCCTTTACTTTTGGTGACGTAACCTAGAAAAATACCTTCATCGGCCTTGGAGTCAAATTTTCCTAGATTATCTTTGGTATTAAGAATAAAATATTTGCAGCCAAAAACTTTAAAGTAACTAATTGTGGGTATTCTACCAAACCAATGTTCATAGGAGATTTTTTTCGATATAGGTCGAATAAGTACCCTATTCAAAATATGGCATGAAGTACTTACAGCTTCAGTCCAAAAGTATTTTGGAAGGTTATACTGATTTAACATAACTCTAGCCATATCGTTAAGAGTTCTATTCTTCCGCTTTGCAACACATTTGTTGTGGAGTTCTAGGACAAGAAAATTCATGAGAAAAAATATTTTTATTGCAAAATCTTTTGAAATAACTATTTTCGAATTTGCCTCCATGATCACTTCGAATACGAGTAATCATGAAACATTTTTCGTTTTGAACCTTTTTGCAAAAAGTGATAAATTTAGAAAATACTTTATTTTTGTTTGTAAGAAAATAAACCCATGTGTATCTAAAAAAATTATCAATAATAACATAAGCAAAAAGCTTACCACCAAGACTGGTGACTCTACTGGGTCCAAAAAAATCCATATGCAAGAGTTGTAGAGGTCTAGAGGTACTTACAAAGTTGATTGATTTAAAGGAAGATTTAGTAGCTTTTATTCTTTTTACAGTGAGCACATACCATATCTTTCTTTAAAGTAATCTCTGGTAAGCCTCTTACGAGTTTCTTTGTAGGTAGTCTTGCAATAGTTTCCATGTTTGCGTGTCCTAGACGCATATGCCATAGCCAGCTATCATCTTTGTCGGTGTATAGATATTTGTCTGCATTGTCAGTATCTTTTACAAGATAGAAAATATATATATTGTCTTTCCTAATCCCTTCAAAGATAACCTTACTAGTGGATCTTTCATAAATAAAAAATTTATTTTTAACGAAGCTAATACCATAACCATAGTCAGCTAGATGACTGATGTTGAGTAGGTTATGTTTTAATTTTGTTACTAGACAAACGTCTTTTATGATAGGATAGGGAGGAACACCTATATTACCATTATCAATAATGTATCCTCTGAGATTATTGCCGAAGGAGACATAACCTTCTTTCTTCATCGATAGCATTGCAAATAGGTTAGCATCACCAGTCATATGTCGTGAGCAACCACTATCGATAATCCACTTGCTTCTAGCATGGGAGGGTTGGTCCACCTAAAAAATGAGTTGTAGATGTAACCCTTGGTGCCCATTTCTTTGAGGGTCCTGTTGTGTTAGTTTTGGGTACCCATGCATAAACATTCATATCTACTAACTTCCTTGTTCTACAGAATCTAGATATATGTTATTTCTTACCACAGTAGTGACATATAGCTGTGTGATTGGTGCTTGGTGCAGCATGATAAATTTAATTGTGTGAAGCAATTCTTTGTGGTCTATGTGGATAGAATGCATGATTGTGTGGGATATTTCTTTGTGGTCTTCTATAATAGAATGCATGATTGTGTGGAACATTTTTTTGTGGTCTTCTATGTGCATGATGTGTTCTAAACATATGATTGCAAGAACTGTTATGCATGTAGGTAGGATCATAGCTGTGAGTGTTATTTTGTCTTGCTACGTATCTCGTGTTAGGTTGGGTGGAGATTTGTTCGACCTGTTTACCCAATCTAATCTCTAACTTTTTAGAGGTATCATATACTTCATCATATTTAGCAGTGAGAGCATCTATTCTACGTGCAACAATGGAATACTTTTTCTTTTTAGATTCGAGTTCTTCCTTAAGTTTAGCGTTCTCCTTAGAGCTCTTATCAAGACTGGCAAGTGCCTCGTGGAGGTTAAGATTAAGTCTAGAATTCTTGTCTAAATCGTTTGTGGTATCCTTTACTTTACTTAGTAGAGATGTTAGTCTCTCTATTTCAGTTTGACATTCTTGAACATCTTTCTTAGCATGCTTGTACTTATTTCTATGTTTCCTAAAATTATCAAGCAGATTACTAAAAGCATTACCTAGTTCTTCAAAATTAAAATTATCATAAGAGTTTTCATCCATTACCTGATCAACTAACACCATAAAGCATAGGATTGCTGCTTCTCGAGGATTATCTTCTTCGGATTCACTAGCTTCACTTTCGTGCCAAATACTAGTGTTTGCATATTTCTGTGATGATGTTCTTCTAGATGAGTAATTGTTGCAATTTTCTTTTCTTAGGGTTGGACAATCTTTCTTTATATGCCCTGTCTTCTTACAGTTGTAGCATATAGGCTCTTTATCACTGTTGTCAGTTGGCTCCTTCTTCTTAGATTTCTCAAGCTTTAGAAATTTTCTGAAGCTTCTGGTGGTCAGGGAAACTTCCTCATCTTGAGACTCATTGTCGTCGGAGTTATAGTTGGTAACATTTTTGTGATGTGCCTTAAGAGCATTCGTCTTCTCCTTGGGAGTGGGTTCTTCAAATTCCTTGAGATCCAGCTCGTGAGTCATCAGCTTTCCCATGAGCGTCTCGAGGGTCATCGTGGTAAGATTATTTCCTTCTATGATTGCAGTGGCCTTGGGATTCCAATTCTTGGTGAGTCCCTTAAGTACCTTGCGAATCTTCTCGTGATTGATGTACTCCTTGCCAAGTGATAATAGAGGGTTGACGATGTCGAGGAATCTCATGAATATTTGAGTAATTGTCTCATTTTGCTTCATCTTGAATGTTTCATACTCTTGTGTTAGACGACTTATTTTTTATTCTTTCACTTGGGAGGTTCCTTCATGAGTGACCTCAAGAAGTTTTCATACTTCGTACGAAGTTCCGTTAGTGGAGACTCTGTTAAATATTATTATGTCACAACACAAAATAAAGCTTTAATAGCTTTAGCATTAAGACTAGCTTATTTTTTTCGGTGTCTGTATACTTATCATGATGCTTCTCTACAAGGTTACCATCTATGACTATTCTAGGTGGCTTCTTGTATCCTTCTACTACTACAACCCAAAGGTTAAAATCAAGTAAATTTAGGTAGAAGCTCATACGTGTCTTCCAGTACGTGTAGTTAGTACCATCAAATAAGGGTAGCCTATTTATGGACTGGCCATCACCATTGTTGGTGTGAATAGATCTAACAATTGCCATAAGTCTCTTAGGATGCTAAGCCAAATATCAAGAGAACTAGCTCTGATACCAATTGAAGGACCGTGAGGCAACTCTAGAGGGGGGTGAATAGAGTACAGCAGAATAATCTACCCAATTTAAGATTATCAGAATGAAGGCAGTTGCTAACTAATAGTGTATATAGAGACAGTAAAGTAAAGCAGTAAAGTAGAGAGAGAAAGCAAATGCAAATACCAAGATGTATACTAGTTTTTCTCTTAGAGGACTAGTCCTGTCCCGAGAACTCAAGCTCAAAGTTTTATCCACTATAATCACCAATAGTGAATCACAAGATTTGATCTGAATGCTTGCCACTTCTTTACACCACGAGGTTTGATCCAAAGTCTTGCAACTTCACAGCTTAAAGAGAGCGAAAGAGAGTAACTGATGGAACAAAGCTCTTTACAACTCTGAAGACTTCTAGACCGATATCGCACTTGGAATTAGGAAGGCTAGGGAGTTCCTCTTTGAGATAAAAAAGTTAAGGCTTTAAAGGTTTGCTCACAATAGGATAGAAGACTAAAGAATGGTTGAGTGAGTAAGAATGAAGAATTTCAATCCTATTTATAGGGTGTAGGCAAACATAATTCGGCCAAAATTGGGATGGAGTTTAATTCAAATTTCTAACTATTGGGCCAAAAAGTCAGGAGTTTATTGAACTGGTTAATTTTATACCAAAAGGGTAACCAAGTTCGGTCCGAGTTCGGCACGAGTTCGGCCCAAGTTTGGTCTCTTAGTATGGTATACTTTATAAATGAATGTGGCCTGATTTGGTGGACAGGTTATTTGGTTCATTTGAGTGGACTAGGCATTTGGGTATAGGTATTTTGGTTTTGCCAGTGTGACTCAGCTTAAATCAGTCCTAGACTCAAATAAATAAAAGATTATATTTGAATAGACATAATACAGACAACATGTAATAGCAGTGTTGAGGCTTCATATCACAACATATCAATAAACAATTTGGGTATAGTTAACTATCAAAATCAAGTTGACAGAGACCGGATGGGCCAACAATAATGCATACTAGGAACATGGACACCGAGGATAACGAGTGGATTTTTTTCTTTCCTGCTCGTCATTGTATATTTTATCTTTTGGACATTTAGCCACCGGTACCTGTTAGCCAGCACGTCTGGACATTAGATCCTTTTCATGACTGTATATAAACCAGACTGCAGTTATAATACTGTCATGTACTTTTTTTACTCTATCAGCTTCTTATTTTGTACAACTGGTCTCCAGAATATTTTGATGAAAGCGTTTGGGACACCTATTTGCTTTATCATATACGCTCTATGATTATTTTTTTCTTGTTTGATTTATTGAGACATAGATGTTAGTATGACCCTAAGTGACCTGATTGTAGCATGCACCCCCTTGTCTAGTTATAGCCGTAATCGCCGTACGATGTATAGTACCTTGTACGGGGTAGCTGGCTGTGTCCGTCTCCGTATTATGGTCCTGGGGTGTGACAAAGTTTTAGTGGTGGCATATATTGGTATGTTTTATAGACTTATGGGGTATCATGGTCATAGGAGTCTCAATTAAACATGATCCTTCTTGAAATTCTGAATTCATCATCTTCGATACTCAGCTTAAAATTTCCCAGATTGGTTGCTTCATTGTTCCTTCTCGTCCTGTACTTGATATTTCTTATGCTCTTATTCAGGGTTTCTCCTCCTCCAGGTATTGCAGCAACAAGTGAGGTAGTGTTGCCAGTGGGGCGAGGTCATGTAGAAACTCAACCAGGGATCCAAGTTGAGCCCACGATAAATGCGGCAGAGTAACAGGCTCCAGATATTCCCGTACCTCCCGCAGTACCAACAGAACTAGATGCCCCGACCTTGCAAGAGATTATTTGAGGAATGTTGGCAGCCTAACAACATCAGATGGTGGTTCAGTAGCAATAACATCAGGAACAACAACGTCAATAGTTTCAACAACACGAACAGATTGTCATATTGAACCAAGAGTTACAGATGGCCCTGGAACGAGGCAGGAGAATAGATTCTGGGGTATTTATTAGGTTTTATAGACTGAATCCCATATATTTCGAAGGCACGGAGGACGCCATTACGGCAGATGATTGGCTCTAGGATATTGAGACAATTCTGGCAGTAGTTAAAGTTTTGGCTGAGGAACATATTGACCTGGTTTGATTACATCTTCAAGATCTTGAAAGAGATTGGTAGGCCATGATGGAGGTAGGATTAAGGCATCCTATTTTGTGGGGCAATTTTAGGACCTAGTTTAGGACGAGTTACTTTAGGATTGTGGTCAGTTCGAGCAACAGTAGAGATTCACCAACCTCAAGCGGGCTAAAAGGACAGTAAATGGTTACACGACTGAGTTTTGTGGACTTAGCAGGTTTGCTCCAACCAAGGTGGCAACAGAGTTGGAGAAAGAGATGAGGTTCCAGCAGGAACTTGACTTGGAGATCTTACACATGGTAGAGGTGCATGACTACCTGAACTTTGAGGCAGTATTGATAGCGGCCAAAAGAATTGATCTTAACTCTCATAGGATGGCATCAAGAAGAGTAGACCGGAAGAGGCCTCATGGACAGAGCAGCAAGGGAGGACCAGTACCGCGAACGTTAGCACCATCTCCTAGCATTCACATCCATGACGTAACACAGTGGAGGCCAGTGAACTCGACAATGATATCATTTACTCGGCATCAGCAGCCTCGGCAGCAGTAAAAATAATAGCAACAGTGACAGGGAGCGCTGACGGGTTATACGTATTCTGGCAAGGAAGGTCATAGCCGGGATATTTTTTGGGCAACAAATGGACTATCCTTAAGATGTGGAAGCACCGATCATAGGGTTTCCACTTTTCCCATGATACAGAGACCATGAGAGCTAGTACAATAGTTTCCTGCATTGACGGCTCCAAGGGAAGTACAGAAAGGAGGACAAGCAGTAGTGGTGCGGACTATAGCTCGGCATTTGTTGCCGACACAGGCTCAATTATATCAAGAACAACAACAGCAGTTACCGCAACAACGATACTAGGGAAGGCAGCAGCAGGGAGCTGAACAAGGCTAAGGGCAGGCGTTCACCTTATCCCTGGAAAAATCTATGGCATCAGGCGACGTAGTGGCAGAGAATATTTCTGTTAAAACCTTTTATGCCATAGCATTATTTGATTCTGGAGCTTCGCACTCATTTATATCTGCACAATATGCGACACGTATTAGATTGTAGTTTAAGGCATTGCCAGAGATGCAGAATATACTCACTGGCAATAGGATCGTAGGAGTTAGTAGTGTGTTCCTAGTGTGTCCAGTGATAGTTTGTGGACATTTATTACCTGCAAAGTTGATCGAGTTCCCAATGGATAACTTTGACGTTATCTTAGGCATGGACTAGTTGAGAGACGGTCATGAGACAATAGATTTTTATGAGGGTAGAGTGTTGTTTAGAGTACCTGTCTAGAAGATTTTATTCTTAGCATAATAGAAGAAGACCATCATAAGGAAGGTATCGCAACAGTAGCAATAGAAGAGGACCCGATATCCAAAATAGTTAAAGAATTCATGGACGTCTTTTTCGACGAGCTTCCTGGATAACCCCAAGTTAGAGAAATATAGTTCTGCATAGAGTTGATGTCAGGAGCATAACCATTATTCCATAAAGTATACCCAATGTCACCATCAGAGCTTGATTATTTACATCGACACATGGAAGAATTGAAGGCAAAGAAGTATATTCGGACCAGTGGATCAACGTGGGGAGCACCAGCGGTATTAGTAAAGAAGAAAGATGGATTGACGCTATTGTGTATGGATTACATGCGATTGAATGCGGTGACAGTGAAGAACTAGTATCCATTGCCCAGGATTGATGACTTTTTTGACCAATTAAGCGGAGCAAGAGTCTTCTCCAAGATAGATCTGCGATAAGGATATCATCATTACCTCCACTGGATTGATTTTCTCCTACAACGTGTGCGAGTTTGGGAGCAGGATATACCGAAGACAATATTTAGGTCACGATATGGGCATTATAAATTCTTAGTTATGCCATTCGGACTGACTAATGCTCTAGCGGTATTCATGGACTTGATGAATCATATTTTTATGCCATACTTAGACCAATTTGTGGTAGTATTTATCGGTGACATCCTTGTGTATCGTAATGAGGAGGAACATGAAGAATTTCTCAGGATAGTACTACAAGCTTTGAGGGAGCACCAGTTATATACGAAGTTTAGTAAGTGTGAGTTTTGGTTGGATCACATATCTTTTCTTGGATACATTATTTCTGGAGCAGGAGTTCCAGTTTATCCCAAGAAGGTAGATGCAGTAGAGAACTGGACAGTTCCAAAGACGGTGGCAGAGGTGCGTAGTTTCTTGGGCTTTGCAGGATACTAAATAAGATTTGTGTCAGACTTTGCTAAAATCTTGGCACCTTTGACTCAATTGACGCACAAGGAAGTTAAATTTGTGTGGTCAGCAGAATGCCAGATAGCCTTTAAAGAGTTGAAAAAGAAGTTAATTTCTGCACAAATCCTTACTCTTCCAGCAGGCTCCGGAGGATTTATGGTGTATTATGATGTATCTAGCAAGGGGCTTGGATGTGTTTTGATGCAACATGGGAGAGTGATATCGTATGCTTCTCGGTAGGTCAGAGATCACGATAAGAACTATCCAACTCACGATTTTGAGTTAGCAATAGTAGTGTTTGCACTTAATCTATGGAGGCACTACTTATATGGCGATCGGGTGGAGATCTTCACAGATCATAAGAGTTTGAACTATGTAGTCACGCAAAAGGACTTAAACATGAGACCAATAAGGTGGCTAGAGTTGTTGAAAGACTATGACATGGAACTTCAATACCATCTAGGCAAGTCAAATGTAGTAGCTGATGCACTTAATAGAAGAGGTAGAGAATTCATGTTGACCACTCAGAAGCACATTCTAGAAGACTTACGAGAGATGGAAATTGAGATAGTACTTCCTAAGGATACATGAGTTCTGGCTAGTCTAGAGATTCAGTCAACTTTGGTAGATATAATCAAGATAGCTCAGGCAGAGGACCCAAAGATTCAGAAGCTACGGACAGAATGTGAGTCTGATCTTCGAAAAGAGTTAACAATTCATGCGGATGGAACGCTAAGATTTGGGAACCGTCTATGTGTACCAAGTGGGGATATTCAGCAATAAGTTATAACTGAAGCACATAGTTCCCAGTACTCCATTCATCCGGGAGGCACGAAGATGTACCAAGATATCAAGCAACACTTTTGGTGGAACGAAAATAAGAGAAAAATAGCCCGCTTCGTATCACGATGTCTGATATGTCAACAAGTGAAGGCAGAACAACAGAGACCGGTAGGATTATTTCAGCCGTTCCCTATTCCAGAGTAGAAGTGGGAACACATCACGATGGACTTTGTGACCGCTTTACCTAGATCGTTGACTGGTCGAGATACATTTTGGGTGATAGTGGATCGACTCACAAAAGTGGCACATTTTCTTTCCTTTATAGTGGGACAGTCTACAGGGTATTTGGCAGATTTTGTATTTGCGATAGATTGTAAGGCAACATGGCGAGCCGGTAAGCATAGTGTCCGACCGAGATAAAAGGTTTACTTCTCATTTCTGGAGAAGCTTGCACGAGAAATTGGGTACCAGGTTAAGATTCAGTACTGCGTACCACCCCCAAATAGGCGGGCAATCAAAGAAGACCATCCAGACCCTGAAAGATATATTACGAGCCTGTACCCTAGACTTTGGTGTATCTTGGAAGAATCACCTTCACTTAGTGGAATTATCGTATAACAACAGTTATCAGGCCTATATTCAGATGGAACCTTTCGAAGCGCTATACGGCATGAGGTGTAGATCACCGTTGGCATAGGACGACATTGCTGAGCGAATGATGTTAGGCCCCGAAATGATCATGCAGACAGTAGAAGTTATCAAGAAGATCAGAGAGGGACTTCAGGTTGCGCATGATCGGCATCGTCACTGGACATACCAGCATCGTAGGCCTTTAGATTTTTGTGTTAGAGACCACGTGTTCTTGCAGATTTTGCCAACCCGTGGAGTTATTAGATTTGGGGTTCGCAGGAAGCTTAGTCCGCGATACATTGGGTCCTTTAACATTCTCGATCGGGTAGGCGATGTGGCTTATTGTCTTGCCCTTCTACCTTCGCTACGAGAGGTGCACGATGTATTTTATATATCTCAGTAGTATATCCTGGATCTGAGTCATATCCTCGATCACTCTAAATTAGTCATTAGTACCGACTTATCTTATGAGGAGCAACCTGTATCCATTCTAGACCAAAGGGAGAAGGTACTCAAGAACCAGACTATTTCTCTTGTCCGAGTTGCCTGGGGCCATCACACTCTTGGAGAATCAATGTGGGAGCACGAGAAATATATACGGTCTCGGTACCCGCACCTATTCGATTCAAAAGCGTCACGACCCGTACTCGAAATAAGGGTACGAGTACGTGAATAACGCCCAGCCCACGTCATAACAACGATGTAGAATGCTGCTTTGGGTCAATAATATTATCTAACATCACAAACAGTATATATAAGGTAACTGTCATCTCATCTAACCTCTAAATGGAGGAACAATATGATATATAGTAATAAGATCAATACTCAGTCATAATATAAAACTAAGGGAAGATATGGCATGATATAAAAAAAGAAGAAGTACAAGAGTCACAAATACATCTCAAGTCTAACATCTAGTCACACACAATAGTCTCTAAAATAATAATACATGCCAAGGCTCTAAATAGTCAATTACAAAGCAATAATAAAAGCTAAGTCTCCTTTGTAGCTACTGCTACGTCCTCTTGTACTAGAGGTGTTATCTCTCTTACTAGCTCGCCATCTTGTGTCCCATAATGTGTGGGAAACATCTCCACTAACAAGTCATCTGAAAAATATATTCAATTAGGATTGGAGGAAAGTACAAAACTCTGAAAGCAGTTCCAAATACATGGTGGAGCATATATGACAAATAATAGAAAAGAATACAAGATGTACTAGTAACTAAGAAATGGAAATAAAATAGAATAAGCATGTAAAATACTGGAAAGGAAAGAACAGGCAATATGGAATAACTGCAAGTAATGGAAATAGATAATACTAGCTAATACCAGCTAATATGCCTTAGAGTACAAGTTTGTTATGTGATCGGTTTAGGTTGAACATGAATGCAATAAAGTAACTAGATTACACGTGTGATGTGTAATCGACATATACACGAATACACTGGGCTTTGATCACATAACCAAATTTTACTCCCCCGTCCCCAAACAATACTCATAAATCCGATCAGGACAAGTTACGAACACGAGTAATATAGGCACACTATACACGAGACAGTATGTGAACACGAAGTACATAATAATCAATACCTGATACACAAGATAAAATATATGTGAATGAGTACCGCTGAACACGGTAAGGGAACAACATCTTCTGACAGGATCCATATAGTACCAGTCCGTGTCGGAATCAAGTATACAGTTCTTGTCATGCCCCAGTCCCAAAATACGTAGGACTAGGAATACGCAACACGCCGGCCGTATGTATATGATAACTCCAATGTGTTGGAAGATCGTAATACATATGTATGTTGTACATGAATATCAAATCCATAAGTGGTAATATACTGTCAACACAAGTCACACGCAATCTATATCTCATCCACATCATAAATAAGGAAATATGAAATAAATAACTGAATCTCAATATTAGGTATCAAAGAATGATAGTCGGATGGAAACAAATCCACTGCCAATCAACTATACTAACAACTACTAAATGAGAGAAGAGATCAAACTCCAATATAAAATAAATATCAATAAAGGAAATGGCAACTAAAATATCCATCAGTTGTGATGAATCAAAGGTACTCTGAAGATAATACCTCCTCAGTCTGGTATGAAACATCAGGTCCGGGTCCATACTCCTGTGGATAATCCTGTCCGTCTATACCTAGAAATGGACCAAGTCCTCAGAGGGACGTAACAAGATATATAGAAGCATGCCAATAAAGTACTGAAAAATAAATACCCAATGGGTCGTCTAACCATCTATGTGAATGCACTTTGAGAACAACTTTCCAACATGTGGGCTATCTGGATAAAATAGGATTGGTATGATTCTCTCGGAGATTCAGGGGCCTAAAAAGTATGTCGTCTTTTGAACGCCAGAGGCCGCCTGATAATAATATATATATAGTGGTCATCATGACCGCGCATCTCCGGTGGAGCGTACGGGTTACGCAAGAAAAGTGCAAAGAAGCCCAAACGCCTTACTTGTTGTCCTCCCCACCCCATGCTTTAAGCATGTCATATCCATGACATGATGATACCTCTAATAACTGTCAAGTCTTTTAGCATAAAATTTCTATGAGCAGTTATTCCTATCTGTTGCACGTCCCATACGTACCAGTGGCTAGCCGAGTATGCAAGTCCGTATCCTACATGAGACTCACACTCGTGTAACAACTGTGCCAGGTCCAATGAAACATAAGAATGTCTCATGATAATGGGGTGGTCTCATAAACTAGGTCAACATGCATATATATAATAAAAATAAAATACGACGCCACCGTCGTTGCACCCAAGTTATTCTTGGACGCGCAGTTTATATAGCAGTTAAAATATATGAACTAAATGACATAAATAAAATACATGCACCATATAGAATATAAATCACAGTACAATGGCAAAGTATACTTGCCTGTCAAGCAATCTGCGTAGTGTAAGCTTCTAGACGTCAAGTACACAGAATCAGAAACTATGGCCTCCAAATAAACGTCTTCGGATGCTGAAATAAATATCACCAATGTTCTCAAAATTAGCGAGATAGCTAGAAAATACTACCCTTTCGTCCAATTTGGACATAGGGGCAAAACGGTAATTTTGGGTCAAAACGGGTCCACATGTGGGCCACTTTGCACCGAAAAGCTTGCCAGAGGTAAAGGTCTCTAAATGGAAAAAATTATATGTCAAACACATTATAAACGTCAATATGAACTCAACGGTATATCCAATTTTGGATTCCGGTGAGCCGAACACTATGCCCTTAAAGTCAACCATAGGGCCCGCAAATAGGCGACTTGGTCAACTGTCTCAGAATCGCGTGAAACTTGGGTCACAGGACCAAGGTGATACCACGAATCCAATAGCGCAAGTTTTGTCGCATTCCGACGAGCGTACACAAAATGGTGAGGTATTTTACAAAATTTGCAATACGGAGACTTTTTACAGATACGGGTTGATTTCGACGCGCACACGCGTCCAAATCAGTTTCTGTAAAATTCCACACATCAGGACATACCATACGTACCTTTCGGTACAATTGGTACGCGACGAGGCCGTCCCGTTTGGCGGGACACACTCGGTATCACAATTTCTAATATTTTTAAAAAATAAGTTTTCATGGTTTTTAACCCAATTTATCTCTGATTATAACGCAAAATAAAATAATCTAATTAACAGGAAATGATCTCGGTTATACAGAATTCACATAGCAAAAAGTATATTTCAATTTGGAGGTCTATGGTGGAAGATATCAGTCTCTAAACGTAGTTTGTTGAAACAGTTCATAACAGTTTAAATTATGTAGTTTTTTCTCAACTTGGCCTCAATTTCTATTTAGTGTTTAACGCTGCTCGATGGAAACTAATTAACAGAGTTGAGAGGGAGATAGGTTGTTATCATACTGGTGAAGACGGATCAGAAATCGGTAGAGAGATGGGACAGAAAACAGCGCTTGAAACAGGGGTCGTCGTTGCCGTTTCTGCTGCGGACGTTTGCGCGGTCGTGCG
Organism: Iris macrosiphon; assembly: GCA_036927795.1. Lineage (NCBI taxonomy): Eukaryota > Viridiplantae > Streptophyta > Magnoliopsida > Asparagales > Iridaceae > Iris > Iris macrosiphon. Next base: position 153,777,074 of record JAYESA010000013.1, on the reverse strand, counting down.
GACGACGTTGAAAGGGTCGGCCGACGCTGGGTTACGGTGGCTGCGCTGTGGGAGGAAGTCGGGGTCGGCGCTGGGTTATGGGAGTCGAAGGCTAGGGTTAAGGTTTATATATATATATATATATATATATATATATATATATATATATATATATATATATATATATATGCAGAGGGTGAGGGTTAGTTTGTTCGGGGTCGAGCATACCTAGGCCGCGGGAGGTGCTGTGCCGAGGTTGGGGTCTGCCTGGGCTTACTGATGTAGGCGGATTTAGGTTACTGTGGGTAACTTAAGGCTTTAGACTTAAGGAGTTTTGTTAAGGGTTTTATTTTAAATGATTTCCTTTTTCTTTTCTTTTATTTTTATTTCCATTATTATTATTTACTACTACTACTACTACTATTACTATTATCATTATTATTATTACTACTACTATTATTACCTTTAATAACTATATATTATTTACATATACATACGAGGTATAGATGAGAAAATGTTTGTATCCAAAAATAATTTCTAAAAAAATATCTATCACTCTTCTACAAGATTTCCTAAAATAAAATTAAATAAAATAATAGTTTTGTTCCATAAATTCTAGATGAGTAGTTACCTAGGTAATTAATTCAATTAAATTTTATTTTTTAATTAACTAAGAAATAATATAATTATATTAAAAGATTAATTAAATAAATATAATATTTAAAATTAAGGGATTTTATATTTTACCCAACTTATAAAAATTTCGTCCTCTAAATTAAAACTAAGCCACGATAGAAAATCAAGGGTGGTATATGGTAGAAATGAACAAAGTAAATTCATACATTGATCTACGAACAAATATGGAAAACGTTTGCGCATGTCATCCTCGTGCTCCCAAGTGGATTCTTCTGGCGCACAATGCTTCCATGCCACGCGGACCAAGGGAATAGACTGGTACCTCAACACTTTCTCTCAACGATCAAGGATCCCCACAGGTTGCTCTTTGTATGACAAGCTCGGCCTAATGGTGATCTCAGAGTGGTCGAGAACATGACTACTATCTGCCACATATCGCCTAAGTTGTGACACGTGGAATACATCATGTACCCCTCAAATGAAGGTAGTAGTGCAGGTCGATACGCCACTTCTCTCACTCGCTCTAGCACGTCAAATGGTCCGATATACCTTGGACTCAACTTGCCACGCCCTCCGAATCGAATAGTGCCTCTAGTAGGTGATATCCTCAAAAAGACATGATTGCCCTCTTTAAACTCCAAGGGACGACGATGAAGGTCTGCCCATTGTTTCTGCCTGTCTTGCGCTGCTCGCAAGTGCCCTTGTATCTTCTTCACTGTCTCCACGGTGTCGACTACCAACTCTGGTCCCAGAATCTGACGTTCTCCTACGTCACTCCAACACATGGGAGACCTACACTTTCTCCCATACAATGCTTCAAACGGAGCCATCTGGATGCTCGCTTGATAGCTATTGTTGTAAGAAAACTCCACAAGATGTAGGTGGTCCTCCCATGATCCTCCAAAGTCCAACATACAAGCCCTCAATATATCCTCCAATGTCTGAATAGTACGTTCGGATTGCCCATATGTCTGTGGGTGATACGATGTACTGAACTTCAGACGAGTCCCAAGACTCTCCTGTATGCTTCTCCAAAAGTGAGATGTAAAACGTGAATCCCTGTCTGACACAATATTGATCGAAATACCGTGCAACCTCACGATCTACCTCATATATAAGTCAGCTAAAGCTTCTGTAGACTGGCCAACTCTAAACGGCAAGAAATGTGCGGACTTGGTGAGTCGATCCACTATTACCCATACAACATCTCTCCCACTTTGACTCTTGAGAAAACCCGTGACGAAGTCCATAGTGATGTGCTCCCACTTCCACTCAGGAATAGGACGAGGTTGCAGTAGCCCTGCTGTTCTATGATGTTTCGCTTCACCTGCGGACATACTAGACATTTGGCCACAAAGCGAGCTATCTCTCTTTTTATCCCATGCCACCAAAAGTGTTGTAGCAAGTCATGGTGCATCTTGGTGCCTCCAAGATGAATAGAATATATCGAACTATAAGCTTTTGCCATCATCTCCTGTCGAATCTCTCCATTAGGAATATATAGATGATCACTACATCGTAATATCTCATCGCCATGAATGCACAATCCCGTCTGCTCTCCTGCCTTTGTCCTTTCTTTCAATCTCCTGAATCTGACGTCCATAGGCAAAGCTGCCTTGATCCTCTCTATTAGTGATGATTGTACTTGAAAGTTGGCTAGTGTCCTATCTGCTCTTGGTAGTATCACTTCTATGCCAAGCTCTTATAAGTCCTCCAATAACTCCCTCTGCGTTGTCAAGAAGTAAGCTGTTTGCTTCCGGTTTAACGCATCTGCTACCACGTTAGCCTTGCCTGGGTGATAATGCAGCTCTATCTCAAAGTCCTTCATCAACTCAAGCCACCGATGTTGCCTCATATTTAGCTCCTTCTGTGTGAAGACATACTTGAGGCTTTTGTGGTCTGTATAGATCTCCACTCGCTCCCCATATAGGTAATGTCTCCATAGCTTCAGAGCAAAAACAACGACTGCAAGCTCCAAGTCATGAGTTGGATAATTATTCTTATGTACTCGTAACTGTCTAGATGCATATGCAATCACCTTGCCATGCTGCATCAACATGCATCCTAAGTCTTTTCCTGAAGCGTCACTGTAAATTACATAATCTCCTGATCCTGATGGAATAGTCAATATTAGCGATGTGGTCAGTCGCTTCTTCAACTCCTCGAAAGCAGCTAGACACTCGTCGGTCCATACGAACTCTTGGTCCTTGCATGTCAACCGAGTCATAGGTGCTGCTATCCTTGAGAAGTTCTCCATGAACCGTCGGTAATATCCCGCAAGTCCAAGGAAACTCCTCACCTCCGATGCTGATTTAGGAACGGGCCGTGTCTCGACTACCAAGATTTTATTTGGATCAACAGAAATACCATCTCCGGTAACGACATGCCCAAGAAACAAGACTTTGTCCAAGAAAAACTCATATTTATTGAGCTTCACATATAACTGCTCTTCCCTCAAGGTCTCTAGGACGATAAGCAGGTGCTTCTCGTGCTCCTCGTGGCTCTTCGAATAGACAAGTATGTCATCTATGAAGACGACCACGAACTGGTCCAAATACAAATGGAATACTCGGTTCATTAAGTCCATAAAGATAGCTGGATCATTGGTTAATCTAAATGGCATGACCAAAAACTCGTAGTATCCATATCTTATTCTGAATGCGGTCTTCGGGATGTCCTGCTTCTGTACCTTCACCTGGTGATATCCCGATCTCAAGTCTATCTTCGAGAACACCTTGGCTCCACTAAGCTGATCAAATAAGTCATCAATGCATGGCAATGGGTATTTATTCTTCATAGTCACTGCATTTAAGGCTCTGTAGTTGATGCACATATGCACCGACCCATCCTTCTTTGATACAAACAATACTGGTGCTCCCCAGGGTGATGCACTTGGCCGGATGAAACCTTTTTCCTCTAATTCTTTCAATTGTGCCTTCAGCTCATCCATCTCCTTCTTTGCCAATCTATAAACATGCGATGCTATGGGTGCTGCTCCCTGTGGCAATTCAATCGAGAATTCCACGTCTTTTTCCGGAGGTAGTCCTGGCAATTCCTCTGGAAAGACGTCTTGGAACTCTGAAATAATGGGGTCATAAATAATGTCGTCTATTGCAAGCTGAACACCATCAAGGGCTTCTGTGGGTCTCCGTGCAAACTCAAGTTTCGGCTGGCCTGGTACCTTAAAAAGAATGCTTTCTCCAAAACAGTCGAAGAAAGCATGGTACTTGCTTAGCCAGTCCATCCCAAGCACAATATCAAAATTTGGCATAGAAAGGACTAAGAATCGGGCATTCATCTCTATGCCATGAATCACTACAGGACAAGATCTACAAATCCGACTAACAGGTACAACTTCTTCGCCGGTAAAAATTCTAACACAACTAGGTAAAGGTGTAGTGGCAATATTATGCTTGGCAATAAAATTAGAAGATATGAACGAGTGGGTGGCTCTCGTATTAAATAATATCACAGCAAGAAAAGTAAAAGCAAGAGTAATACCTGCTATAACATCAATCTTCTGTTCTATGTCATCCATTTCTAGTGCAAAAGCTTGTCCATTCCTTTATGGTAGTCCATGTATGGACCTCGTGAACTGATCCTCCTGAGTAGGTAGCGGTGGTTCTCGCTGGAATCCTTCGGCTGCTGGGGGTCGAGGTGCTCCTGGTCTTGTCATCTGCTGAACTGGCTTCGGTACTGGAAGTGCTAGTCTCTGTATTGGCGGTAGAAGCATCAATGCCTCCTATATTGGACAGTCTCTCGCCATATACTGTCCGGAACCATACCTCATACATTATCCCAAGCGATTCCGACAGTCTCTCAAAATGTGTTCGCGTTTCCCATAATAACTGCAGTGGGGCTTCTCCAAATTCTGGTACAATCCTACTCTGTGTTGATGCTGTTGTTGTTGTGCCAAAGGATGTCTGATAGGCCCTCCTTGTTGTGTCCTTATTGATCCCTGCCGTGCCTTCAGTTGGCCTCCATTTCCCTTGCTGATGGTCTCTTGTAACCTAGCTTCTGTCAATAATTCGGCATAAGAGATCTGGGACTGTGAGCTAGTGTAGCATTGGAGATCCTGAGTCAGCCCGCGGTAAAAACTCTTAGCCTTCTCTAAGTCATTAGGTATCAGGGCAGCGCCATATTTACTAAGGCAACTAAACTATGCATCATACTCGTCAACTGTCTTGTTCCTCTGCTCCAGATGGAGGAACTGATCGTACAACGCATCCCTTACAGTGTCCAGGAAGTACTTTCTCTCAAAGCACTCCAAGAATTGTTCCCAAGTCTGATACGTACCCAACTGGCGCTCTATTGATTCCTACCAGTGATGAGCGTTACCATCTAGCTGGGTCCTTACGCCTGTCATCCATAGATCTGTAGGTAGCTGTGATGCTTCTAATAACTTCTGGGTGTGGGTAATCCAGTTTGTGGTCTCCTCTGGGCTCTTAGTGCCTTTATACGGCTTGGAACCCATCTGTACAAAGTTCTTGACTGAACCTACTCGAGCTTGTGGTACTGGAACTAGTGCCTGGGCTGGTACAGGTGCCTGGGCAGCCATTCTCTTAAGTGCTACCAGAAATTCTCGCCTCTGCTTCACCGCTTGCTGCCTCTGCTTTACATCCAGTGCAGCCGCCTGTTGTCTCTGTTCCTGCATCATCATTTGGAAGAATTGGAACAGCTGTGACTGGCCATCATGTGGTATCGATGAAGCTGGAAAAGTCCCATTAGGTGATGCGGAAAGATCATATGGAACTAGATTATGAGTCTGTCCTCCTGTCCCGGAAGTCTAGGAGTCGTTGAGGCCTCTCCTCGAGTTTGCCAGTTGACTCCTGAAGGTGTGTCGCCTCTGGTGGCAGTACATCCACTACGCAAATCAATCCCTCTACAAGAGGTAGACGAAACGATTAGAAGGAGTACATAAATCAAACAGGATGCAAGCATTTAAATAGAAAGGTTGAAAGGGAAGATGAGTTTAGTCAAGCGTGGATGAGATCCTATACTCTATTCCTATACGCTGGCTTATTCGGTACAGTAATGTAACTGAGACAATATATTCGTTGACCTGCATGGGCCACCACAAAAATATATCACGTCCCAATCCCAAAATACGTAGGACTAGGAATACGCAACACGCCAGCCGTATGTATATGATAACTCAAATGTGTTGGAAGATCGTAATACATACGTACGTTGTACATAAATATCAAATCCATAAGTGGTAATATACTATCAACACAAGTCACACGCAATCTATATCTCATCCACAGTATAAATAAGGAAATATAAAATAAATAACTGAATCTCAATATGAAGTATCAAAGAATGATAGTCGGATGGAAACAAATCCACTGTCAATCGACTACACTAACAACTACTAAATGAGAGAAAAGATCGAACTCCAATATAAAATAAATGTCAACAAATGAAATAGCAACTAAAATATCCATCAGCTGTGATGAATCAGAGGTACTCTGAAGATAAGACCTCATCAGTCTGGTATGAAGCGTCAGGTCCGGGTCCGTACTCCTATGGATAATCCTGCCCGTCTATACCTGGAAAGGGACCAGATCCTCAGAGGGACGTAACAAGATACATAGAAGCATGCCAATAAAGTACTAAAAAATAAACTCCCAATGGGTCGTCTAACCATCTATGTGAATGCACTTTGAGAACAACTTTCCAAAACGTGGCCTATCTAGCTAAAATAGGATTGGCATAATTCTCTTGGAGATTCAGGGGCCTAAAAAGCATGTCGTCTTTTGAACGCCAGAGTCCGTTGCTAATAATAATATATATAGTGGTCATCATGACCGCGCATCTCCGATGGAGCGTACGGTTTACACAAGAAAAGTACAAAGGAGCCCAAACGCCTTACTTGTTGTCCTCCCTACCCCATGCTCTAAGCATGCCATATCCATGAAACGATGATACCTCTAATAACTGCCAAGTCTTCTAGCATAAAATTTCTATCAGCAGTTATTCCTATCCGTTGCACGTCCCATACGTATCAGTGGCCAGTCGAGTACGCAAGTCCGTGTCCTATATGAGACTCACACTCGTGTAACAACTGTGTCATGGCCAATGAAACATAAGAATGCCTCATGATAATGGGGTGGTCTCATAAACTAGATCAACATGCATATATATAATAAAAACAAAATACGACGCCACCGTCGTTGCACCCAAGTTATTCTTGGATGCGCAGTTTATATAGAAGTTAAAATATATGAACTAAATGATAGAAATAAAATACATGCACCATATGGAATATAAATCACAGTACAATGGCAAAGTATACTTGCCTGGCAAGCAATCTGCGTAGTGTAAGCGTCAAGACGTCAAGTACACAGGATCAGAAACTATGGACTCCGAATAAACGTCTATGGATGCTGAAATAAATATCACCAATATTCCCAAAATCAGCAAGATAGCTAAAAAATACTACCCTTTCGTCCAATTTGGACATAGGGGCAAAACGGTAATTTTGGATCAAAGCTGGTCCACATGTGGGCCATTTTGCACCGAAAAGTGTGCCAGAGGTAAAGGTCTCTAAATGGGAAAAATTATATGTTAAACATATTGTAAACGTCAATACGAACTCAATGGTATATCCAATTTTGGATTCCGGTGGGCCGAACATTGTGCCCTTAAAGTCAACCGTAGGGCCCACAAATAGGCGACTTGGTCAACTATCTCAGAATCCCGTGAAACTTGGGTCACGGGACCAACGTGATACTATGAATCCAATGGCGCAAGTTTTGTCGCATTCCGACGAGCGTACACAAAATGGTACGATATTTTGCAAAAGTCACGATACGGGGACTTTTTACGGATAAGGGTTGATTTCGACGCGCACACGCGTCCAAATCAGTTTCTGCGAAATCCCATACGTCAGGACATACCATACGTGCCTTTCGGTGTAATTGGTATACGATGAGGCAGTCTCGTTTGGCGGGACGCGCTCCATATCACAATTTCTAATATTTAAAAAAAATAAGTTTTCATGATTTTCAATCCAATTTATCTCTGATTCTAACGCAAAATATAATAATCTAATTAACATGAAATGATCTCGGTTATATAAAATTCACATAGCAAAAAGTAGATTTCAGTTTGGAGGTCTATGTTGGAAGATATCAGTCTCTAAACGTAGGTTGTTGAAACAGTTCATAACAGTTTAAATTATGTGGTTTTTCCTCAACTTGGCCTCGATTTCTATTTAGTGTTTAACGCTGCTCGATGGAAACTAATTAACAGAGTTGATAGGGTGATAGGTTATTATCATATCGGTGAAGACGGATCATAAATCGGTCGAGAGATGGGACGGAAAATAGCGCGTGGAACAGGGGTCGCCGCGACCATTTTTTGCTGCGGACGGAAAATAGGCTAGGGTTAAGGTTTATATATATATATATATATATATATATATATATATATATATATATATATATATATATAGGCAGAGGGTGAGGGTTAGTTTGTTCGGGGTCGGGCGTACCTGGGCCGTGGGAGGTGCTGCTCCGGGGTTGGGGTGTGCCTGGGCTTACTGATGTGGGCGGGCTTAGGTTACTATGGGTAACTTAAGGCTTTAAACTTAAGGAGTTTTGTTAAGGGTTTTCTTCTAACTGATTTCCTTTTTCTTTTCTTTTGTTTTTATTTCCATTATTATTATTTACTACTACTATTACTATTATCATTATTATTATTACTTTAATAACTATACATTATTTACATATACATACGAGGTATAGATGAGAAAATATTTGTATCCAAAAATAATTTCTAAAAAAAATATATACCACTCTTCTACAAGATTTTCTAAAATAAAATTAAAATAAAATAATATTTTTATTCCATAAATTCTAGATAAGTAGTTACCTAGGTAATTAATTCAATTAAATTTTATTTTCTAATTAATTAAGAAATAATATAGTTATATTAAATAATTAATTAAATAAATATAATATTTAAAATTAGGAGGTTTCACAGTTCTAGAATATGTGATATATACACTATCATGAAATAAAAACTAACAGAGAGATGTACTCGCCTCTGGCCCAGAGTAAAGGATGTATCTCGATGCCCAAGTTGGTGTTACACAATCCTATTTAGGAAATATCATGTTAAATGGTGTAATATAGTGATAAATGAATAAAAGGATGCACTAATATGATTTCTCGGTCATTTCTAGCTAAACTAGGTCCAACTAGGCCAAACTAGGTCGCACACAAGTTTCTAGGTCCAATACTAGTTATTTTGTTTATAAGGGTGATTAACTAACTAGCACTGGCTAATAACAATAATATCTATATATTAAGCTACTTTATGTATCCATATAATAACTAGTATATAATTAAATAACTAATTAACTGATACACTAACTAATATCTAACAACCAATTAACTTATCTAGTAATGTAAGCCCCCTCATTTTTGAATAGGGTTATTTAGGTAATTTTTATTTTTTAATTATTTATTTAATTTAAATAGATTAGATTAGTAATTTCTAAAATATTCTTTTAGATATATGACCCTTTGTCATGGCTTTGATATTTTGAGCAATGTACGACATTTTTTCTTCCAACAAAATTTATAATAATAATTTTAATTGAGTCTAATATAGTTGAAATATGGATGTTGCAAGTATTGGATCTCTCCCATGCTCCAAAAATATTAAAGAACAATCAAGAATTATGGTTACCGTAAAATTGTCCCTTTTGACTAGACTTGACCCAAACCCAACCCAAACACATGTAGGCATGTAGTGCACCCCAATTATTTCCATGTAAATATATTATATATATAAATGATATTTAAATTGATTTATTTCTATTTATAGAAGTTCTAACTATAGAAAGTTGTATAGGTGGCAACCTAGTTGGCAAATAACTACCTAACCACTACCCTAACCAACCCAACAACCAAACCTTATCCAATCATAATCATAACAACCAACCCCACCCTCCTACTTTCGGCCAAGAGCAGCCCTCCCTTGGCCGAACCCCCCTAGCAATAGGATAACCTCCTCCTTTATTTAAATATTTAAAAAGGTCCTATATATATCAACTCATCAACAAACCCTAACCATATCAAAACCCCTCCCTCACAGTTGGCCGCCCCTTTCCTCTCTCCCCCACACGTGAAACAGCTCCCCCTGCCTCTCTCACCCTCACAACATCATCTCTTTCACCAAAAATTCCTTCCACTCTTCCAAAAGCTCAACTTTTCATCATCCTTCCACCATATCTCCATCCAAACGTCATTAAACCTTCAAGAAGAACCCCATCTTCTCCATAATTATATCAAGAACTCTTTTCTTTATCAATAACCCATCACAAATAAGTAGCAAGCCGAGCACGAGCAATGAGGAGAAATTCTTGGACAAGAAGAAACACCATCTTCAAATCCTCCAACAGTTTCGGTAAACCTTAAATCCTTCTTCCTCAAATCCCATGACATGATGCTTTTAGGTTAAGTTAATTTACTAAATTAGAACCCCTATTACTTCATATTTTTCTCATATTAAGAAATATAGATTTTCGTGATAGTTTGGTAATGATTGCTTGTCGGTAGAACTAGTTTAAGATTGGTGATGCGATTAATGGAGGGAATCTTATTGCTTATAAAAAAATTGAATTAATTGATATTTAATTTCTAGAAAATAAGTAGTTTTAAATAAATTCTTTGATATTATAATGTCAAATATGAACCTATAACTAAGGGCCACTAGCCTAGGTTTTCAGGTAATTATATGACATTATTTTGCTAGTAAATAAAAGATTTTTGGATAAAATAAATAGGTAATTATTTTATGAGATTATAACAGCATATAATAGGATATAAAATGATTTTTAATAGATATAAATAATAATAATGGATTGGCTATGTCTCGAACAAGTTTCGGACAAAACTAGTCAACGTACAGTTGCCGAAATCATGAAATGTGTTATTTTTGTCAAATCTGGAATTTATTGCTATAAATTCATATAAATCATGTTTCTGGAATATATAATTTATTAGTATTTAATTCCATGTCCTTTAATTTGGAACTTAGACTTAAACTTTGGAAGTCAAAAACCTAAAAACTATGCCCCGATACCCTGTAAAAGTAAGCAAGGTTGTTAGAAATAATAATGGGCTTGGTTTTGCATGGCATTGAAGAAGTTATAAATTTTAGATATAATTACAAGAAATTATATTTGGATCCTTAATTAATTAATTTATTTTTAGGTCAATTGATTTTCGAAGGAGTCGACGTGGGATCATCTTTACCATCGCTAACTGCAGAACCAGACAAGTATACCTTACCAAGATGTTTACAGTTATAAATAATTTATTTGATATTATTCATACATTAGATATTTGTTTGGCTTATTGATGTACTTATTGAGCCTAGGGCCTTTAAACGATACTTTGTGTCCGAAAATGATTTGGGTACCAACATCCCCTGCGGATACGAGTATCGTAGTTAGAGAGTCATTCTTTCGAACCCATGATTTGTGCATATATTATTTGCACATCCTACCATAGAAAACTTGACACGATTATTCATGTGGCAGAGTCTTTCATGACTTGATCGTGGTACTTAAACTCTGGATAGGACTACAGGATGCATGCTTTAGTTATAATAATAATTGTACATATTCACTATGACTTGTGTTGATAGTTAGAGGTCATGATCTTGCGTGTCTTGATTGAGACGTAAGATTACATTGGGTGAGAAGAGTCTTCATCGTGCTCTGGGCATATGTTACTTATTACTATTTATAGCGTATTAGATTTTAGGTTCCCTATGCAGAATCTAAAGTATTATATTTATATATACATCTTCCTCCTGGTTCCCCCACACAGAGCCTTAAGTGTACTATTAGTATACATAAGTGTCAATTGGGATCTTTCGTGAGTACCAGCCCGGGGTACGATACCATACTCTCATTTGTATATCACATAGTTGACTGTTGTAGCTTTTGCCTTATTCATACCATTATACTGTTCACTTTTGGCTTGAGTATTTATTGTACCTTGCTATGTCCCCTGAGGACCTGGATATGGATTATATCCCCAGGTATTGACGATGAGGTTTATCCTAAGGTTTATGGGTCAGGAACTGATATCGGAGCAGTACCAACAATCGAGGACGAGGTCGTACCGGAGGACTTCTCTTGATTTCTTAGATTATTTTTATGTATGATACCTTGTGATTCTTAGTTGGGGATTTGGATATTTCTCTTCATTATTTGATACGGGTTGTTCCCCGTAATATTTATTTATTATATTATGATAGACAGTTTTATTTATGGTATTGATATTTGAGACTGGTTTATCATATTGCCTCTTGTTCTTGACTTGGTGGATGAGATTAGATACATAGACTATGATATATATATATATATATATATATATATATATATATATATATATATATATATATTGTAGACCATTTTAGTTGTGATACAGCTTAAGTGCACTCTAAATGTGTAAACCCCCTGATTTTTCAAAAATTTTAATTTGGATTTTTTATAATTTTCTGTAATTTTTTGGGATTTTTCTGTAATTAAAACTAAGGTATTTGGTAATTAAATAATTTTATAAATAATTTTAATTAATATTAAAATATTATGAAAATAATATTTTTGGGTGTAAAATATAAAATTGGACATAGGATAATTTTCTGTGAATTTATTGGACCCCGAAAGCATTTTTAAAGCCCTAAAAACTAATTAAATATTTAAACCCAATTAAACCCTGAAATAAACCCGGTTCAATTGAACCAAACCAAACCAAACCAGCCCGGTTCAACTGAACCGAACCTAACCTTAGCGGGTCGGGTCGGATCTAAATCCGACCCGAAACCCGACTATCCGACCCGCACCTAAACTTAACGAATCCGGGTCTAACCCGCTACCCGTTGACCCGATCCGACCCGACCCAAACCCGAAATCCTAAACTGAACCCTAATCCTAATTCTACCCGAAATCTACTATTCCGGCCAGCGGCTCCCTATAAATACCCACACCCGCCGGAACCGTAGACCTCCCTACCTCCTTGCTCCGCCTAGCTCCGACCAACTCCCCTCCGCGCTGTCCGCCGACTCGAGCCCCCCGCAGCCGACCATCTCCACCATCACCACCTCCCGTTCCATCTCCTTCCCCGACTCCCCAGACTTCCTCCGCCTAACCCCTCGACCCCGACTGCCTGAACCCAACCAACAGCGCCCCTCGACCCGCCGCTCTACCACCCTCCAGTCCCCGCAGCCGCTCGACGAAACCCTAGCCCTGAACCCTAATCTCCACCACCTCTTCCTCCTAAGCCCCGAGCCCCGCCATCACCCTCCTCCCTCCTCAGCCGCAGCCACCGACGCCCTAGCCCCCTCGGCTTCGTCCCCGACTCCCCAGACCTCCCAGCCACCCGACTCCGGCGCTGCATCCAACTCCTCCGCCTAGCCACGCTCAGCCCCACTCGACCCAGACCCCTAGCCGCCCGTCTCCGCCTCGCTCTCCGCCCAGCCCTACCTCGAAATCGCCACCACCCGCTGCCCTGCACCGTTAACTCCACACCCGCTCATCTCCTCCCCTCTCTCGCCGACGAACCCTTCGCCTGAGTCGCCTCGCCGCCGCCGACCCCAGCCAGCAGCTAACAGTCCCAGCTCTGCCCTCCTCCGGCCAGCCACGGCGTCCCAGCATCGAGCCCTAACCCTAACCCTAGACTGGACACGACTCAGCCTGGACACAGGACACGGACACAGGACTCGGACACGAGAAATCAGTCTTCAAGGAGCCCTGTTCAGGTAGCATTTTCTCTCTCCTTGTTGCCCCATTTTCCGTTCCGTCAGTTGTGATGCGTAGACTGTGTGAGCCTCTCGATGTTCGTGCAACCCGCTCGGTGCGTCGCATCCTGTGGTGATCGCGAACCGCGATCCAAAAACACGATAAACAATACCCCGTTTTACCCCGGAACTGAGTGTGCCCCGCCAAACGGGACGACTTGGTCGCGTGCAGCATTCACCGAAACGTGCGCGCCATTAATATGGACGTGCAAAATTTTACAAAAATTGATTTGGATGTGCGTGCACACCGGAATCAACGCGTATCCGCCGACAACGCCCCGTATCTGCCTGTTCTGGAATATATCGAAACTTTGTGTATACATGTCGGATCGAAATAAAACTTGTGCCATCGGACTCGTAGCAATACGCTGGTCCTGTGACCCAAGTTTGGTTCGATTCTGAGAACGTTGATAAAATCGCGTATCGTGGGCCCCGCGGCTCCACTTGACGGGCGATTTTGTGACCGGCTCATCGGAATTTAGTTCTGGAAGTTCCGTTGGGTTCGTATCATCGTTCTGGACTTGTTGACACTAAGTTTAACGAATTTGGAGACCATTGGTTCTGACACATTTTTCGGTGCAAAGCGGCCCACATGTGGACCCCGCTTTGGCCAGGAACTGTCATTTTTGCCCTTGTTTCCAAATTGGACTCAAGGAAAGGCATTTCTAGCTATTTAATATTTTTTGAATCTAATGGTAATGTTATTTCAGCAACCGGAGTAGTACCTGCAATTCACACTGAGACCACAGCTATAGTTGGAGCCAGAACCCCAGGCAAGTGTACCTTGCCAACATTGCAGTTCTTGTTACATATTTCCTTGCCTTATTTATATATTGTTGTACATTCTTGACCTAGGACCGTGTGACTTACTCAGCGTCCGATTAATAGTCGGGTGCCAACACCGTACGCGACGTTGTGTATTGTCATCTAGACATGGATACCGAGACCCTATATTTCTCGTACTTGTCCTATCAAGTACATCATAACCCAGGACACTTGACACTATTCATAAGACAGAATCTTCCTAAGATATTCATGGTGATTCTGTATAGGATACAGGTTTTATGACATAGACATTATATTCATAGACATTATATGACTTGCTGCATTAGATATGATCTTACGTGACATGGACATGGGGCCTCGTGGACATGAGACATATGATTACATTGGGTGGGGAGAGACACACAGACTACAGGCTTATCATATATATAAAACCCCTATTATTGTGAGAAACACAGACTACAGGCTGATCATATATATATAACCCCTATTATTGTGAGGCACAAGACTCTAAACCCGAGCTTGGCCCATTACGAGTTATTACTGCTACCGGCTCCCCGACACAGAGCTTGTAGTAGTTTCAATCTGAGTTTTAGTGATGTTCTCATCTTGTATTTCATATAGATGGTTACATATTTACCCTGTTTATTTTATTTACTATTTCTCTGCATTTATGTGGCTTTAGTTATTTTGTACTTTGCTATGTCCCCTGAGGACCTGGATCCGGATTGTGTCCCCAGGATTAGCAGAGGAGATCCATCCAGAGTTATAAAGTACAGGAACATTAGCAGGAGCAGAAGCAGGAACAGGAGCAGTTACTGGAGCAGACCCAGGATCTGAGGACGAGATTGTGCCAGAAGACTTCTCCTGAGTATTGGCTTGAGATACTCATTTATTTCTGTTTCTAGTACTTTATTTCCAGTCTATTGCACTGATGTATCAGACTTGTTCTCGGATTGTTCTCCGAGATACTTTTTATTGAGACTTGTTAGTTTATATTAATTGTATTTATTCTGGCATTTGATCTGTGATTATCTATTGTGGATGAGATTAGAATAGTCTGTGACTTGTATCGTGGACCTACTTATAGTTGTATTACAGCTTAAGTATGCCCCAATGGATCCATTAAATTGGGTTTGTCCATCGGTGTGTGCTGCTGGCCATTGCCACGTATTCGGTCCCTCGATATTTTGGGACTGGGGCGTGATATGGTTTTTGTAGTGGCCCATGCAGGTCAACGACTAAATTGTTCGATTTCAACTTAGGGACCGAGCAAGCCTGCAATAAGAATAGGATAAGTTTTGAATCTCATCCACTTGCTTGAATTATTCTTAACATCTATATCGGATTCGAATTAATTTCTTGACTTGCATCCTGCCTTGACTCCTGTGCGCCTCTTATTGTTTATTTTGGTTGTTACTCTAAATTTTTGCTGTGTGATTGGTAATTAGAACTTGACAGTTTAAGTTATTATTGTAGATTATGACCTAATGATTACCCCTTAGCTTTAAGTCATGTAATTAGTACCCCCACCTCGATACAAGTTAGATCCCTTACCCTTGACGGCCAGTAACTCTTCTATCCTCACTATCGATACTTGTCCTATAAGCATTAAGACTAAGGCTTAAGATAACCATGACCTAAGTAATATAGGAGGATACCCTAATAGGTACCAAGACCCCTTCTCGTAGACCTTAACAAGAGTTTCCACGGTATCCTTAAGACGATTTCAGTATTAGTTTATTGTTTTAAGTTGGGTCGTATGCCTCACAACATAATACCACCTAGCCCTATTGATCCATTGATGAAGTAAACTAGGATGACACAACTTTAGACTTGTATAAGAAGATAGTGGTTATTCAGACAATAGAATTTAGAGGTCATTGCCCCTATTTGGTCGACTAGTAACTTAGACAAGGAGATTGTATGATAACTGTAGAGATTGTAGAGTCTGTTATTATTATGGTTGCTTGTTTGTTTTTGTTTTGTGAACTTGATTAAATTGTACCTCCTTTTATCATCATCTAGCGTACTTAAATTTGTTGTACTTGACTTATGCTGCTATTCTATAGCCTAGTTTTGCAAGCTTATTCTTTATCAAGCTTGTTTATGACATATGTATTAGTGGACATGTACACTAATAAGGTCGTCTATTCAGAATTAGTGTATTACGGTCTGATCAACCTTAGTGCATTTTGGTTCGCTCTTCGCACGACTACTTTACGTGGATTAAGATATATAGTTGACTAGTATACTTGCCCTGGACATGTCTGACATATCGTATCGGTTACATAACTGTACTAATACGAGCATGCGAACGAAGAATTACCAGAATATAATTTTAATCCACAGCTGCTTAACAATTCCTATTTGAATAAACGCCTTGATCCCGATACTCCTATTCTATTACCTCACCCTTGAACTCTTTATTATTGATCTCCGTCTTCCCATATTTCGGAAAGACGAAACCTCTTGCTTAGTATAAGTTTGATATATAGATAGTACTAGATATACCCCGCAGGCCAGTCGCATTGTTGGTGACTGTCTTTTATAAATGATTAAGGGCATATCATAGATGACATGTTGGTGTTAAAAACTTTGAGGATTCAATAACATAATTTGGGGCATAGCTTTCTTAGATGTATAGCCTTAGATGATAGATGGGTAAATTCTAAGTTGGGTAGATACCGCAATGTTCACTTGAGAGGAATTCTTTAGACCCTACCCTAGTTTAATTTTGAGGACAAAATTTTTATAAGTTGGGTAGATTGTAAACCCCATGATTTTTCAGAAATTTTAATTTGAATTTTTCACAATTTTCTGTAATTTTCTGGGATTTTTCTGTAATTAAAACTAAGGTATTTGGTAATTAAATAATTTTTTAAATAATATTAATTAATATTAAAATATTATAAAAATAATATTTTTGGGTGTAAAATGGAAAACTGGACATATGGTAATTTTCTGTGAATTTATTGGACCCCGGAAGCATTTTTAAAGCCCTAAAAACTAATTAAATATTTAAACCCAATTAAACCCTGAAATAAATCCGGTTCAATTGAACCAAACCAAACCAAACCGGCCCGGTTCAACTGAACCGAACCCAACCTTAGCGGGTCGGGTCGGATCTAAACCTGACCCGAAACCCGACTACCCGACCCGCACCTAAACTTAACGAATCCGGGTCTAACCCGCTACCCGTTGACCCGACCCGACCCAAACCCGAAATCCTAAACTGAACCCTAATCCTAATTATACCCGAAATCTACTGTTCCGGCCGGCGGCTCCCTATAAATACCCACACCCGCCGGAACCCTAGACCTCCCCACCTCCTTGCTCCGCCTAGCTCCGACGAACTCCCCTCCGCGCTGTCCGCCGACTCGAGCCCCACGCAGCCGACCATCTCCACCATCACCACCTCCCGTTCCATCTCCTTCCATGACTCCCCAAACTTCCTCCGCCTAACCCCTCGACCCCGACTGCCTGAACCCCGACCAGCAGCGTCCCTCGACCCGCCGCTCCACCACCCTCCAGTCCCCGCAGTCGCTCGACGAAGCCCTAACCCTGAACCCTAATCTCCACCACCTCTTCCCCCTAAGCCCCGTGCCCCGCCATCACCCTCCTCCCTCCTCAGTCACAGCCACCGACGCCCTAGCCCCCTCGGCTTCGTCCCCGACTCCCCAGACCTCCCAGCCACCCGACTCCGGCGCTGCATCCAACTCCTCCGCCTAGCCACGCTCTGCCCCGCTCGACCCAGACCCCTAGCCGCCCGTCTCCGCCTAGCTCTCCGCCCAGCCCTGCCTCGAAACCGCCACCAGCCGCTGCCCTGCGCCATCAACTCCACACCCGCTCATCTCCTCCCCTCTCCCGCCGACGAACCCTCCGCCTGAGTCGCCTCGCCGCCGACGACCCCAGCCAGCAGCTGACAGTCCCCGCTCCGCCCTCCTCCGGCCAGCCATGGCTACCCAGCATCGAGCCCTAACCCTAACCCTAGACTGGACACGACTCAGCCTGGACACAGGACACGGACACAGGACCTGGACACGAGAAATCAGTCTTCACTGAGCCCTGTTCAGGTAGCATTTTCTCTCTCCTCGTTGCCCCATTTTCTGTTTTGTCAGTTGTGACACGTAGACTGTGTGAGCCCCTCGATGTCCGTGCAACCCGCTCGGTGCGTCGCGTCCTGTGGTGATCGCGAACCGCGATCCAAAAATAGGAAAAATAATACCCTGTTTTACCCCGGAACTGAGTGCGCCCCACCAAACGGGACTACTTGGTCGCGTGCGATCTTCACCAAAACGTGCGTGCCGTCGATACGGACGTGCAAAATTTTACAGAAGTTGATTTGGATATGCGTGCACACCGAAATTAACGCGTATCCGCCGACAACGTCCCTTATCTGCCTGCTCTGGAACATGTCATAAGTTTCTGTACACACGTCGGATCGAAACGAAACTTTCGCCATCGGACTCGTAGCAATACGCTGGTCCTGTGACCCAAGTTTGGTATGATTCTGAGAACATTGACAAAATCGCATATCATGGGCCCCGTGGCTCCACTTGACGGGCGATTTTGTGATCGGCTCATCGGAATCCAGTTCTGGAAGTTCCGTTGGGTTCGTATCATCGTTCTGGACTTATTGACACTAAGTTTGATGAATTTGGAGACCATTGGTTCTGACACATTTTTTGGTGCAAAGCGGCCCATATGTGGACCCCGCTTTGGCCAGGAACTGTCATTTTTGTCATTGTTTCCAAATTGGACTCAAGGACAGGCATTTTTATTTATTTGATATTTTCTGAATCTAATGTTAATGTTTATTTCAGCAATCGGAGTAGTACCTGCAATTAACACTGAGACCAGAGCTATAGTTGGAGCCAGAACCCAGGCAAGTGTACCTTGCCAACATTGCAGTTCTTGTTACATATTTCCTTGCCTTATTTATATATTGTTGTACATGCTTGACCTAGGACCGTGTGACTTACTCAGCGTCCGATTAATAGTCGGGTGCCAACACCGTACGCGGCGTTGTGTATTGTCATCTAGACATGGATACCGAGACCCTACATTTTTTGTACTTGTCCTATCAAGTACATCATAACCCAGGACACTTGACACTATTCATAAGACAGAATCTTCCTGAGATATTCATGGTGATTCTGTATAGGATACAGGTTTTATGACATAGACATTATATGACTTGCTGCATTAGATATGATCTTACGTGACATGGACATGGGGCCTCGTAGACATGAGACATATGATTACATTGGGTGGGGAGAGACACACAGACTACAGGCTTATCATATATATAAAATCCCTATTATTGTGAGACACACAGACTACAGGCTGATCATATATATAAAACCCCTATTATTGTGAGGCACAAGACTCTAAACCCGAGCTTGGCCCATTATGAGTTATTACTGCTACCGGCTCCCCGACACAGAGCTTGTAGTGGTTTCAGTCTGAGTTTTAGTGATGCTCTCATCTTGTATTTTACATAGATGGTTACATATTTACCCTGTTCATTTTATTTACTATTTTACTGCATTTATGTGGCTTGAGTTATTTTGTACCTTGCTATGTCCCCTGAGGACCTGGATCCGGATTATATCCCCAGGATTAGCGGATGAGATCCACCCAGAGTTATACAGTACAGGAACATTAGCAGGAGCAGAAGCAGGAACAGGAGCAGTTACTGGAGCAGACCCAGGATCTGAGGACGAGATTGTGCCAGAGGACTTCTCCTGAGTATTGGCTTGAGATACTCATTTATTTCTGTTTTTAGTACTTTATTTTCAGTCTATTGCACTGATGTATCAGACTTGTTCTCGGATTGTTCTCCGAGACACTTTTTATTGAGACTTGTTAGTTTATATTAATTGCATTTATTCTGGCATTTGATCTGTGATTATCTTTTATGGATGAGATTAGACACTACCAGAAAAAGTCAAATTAGCGACGTCTAAAAACGTCGCTAAATAACCAAAAATCGTCGCTAATTAGGTTTAGCGACGTAATTAGCGACATTTCAAAGCAGTCGGAAAACACCAAGTCGCTAAAACAAAAAACGTCGCTAAACGTCGCTATGCCGACGTTTTTTAGCGACTTTAATGTGTCGCTAAATTTAGCGACGTTTTGCGACGCCAAGTCACTAAAAAGTGACGTTTAGAAAAGTCGCTAAACGTCGCTGATTAGCGACATCTATCACGACGTTACACCGACGTCTTTAATGACCTGGCTATACTGCCATGTCAACAATTGGCGACGTTTAGCGACGTAATTAGCGACGTAATTAGCGACGTCCTTAGCGACGTTTTACAGCGTCGCTAAGTAGCGACGTAATTAGCGACGTAAATTAACGTCGCTAAACGTCGCTAAACGTCGCTAATAACGTCGCTAATTTTTAAAAAAAATAAAAAAAATAATGTGCAGAAGCAAACATTGGTGATTCCCTGCAGTTTTACATCATCTTCATCATACACACCAACATGATTCAATCTAGTTAACTATATAATCTAATTAAATTAAAGACCACAAGAAGTATCAATCCAATTAAATGTGGATAACTATATAATCCAATTAAATTAACTAAAAAATTAAAGACCACAAGAAGCATCATACATCATGTCTATTGTTGAAATATCAATAATTCATAAATAATAATAAAAATAACTATACTACTACGGATCTGCAGGAGGCTGACCAGCGGCGCGCTTGAAGGATAACAACTCCTCATACTCGTCCCGTGGAATCGACACCGATGTCGATGGAGAAGGCAGTGACGTCGGTGGAGGCCGTGCCCGCTCCAAGTCTGCGAGTCGCTGGTTGTAAGAATCCAGGGTAGATAACAGCCTCGTACTGCTATCACCCATTGAATCCTGCATCCTCGTCAGCTTCTCGCCCATCGATAGCTGTGACGCCTGCAGCTCCATGATGTTGCGATCATTGGAGGCTCTAATATCATTTGTCAATTCTCGTAGCTCCGTTATGCTGCGGTCGAGCATATCCAATCGTGCGATGAGCATCGGATCGTCCGCCTGCGGCTGGGACCGGGACTGGTCCTCCATACTTCGCAGCAAGTTGTCACGGAGAGACGCAATCTGATGGTCAACGGCCTCCTGGATGGCCTCCTGGACTCTGGCCGATGACTGCGAGGGCTGCGACTGCGAGGGGTGTGTGGAATGCACAGCTGTCGGGGAGGCCCTAGATGACTGCGTCGCAACCAGGGCGCCATAGGAGCCCGTACTGTAGTACGTACCCCTCTGGAGACCACCAGTTGCGGTCACCCACAGGTCGTCCGCCTACGGAGATGGACCGGGCTGCGACGAAGCACCAGCCTCTCCAGGTATAGGTGCACTAGCAGTCGTCCGCTCACGAAGCCTAAGATACTCGGCCTAGAAAAGGTTTGGAAACTCAATAATTGCCTAAGTTATATTAAAATAAACACAAAGTAAAGTAATACTTATATAGGTCTGTGAGGCCCTCTCATCAATGAGATTTCCGTCCTTGCGATGGGTGGCCAAGAAGACGGTCACCATGTTTGCATCCTCACCCCTCTGTACCTGTTAAAAATATATTTTTTATTACTAAACTTAAATATTTTTTCCAAGTACCATTTTTTGGTACTTATATTAAAATAATATATTTTAAAAGAAAAAATATACCAAATGACGGAAATATTCCGTCATCGGAATCGAGCCACCACACCACTTGGCAGCATTCTGCCTAGCCGCCTTGGCCTTCTTAGACCTTTCCTTGTAGCTCGGATCGTCGAATCTAGCCCTCATCGCAGTCCACTGCTCAGGCGTGATCCAACCTTGGATCGGTTTTCCAGCACGATCACGAGCCTCTGGTCATCCAGAGCATCTCGGATAAGCTTGGCGGCAACGGTAGGAAAGAGCCGCTCGATCAACTCGGCCCGGTACGGAGGATAAAAATACGTTTGCTACAATAAATAATTCATTAAGTTAGCATCACGAATATGCATAAATTAGAGGATTTATTTAATATACTTTTACCTGGAAGTGCGCAAACCAGAACGCCTTCCTCTCCTCCGGAGCCTCAGAGTAGTTGATCCAAGGGCCACCGTAGTTGTTCCTCAGAAATTGGCCCAGGCGTCTCTGAACCGACGATGGACGATATCTATACAGAAATAATAATTTAGATTACTGAAAAAGTCAATATACGATGAATAAAGAGAAACACAAATATATACTAAACCATCTAATTGACTTACTTTGTACCGTCGGCCCAAATCTCTGTCCTCGTCTCCTCCGGTGGTGCGCATGGAGGATCTTGCTGATGCTGGGACAACGTCGGCACGACCTCCTCTACATGCTCATCTGTCTCCATGGTTCCGTCAGCAGGAGGAACGCTGGACGAGGGAGTACTATCACGCCTGGAACTACTCGTCCCAGGAGTGATGCCACGCAACGTCGTCGCAGTCGGAGATGTGACTGATCGATATACTGGAGTACTGGGCGACGATGATCCGGAACCAACAGTAGGCAGTACCGGAGTGGCACTCTGTCTACCTCGGGACCTGCCGAATCCTCCGTGTCGTCCTGTCATATCTGATAACAACATATGATGAATATAGAGAAACACAAATATATACTACATTCTACAGTCGAAATGTGATACATATCTCAAAGCATTATACAGTCAAAATATAATACATATATTCGTTAATGTCAACATCTACTTCTACATGCAATATTTACAGTCCAAATACAGTTACATTCTACATGGAATATTTTATATTTTCAATCATCTTTAGAAAATTGATCTTGTTCGCCTTCCTCGTCCTGCTCTTCCTCTTCTTCGTCTTCACTTTCATCTACTTCGTCGTCCTCTTTGGATAATTCTATATCTTCTACATTATTACTCGTGTAATGAGTAACTTCCGTTGAGTCCACATCTACAATATTTGTTACAAGAGGTAGATCGTCCTCCTGATAAGCTATTTCGTCAATGTCAAAGGTATTTCTAGCTTTAGTCTTGTATACTGCCCACCAATCCGACCTCGCTGTCCCCCGTCTAGGATAAGTTGTGAAGTACACGAGCTGAGCCTGACTTGATAGGACAAATGGTTCGTAGCCTTGATATCTACGCTTGTAGTTTATATCCACAAGGCCATGCTTGTCAATTTTCCAACCTTGATCTTGAATCGGATCGAACCATTCACACCTGAATAGCACGATATTAGCAGGTTCTGGGCCATAATTATATGTCAACTCCACAATCTCTCGTAAGATGCCAAAAAAATCATTGCCCGGATTGACGTCTTTGTAGTTTGTAGATTTGATACACAAACCACTGTTTTTCGTGGAATCAAGATCCAGAAAGCTGTCTCTGATAGGAGCATTTGTTGACTTGAACCTGAACCCATTCACACAGAAACTTGGCCATATTTTTACGGCAGTAATTGGTCCCTTGGCTAGAGTCCTAATAGATTCAGTCTCGGGTGATATTAGACGATCGACCTAAATACCAAAGTAGCGATAGTAAGTTATTTGTTTTGCAAGTGCAGAAATAAAAAGTAATTACCAAGCATCTTACATATGCGCTCAACCAAGAAGAAAAATGGTATCTCATATCTTGTTCTACTTCTTCGTCTGTTATGTAGGGTCTAACCGACCTCAACTCATCATTATATGTGCTGAAAAACAATGAAGCAACTGCTGATTAGTAGCATAATAGTATCTTATACTATTACATTGAGATGATGTAAATGTGGACGTATTAATTACTTACCCCTCTAGCTTCTCCACTTCATCCTCGTCGCAATTGAGTAATATATACAATTGAGCAGCCCTTAGCTCATCGTCATTCAAATATCTCTTCTTCATTTTTCCCGAGGGCTTTCCGGATGCATTGAATACTTTGAGTATTGCATCATTAGATTCCTGATATGCGTCGTCGTTTCTGGGAGCTTTCGTCCTATTAGTAGCAACATGCGGTTTGAAATACGTCGAGCAAAAGTTTGTAATCTCCTCGAGAACATAAGCTTCACAAATAGAGCCTTCAACCCGTGCCTTATTTTTTACCTTTCTCTTTAGGTGATTCAGATGGCGCTCGAAGGGGTACATCCACTGATAACCGACAGGACCACCAACGCGTGCCTCATAGGAAAGATGAATTGGCAAATGCTCCATAGAGTCGAAGAATCCAGGAGGAAATACCTTCTCGAGCTTACATAGTGTTACCGCAATGTCCCTCTCTTGCTTTTCTAGACGATCGACGAGCAACTTAGTACAACAAAGATCTCTGAAAAATATGCTCAGCTCTGTCAATGGGTCCCAAACGACCTGCGGTAAGAATTCCCGAAATGCAATCGGAATTAACCTCTCCATGAATACGTGACAATCGTGGCTCTTCATACCTACTAGTTTGTTCTCCTTGAGGTCGACGCATCTTTTCAAGTTCGACACGTACCCGTCTGGAAACTTTAGACCCTGAATCCACCTACAAAGTCTACCTTTATCCTCTTTATCCAGTGAGAAAACTGACTTAGGTTGCTTTAACTTTCCATTCCCCTCCTCTATCAAATACAATGCAGGACGTCTACATATGTCTTCTAAGTCCAATCTCGCCTTCAGATTATCTTTCGTCTTCCCCTTTACATCCATTACAGTATATTATGTTATCAAACACATTCTTCTCGATATGCATGATATCAAGGTTATGTCTGATCAGATTGGTGCTCCAATATGGCAGATCCCAGAATATACTCCTCTTCGTCCAGTTATGGGTGCGACCAAATCCGTCACACTTGTACCCCTTAGCAGGCTCTTGGATAGCACTTGGTAAATCTTTTACCTCTTCCCATATCGTGCATCCGGGCCACCTTGGCGGTGGATTGGCCTTCTCCACAACTCCCGCACGAAAAGCATTCCGATTCCTCCGGTACGGATGATCCTTCGGCAAAAATTATCGATGACAATCGAAGAAGCACGGTTTGCCTCCGTATTTTAAACGGAAAGCCTGAGAACGGTCCATGCAATACGGATATGAGAGACGACCATGGGTGCTCCATCCCGATAATATTCCATAGGCCGGAAAGTCGTTGATGGTCCACATAAGTGCTGCCCTCATCTGAAAATTCTGCTTTCTAGAAATATCGTACGTGTTGGCACCGACTTTCCACAGCTGATTCAACTCATCTATCAAAGGCTATAAATACACATCGATGTTCCTCTTCGGATTGTTCGGACCCGGGATAATAACGGTTAGGAACATATACGGAGTCTTCATGCACATCCAAGGCGGTAGATTGTACGGAGTGACGATCACAGGCCAACACGAATACTGGGAGCCCGAAAGTCCGAATGGGGTAAAACCGTCAGAGCAGAGCCCCAATCTGACATTACGCGCTTCCTCGGCAAAATATGGATACTCTCGATCAAAGTGCTTCCATGCTTCTCCATCGGATGGATGATCCAATACTCCTTCGATCTGTTTTCGCCTGTGCCAACTCATATTTTTTGCAGTCTCCTTAACCATAAATAACCGCTGCAACCGCGGCGTCAAAGGCAAGTAGTGCATCGAATCGGTAGGCTTCCTTGCACCGACAGACTTTCCTCTAACAGTGGCCTTGTAGCGATCAGCACCACAGAATCTGCACGCATCTTCATCCTTGTCGTCTTTGTAGTACAATATGCACCCGTTGCGACATGCATCGATTTTCTCGTATCCCATCCAAAGCGATCTCACCATCCTCTTAGATCGATAGAAGTCTTTAGGCAACTTTGCACCCTCGGGCAAGATCTCTATAATCAAATCGAGCAGTCGATTATAGCATTCTTGCGACATGTTAAAATCGGACTTGATGCTCAATAATCTTGTAACCACCTCCAACGGTGAATGATCCTCACAACCAGGATATAGTGGAGTCCTTGCATTCTCAAGCAACTCCATAAACTTTGCAGCATCGGCATTCGGTGCCTCCTCAGCTGCATCATAATTGTCCGGATTGAAACTAGGTCCCGCCGCATCATAATTGTCAGGATTGAAACTAGGCCCCGCCGCATCATAAACCATGTTCACCAACCCGTCGTCATAAGCATCGTGGTCTTGGACATCCATATACGGCTCCACATAGGGCTCCGACTCTGATGCTAGAGATACAAGTTCTCCGTGCGCGGTCCACTGATAGTAATTCGGCGTAAACCCCTTCGAGTATAAATGATATGTAACTTCCACTTCAGGATAATATTTCCTGTTGCGACATCTCACACACGGACACTTAATTTTGGTACCGTCCATGTATTGAGGGAACGCCTTTGCGAACTGCAGGAACTGCTGTACACCCTCAATGAATTCATCCCGCACACCGCACATGTCATCAGGATGACGGTTGTACATCCACGAACGATGACGCAGATAGTAATTTATATCCATTTCTAGAAACTTCTGCAAAATTGACAGTATGTATCATATAAATCATTACATACAAAATTAACCGTACTATAAAAATCATAACTGATATAATACATATTTTTATTTATCAAAACTGCAGCTGCCCCCAACCTCATAGTACTATGAACTGCACTATAAGTGTGCAGTCAACACTATAAATAGTGTGTCATACTATAGAACTGCAGCTGCCCCCAACCACACTCCTAGGTCAGTGTCCGTTATGGGAAAAGCAGTCATAGCATTGCACTAAGGCACCTGGTGCTTGAACAATTTTTGCATCAAAAGTTTCCCAAGTACACGGGCTATTGCTCTATGAAATGGATAACCCCATGCATTGTGGCTGTACTCACTCACATTTACCGGCAGATTACTGCACTCCCTTTAGTAAAAAAACCTAACCCCCCAAACTGGCACACTGATACACACATACACTCTTAAGAATTCTGTAATCAAAACTCACCTGGTACCAACAACACCTATTAAGTACTCTAAATTCTATACTTTATATAAATACTCCATCTATACTCATATAAATACTCCATCTATACTCCCAGATCTGGGATACACCTATATGAATGCTCAACCTTCACACCTATTACTTATTCTCTTCAACACATATATTCACTCAAACACCTGACTAATACACCTCTTTAAATCAGTCACCCACTGCTACTGCTTACCTTCTTCCTCAATATTTGATTACCCCTTATCCCGAGCCACACACTCATGTGTGCACTATAGTATCACTATGAATACCCAATCTTCTCTCAGATGTTGGTGTTATATCTGACACTTGCCCTCATGTCCTTCAAATCATACGAGTTCAAACCCCATCTCAAACACATCCAAATCCTGCCTTGCACTAGTTGCTGACTGGTTCAGTAAGTTGCTGCACAAGGATGCAGTGTTTACACTGTATTAGGACCCCCTCACACCTGCCTGCAGAAGCTAACAACCAACTACAATGCACCTAAACCTTAATACACACTATGTTCAGCTGTGCAGTGCCTCCCCAAGTTGCCTGTTGCACATTGGGCTGATGTGCCTCAAGTCTCCCCCTGCTCACTGCTAGTAAGCAGTGCTCACTGCTGCTGTTACCTCTCTCGTCGACTTGGGCCAGTCGGCCCTAACCCTAACCCTAACCCTAACCCCATGTCAACAAACCTAACCCTAACCCTAACCCTAGGTCCTGATCAGTGTCTGTGTCAGTGTGTGTGTGTGCCGTGTCAGTGTCAGTGTCAGTGTCTGTGTGTGTGTCGTGTTTATGTCAATGTCACATGTGTCTTGTGTGAGAGAGAGAGAGAGAGAGAGAGAGAGAGTAGGGTTTACCGGAGTAGTCGCGGTGGAGAGCGGGTCGACGGAGCGCGGGGGGGGGGAATTTTTTTTCTTTTTAAAATTTCAGCAGATGGGGAAAAATGAAACCGATCCCTAATTAACCAAATTTTAGCGACGTTTAGTGACGTCGAAGAAAAACGTCGCTAATTTAAATTTTAGCGACGTCAATGCGTCGCTAAACACGTTGCTAAATATTTTTAATATTAAGGTCACTATATACGTCGCTAAACGTCGCTAAATTAGACATATTAGCGACGTTTAACGACCTAAACTGAACTTATAGCGACTTATCTTTTAAAATCTTAATAAAAGTAGCTAAACGTCGCTAAATGTCGCCATTTAGCGACGTCTAGCGACGTTTTAATAAGGAGTCGCTAATTTTTATATTATTAGCGACGTTTTTTTTGACGTCGCTAAAATACGTCGCTAAGACCGCTTTTTCTAGTAGTGAGAATAGTCTGTGACTTGTATCGTGGACCTACTTATTATTGTATTACAGCTTAAGTATGTCCCGATGGATCCATTAAATTGGGTTTGTCCATCGGTATGTGTTGTTGGCCATTGCCACGTATCCGGTCCCTCGATATTTTGGGACTGAGGCGTAATAAAATGGTCCATTAAATTGGGTTTGTCCATTGGAGTGTGCTGCTGGCCATTGCCACGTGACTTGTTCCTCGGTATTTTGGGACTGGGGCATAACAAATAACTAATATACACCCATTGGAATTAGCACAACCCCAGCCCCCATCCTAAACTTATTGTATCATATGTTATTGATCCTACCTGAAAGTGTGTATCCACTGATACACATCAGTGAAAGACTTATGACTGATACCTGGTCTTAGTTCATACCCGAGCTCCAACAATGGGAACAACTACCAACCTCCAGCAGTACACACGCAAGTATCTACTGATACTCTAAGGTGACAGACATCTACTTAGCATCCTTCACTAACTGCTGATGTTACATGTTCTTATTTCCCCATATAGCTCCCCCTTTCCCCCATACCTCCAACATCAGATAACACCTACCATATTACCATAGCAACATACACCATGAGAGATATCCTCTGATACCCCAAAGTCTAACCCCTAGTGACTCACTGACCCGACTGTACACAAACACATAGATGTTCTCAAGTTCCCCCTTTATAACCCAGCAGTATGCACATCTTAAACATCCCCAATACTTTGTACACCAGGTATCAATGCAAGGATTCCATACTCGAGCCCCTCTAGTGTATTAGCTCCACTGATACTCCACTGCAACTACAGTTGGTGTCTCAACTGCTTGAGTTTCTCCCCTCCATCAGTCACACAACACCACACACTAGCTCACAAATATCACTATCAAATTCCCTTCATATGCATACTCTAATAGCCATTCATCAAATACCATGAGTGCGCCATATGTAATACTCATGGTATCCATCTAATTAAAGAGTCAAAACCCCAAATACTCTACAATAATCCTTCTCACATATCAAATACACTATTATATAACTAATGCAACTTGCAACCATAGAAATTAAAGGTAAACACATAAATCATCTAAATTGGGCCTCGTATTACCATGTATCACACATTATCGTGATACGACCTACCCGTATCTATTTATGGACACGTAGCTAGTCTCCAAATCCCGATCTAAGTCCAATTAGACTAGATTAGTCTCATGACACACACTTGATGTGTCAATCTTATAATTTCCCCAAATTGTATGCAAAAACCTACGTAGAAATGTCAAAACACATCAATAGAGCCTAGATCTTCTTCCTATAGGTAGTCCTATGCCATGGGAGAGTTCCTAATGGTCAAATGCATAATTTGGAACCTAAAAAGAAGAAAAATTCAGATTTATACCTATTAGGAGATAGATTTCCAATAAATTGCTCAATTGGACACGATTCGAACACGATCTTCTTGCCACAAGCTCCTTTTCCAAGTGCTTTTTAAAAATCCAAGCTTCAATGCTCTTCAATTGATGGAAATGAGAGAAAATGAGAGAATGAGAGGCTATAAGTGTTCGGCCGCTCTTTCTGTTACGCCCCAGTCCCAAAATACCGTGGGACCGGACGCGTGGCAATGGCCAACAGCACGCACCGATGGACAACCCAATTTAATAGATCCATCAGGGCAAGCTTAAGCTGTAGTCTAACAGGAATTAGGGCAATTATTACAAGTCACGGGTTATTCTATTCTTATCCACAACAGATAAACACAGATTAAAAGACAGAGTAATGCAAATAGAAATAACTGTCAAATCTCAATAAATTCCTCGAGAAATAATCCGAGAATATGTCTGGTACAACAAATGCAAATAGACAGAAAATAATCAACTGGAAATAGAAATAACTGACTACATACAGCCACTGCTCAAGAGAAGTCCTCTGGTACGATCTCGTCCTCAGATCCTGGTACAACTCCTGGAAGTGCTCCTGTACGGTGTATATCTGGATGGATCTCCTCAGCTATACCTGGGGACATCATCCATTCCAGGTCCTCAGGGGACATAGCAAGGTACAGATAATACAAGCCAAAACATAAGCAGTGCAGAAACAAATAAGCAATAGGGTAAACTATGTAACCAGCTAAGTGAGATGCAACATGAGAGCAGTACAAGAACTCAGGCTGAAACTACTACAAGCTCTGTGTCGGGGAGCCGGTAGCAGTGATATCATGTAGTTGTCTAGCTCGTAGTGAGACTTAAGATGCCGACATAATATAACATCAACCTGTAGCCTGTGTGTCTCTCCCCACCCCATGTAATCACGTATATCATGACCATAACGTCTCATGTCCATGTCAAGCGGGATCATAGCTAATGCAACCAGTCAAACTATATCTAAGCATATAATGTCCATGTCCTGTATCCTATACAGGATCACCACGAATATCTCAGGAAAATCCTGTCTCATGAATAGTGTCAAGTATCCTGGGTCATAGTGTACTTGGTAAGACAAGTACGAGAGTATAAAGTGTCACGTATGTCCATCTCTAGATGACAGTACCCAACGCTGCGTACAGTGTTGGCATCCGACTGATAATCGGACGCTAAGTACTTCACACGGTCCTAGGTTAAGCATGCACAGCAATATAATGAAGCAAGAAAAATATATAACAATACTGCAGAGTTTGGCAAGGTACACTTGCCTGGGGTCCTGGCTCCAACTGTAGCTCTGGTCTCAGGGTGATCTGCTGCTACTACTCCGGTTGCTGAAATAAATATCACTATTAGATTCAGAAAATATCAAATAGCTAGAAACGCCTGTCCTTGAGTCCAATTTGGAGACAAGGACAAAAACGATATTTCCGGGTCAAAGCGGGGTCCACACGTGGGCCACTTTGCACCGAAAAGTGTGTCAGGGTCAAAGGTCTCCAAATTCCTCAAACTCAGTTTTTATAAGTCAAGAACGACGATACGAACCCAACGGAACTTCCAGAATTGGATTCCGATGAGCCGATCACAAAATCGCCCGTCAAGTGGAGCCTGTGGGGCCCACGATACGCGATTTTGTCAACGTTCTCAGAATCGAACCAAACTTGGGTCACAGGACCAGCGTATTGCTACGAGTCCGATGGTGTAAGTTTTGTCTCGATCCGACGTGTGTACACAAAGTTACAGCACGTTCCAGAATTGACAGATACGGGACGGTGTCCGTGGATACGCGTTGATTCCGGTGTGCACGCACATCCAAATCAACTTCTGCAAAATCTCACACGTCCGTATCAACGTCGCGTACATATCGGTGAAGACCGCACGCGACCAAGTCGTCCCGTTTGGCGGGGCGTACTCAGTTCCGGGGTAGAACAGGGCGTTATTTTTCCTGTTTTTGGATCGCGGTGTGCGATCACCATAGGACGCGATGCACCGAGCGGATTGTACGGGCACCGAGAGGGTCATACAGTCTACGCGACGCAACTGACGAAACTGAAAACAGAATTACGAGGAGAGAGATACGGGTACCTGAACAGGGCTCCGGAAACTAAATTTTTCTCCGTGTCTGCGTGTCTCTTGACACTGTGCTGTATCCTGTGTCCGGCTACTATTGCCGTGTCCGATCTAGGGCATCAGTGCTCGGCCGCTGGGAGTGGGGGTTCGGGTCGGCGGAGGTCGGCGAGGGCTCGGGGAGGCTCAGGGCGGCCGGCGGCGCTCGGCTAGGGTTCCGGGGTCGACTGGGAGCTGCGGGGAGAGGAGGAAGGAGGAGGAGAGAGCGGCTGCTGCCCGGAGGAGGCTGGCGAGGCGAGGGCGAGGGTGACGTCGGCGGAGGCGGAGGAGATCGCCAGGGGGAGAGGGCGGTGGAGACGAGGCTGTTGGGGGCTTGCGGGGACGGCGAAGGAGAGCAGGAGGAGGGTGGTTGACGGAGAGTGGCTCGTCGGCTGAGCTGAGAGGGGAGTCGTCGGCAAGGCGGAGCGGAGGGGTCAGCGGAGTGGAGTCGTCGAGAGGTCGTGCAGAGGGAGACGGCGGCCGCGGGTTGCTGGGGTGATGGCGAAGTCGAGGGAGACGGCGGCCGCGGGTCGGGGGCTGGACTCGGCGGCAGAGAGTCGTGTAGAGGGCTCGGGTCGGGCGGCGGGTCGTTGGGGTGATGGCGAAGTCGAGGGAGACGGGGGCTGCTGGGGGAGGGGAGGTCGGCTGCTCCGGCGGGGGTAGCCGACGGCTAGGTTAGGGTTAGGGTTAGGGTTTGGGGGAAATTAGGATTTTCTTTCTTTTTTTTCTTTTTCTTTTTCTTTGTAGAGAAAACTTAGGGAAATATATATTTATACATACAGAAATTAGAATAGGGTTTGACCTAGGATTTGGGCTGGGTCAACGCTCCTTGGGCTTGGCGTAGGCTCTCATGGGGTGTTGGGCGTTTGGCACGGGTTAAATTCGGTTTAATTCTACATCGGTTCCCAGGGCTTTAAACGGGTTTCCGTAGTCCAATAAATTCACGGAAAATTATCCTATGTCCGGTTTTCCATTTTACATCATAAAATATTATTTCCATAATATATTAATATTAATTAACAGTAATTAAAAATCATTTAATTACCAAAGGCCTAGGTTTTAATTACAGTAAAATCCCGAAAATTCCGGAAAAATTGTGAAAAGTCCAAATTAATAATTCCTGAAAATCAGGGGGCTTACAATCTACCCAACTTATAAAAATTTCGTCCTCAAAATTAAAATATGGTAGGGTTCTCTCTATCAAATCTCACTTGATTATATTCTAAAGGATTCCTCTCAAGTGAACATTGCGGTCTCTACCCAACTTAGAATTTACCCATCTATCATCTAAGACTATACATCTAATAAAGCTATGTCCCAACTTATTTAATCATGGTATTGAATCCTCAAGTCTTTAACACCAAACATATCACCTATGATATGCCCTTAATCATATATAAAAGGGTCATCAACAATGCGACCGGCCTGAGGGGTATATCTAGTATTGTCTATATATAAAACTTATACCAAGCACGAGGTTTCGTCTTTCCGAATTAAGGGAAGACGAAGATCCATAATAAAGAGTTCAAGGGTGAGGTAATAGAATAGAAGTATCAGGATCAAGGCGTTTAACGAATTCAAATAGGATTTGTCAAGACAATTGTGGATTAAAATCCTATTCTGGTAATCCTTTGTTCGCATGCTCGTATTAGTACAGTTATGTAACTGATACGATATGCTCAGACATATCTAGAGGGCAAGTATACTAGTCAACTATTTATCCCCATCCACGTGAAGTAGTCGTGCGAAGAGCGAACCAAAATACACTAAGGTTGATCAGACCGTAATACACTGATTCTGAATAGACAACTGTATTAGTGTACATGTCCACTAATACATATGTCATGAACAAGCTCGATAAAGAATAAGCTTGCAAAACTAGGCCATAGAATAGCAGCATAAGTCAAGGTAGTACAACAAATACAAGTACGCTAGATGATGATGAAAAGGAGGTACAACTTAATTCAAGTTCACCAAACAACACAAAATAAGCACAATAACAAAAGGCTCTATAATCTCTATAGTTATCAGTTATAAGCAAGTTCAAAATTACATAGGTTAAGGCTGAGGTCACGAACCAATAGGCACGAACTACAACAAGACTAGAAACGGATAACTACAAATCACTTACGCGCATTAGCTACTCCAAGAGTCTGCGCGTTCTCCACGGTCATAGCGTAAACTTGCTCGCGTCTTTGCAGTTGATTCTTCTGCTGTTGAACCTGCTGGAAGAGTAGTTCCTGGGGTATCAAGGGTGGCCTCGGCTGATACCCTGCTGAAGCTGGTGGTAGGACTCCTTGAACTTCCGTTTGTGGTACTTCCAACGCTGGAGAGGCTGACCTCGGTACTGGTAACGCTTGCTGGTTACCCTTTGGTGCTCTGTCTCGACGCTCAGGGCATTCCTTTAATAAATGATGACTGGATCCGCAAACTATGCATAATCTCTTCTTTCGTCTGCACTCGTCTTCAGTATGGCCTCGCTTGCGATAATATGGACAAACAGGTATTGTCTGCGGAGATGCTTCTGGTGGCTGGTGTACGTGAGGTCTTTTTGCAACTTCTTCCTGTGGTGCTGAAGTGGAAGTCCATTTCAGACTAGTCTCTCTCCTGATGACGCGCTCAATGCGTCGCGCTGTAGCAAGGACGTCCGAGTACAAAGTAGGTGCAACGGATCCAATTAGTTTCTGTAGCTCAATGTTCAGTCCATCGAAGAATTTCTCGGCCTTCTCTTCCTCAGTCGGGATCAGGGTGGGGGCGAAGCGGCTCAGACGAATGAATTCTGCGTTGTACTCTTCCACCGTCATGGAGTCCTGAGTGAGGCGATTGAATTTGTCCCGCAGTTCTGATCGAGCGATAGCTGGAATGTACATCTCCTGAAAAAGTCTAGAGAACTCTTCCCAAGTGACTCGGTCTGGTCCGAGTCGTGCTTTCTCAGATAGCCACCAGTGATGTGCATTGTCCGTCAACTGCATTCTGACGGCAGTCATCCAACGTTCCTTTGGAAGCTCAGCTGCTTCTAATTGATGTTGAGTGTTGGTGAGCCACTCATGAACTTCGGTGGGCTCTTCCTTGCCTGAGAATGTACGGGGCTTCAGCTGTCGAAAGTCGGTGATAGAGCCCGTTGTTGGCCGTCGAGCTGGTAGGTTGGCCTGCTCCAGTGCAGTTATTAGGCTGCAACTCAAAGCCTCTTGTTGAGCTTGCATTATTGCATAGACCATTGAGAACATCTGCTGTCCGTCCATGGCCTGCCCTGGTGGAATTACGGGCATTGGTGGAGTAAATAGCGTCGTTGGTGGAATAGCATCGTGCTGGACTCTCGAGGTATGTTGTTGAGCTGATTGTCCTCCATCCATTAGTGTTACTTCATCTTCGTTGGTTACCACATCATCTCGTGGTGATGTTACGGGAGTCTCGTCATTTGCTCGTGAATCCATAACCCTGCAACCAAATTAAACAATAAGAGGCGCACAGGAATCAAGGCAGGATGCAAGTCAAGGAATTAATTCGAAGCCGATATGGATATCAAGAATGTTTCAAGCAAGTGGATGAGATCCTAAAAACTTATCCTATCTTATTGCAGGCTTGCTCGGTCCCTAAGTTGAAACCGAACAATTTAGTCGTTGACCTGCATGGGCCACCACAAAAACTATGTCACGCCCCAGTCCCAAAATACCGTGGGGCCGGACGCGTGGCAATGGCCAGCAGCACGCACCGATGGACAACCCAATTTAATGGATCCATCAGGGCATGCTTAAGCTGTAGTCTAACAGGAATTAGGGCAATTATTACAAGTCACGGGTTATTATATTCTCATCCACAACAGATAAACACAGATTAAAAGACAGAGTAATGCAAATAGAAATAACTGTCAAATCTCAATAAATTCCTCGGGAAACAATCCGAGAATATGTCTGGTACAACAAATGCAAATAGACAGGAAATAATCAACTGGAAATAGAAATAACTGACTACATACAGCCACTGCTCAAGAGAAGTCCTCTGGTACGATCTCGTCCTCAGATCCTGGTACAGCTCCTGGAAGTGCTCCTGTACAGTGTATCTCTGGATGGATCTCCTCAGCTATACCTGGGGACATCATCCATTCCAGGTCCTCAGGGGACATAGCAAGGTACAGATAATACAAGCCAAAACATAAGCAGTGCAGAAACAAATAAGCAATAGGGTAAGCTATGTAACCAGCTAAGTGAGATGCAACATGAGAGCAGTACAAGAACTCGGGCTGAAACTACTACAAGCTCTGTGTCGGGGAGCCGGTAGCAGTGATATCATGTAGTTGTCTAGCTCGTAGTGAGACTTAAGACGCCGGCATAATATAACATCAACCTGTAGCCTGTGTGTCTCTCCCCACCCTATGTAATCACACATATCATGACCATAACGTCTCATGTCCATGTCAAGCGGGATCATAGCTAATGTAACCAGTCATATTATATCTAAGCATATAATGTCCATGTCCTGTATCCTATACAGGATCACCACAAATATCTCGGGAAAATCCTGTCTCATGAATAGTGTCAAGTGTCCTGGGTCATAGTGTACTGGGTAAGACAAGTACGAGAGTATAAAGTGTCACGTATGTCCATCTCTAGATGACAGTACCCAACGCTGCGTATAGTATTGGCACCCGACTGATAATCGGACGCTAAGTACTTCACACGGTCCTAGGTTAAGCATGCACAGCAATATAATGAAGCAAGAAAAATATATAACAATTGTCACTACTACATTTTAGGAAAAAGGGTATTTTAGTAATTTCCTATTTAAATAAATATTGTGCATGATAAATAATTTTTTTTGTATTATTTAATTGTTGTTGGATGTTATTTAATTATTTTGGACTTATTTTAGTGGACCCAACTAGTGTAGTTTGGACCCATGGACCAACATGAATTAAATAGTTAGATTTGGCCCATTTAGAAAGCCCATAGTTAAGGAGATGGATTAAATTAATTAAGTGATTAGACTAGAAGCTTCCTTCCTTAATTATTTCTTCATGAGAGGCCCCAAGGGGTACATTGGACATTTTATAATTGCTTCGGAGAGGGGCAAGGCCGGCCTATTAAAAGAGGGGGGAAATTTCTCTCCTCTCATTCTCATTCCAAATCTAGATCTAGAATTTCCACTCCCAAATTCCATCCATTCCTATTCCAATTCCCTACCAAATTCATTCCAAATTCTTCCCAATTCACCATTAGAGAAAGAGGAAGCAAGGATCTAGAAGAAGGAAGCAAGGATCTACAAAGAGGAGCAATGATCTACAATTTGGAAGTAAGTTCTTCTCAATTGGAGGTTTCATTGGGAATCCATCTCCCAATAGGTATAATTCAGATTTTCCCATTTAAATAGCTTCTAAATCTGAGATTTAATCATGTAAAATCAACCTATATGTATGTACTACCCATAGGACTTTGTTTTGTGTTCATAGGAGACCCATGGAGAAAGTTATGGTGCTTTTTGTGTTAATTTTGTTGGAATTCTGAATTTACATTTTGTTGTGTATCAATTGATCCTATAGATCAATTGGACATGAGCTTATGTGTTTGGGGCTAGTGTCGTATCCATAATTTGGTACATGTGGTTCGTATCCCAACTATTTGGTGATACGTGTCATTTTGGGGGTTTTTCCTCCGACACGGGGCTTTGAACATGTCGTATTTTGACACGGACACATAGATCTACTTTTGATACTTTGATTTATTCATAAATATTATTTGTGATTTGTTTGTATCCTTCGGGGTGCAATTGGTTGTGTGTTGGACTCGTGTCACATGCGTATCCTAGATCTAGTGGGATACGGTGTGATACTCTCCAATTGTATGGATTTTTGAATAGATCTAATTATGTATGGTTTAAATTCTTCAATTATAATTAGTAAATATATATAGATATTATATATTTATTTTGTGTATTTATTATAGTAATTATTGTAGCATAGATCTATATATTTTTGTGTGTGCTAATATGATGTACAAATATAATATATAGCTTTCTTGCATGTAATTATATATGTACTTATGTTAATAGTATAAATTATACATAAATGTTTTATAAAATATATTTATGTGTTTAATTGTGTAATTATATTATTTATAATTATTATGTAATTATTTGTATATTAATGTATATATTTTAGGTGTGCTTCTAGCCATGTAAAATATGAACATTAATATGTGCATGTGTTGTAACTATTAGTATTTAATTATAAGTTTATATGTGCATATATATATAAGTATATAATTATTTATTTATATATATGTATTGTGATTATTATTGCATATATATATTTATATATATATATATATATTTTTATATTTTTATTTATTTTGGTGACAGTGGTTTCTATGACAGTGAAACTGTCATTATTTGGTCTGAACAGCAGCCGCTGTACAGTGGTCAGCATTAATGACAGATCTGTCATTAATGCTGCGGCAGTTTTGAGCGGCAACCTTTCAGCGACGTTTTTTTGTGACAGTTTGAAACTGTCAGCAAACTGTGACAGCAGCGGTTTTGTATATGGAGTTTCTGCGACGAATTTTCAGTGACAGTCAAGACTGTCACTATTAAACCTGTTTTTATTTTATCTTGTTTTGTTCACTGTTTTCAGTGACGCTTTGACAGTTTTAAATTATATTTTATATATTATTATTATATATATATATGTGTATATATATGTGTTTTGTGAGGTATAATATTTGTAATAATATATTATGTTATTTGTATACATATTGGTTTGTATATATATTATTTTAGGGTATATATTATTTGTATTAATACTATACTTTGTGTGAGTATGATTTGGGATCTAATTTTTATTCCTAAATTAATGTATTTTATTTCTATATTATTTATATAGATTTCTTGTGAGGTTGACCTTGGTTTGACTTTAGTTGACTTTAGAGTTGACCATAGTTGACTTTTGACTTAGAATTTATTTATTGACCTAGGAGTTGACTAGTTTGACTTGTTCTCTTTCCGGGACCTTGTTTTAATGTGGTATTCCATATCTAGGTCTTTGAGGCACCGAGTCAGACATCTGTGAGACTGTTCTTTGGATTTCAGGCGAGTACATTCTCTGATAGTTTCTTATTTATGATATCCTCTATGTTCGTTGTATCTAGTGTAGATTTACATGTTTCTCTCGACACTATGGTTACACGGATTGGTATATCCGGATCTCGTCATGAGATGTTATTCCTTGGTATATGGTGTATATGGTGCAAGTATTGTTTCATTGGTTATCTTGTACATGTACAGACACCGATTCTCGGGGAGACTAGCTATCTTCTTGGGGAATCTAGTGCCATAGCATACCGTGGTTGGATCTATTATACCAGTTGGGGGTGGGAAGTATTAGTATAGATATGTGATCAAATCCCTATTGAATAAAGTATTGGTAAGCGAATAGTGTTGATCATGCACCGCACGTATGATTAGCCAGGCCGCATTGTATCTTGCCCAAGCCGATCACATGTTAAGCTAGTACTCACACACTTAGTCATTAGTATTATTGTTTCCTTGGCATATTGTTCATTATTGTATTTCTTTCCAGTATTTCCTTATTGTCTATATATCTCTTGTATCTATTTTGTGCATCTTGTTTATCCACAGCTATTTACTGTTACATAGTTTTTATCATGGATTAGAACTGCTGTTAGAGATGTACTCTGCTCCTTTCCTGACTGGATATATTTTTCCAGATGACACTGAGGAGTACCCTACCTATTATGGACCCCAGGATGTTGTGGGTTTAGATTCGGAGACCCTGGCTCAAGAGAGACTTATCCCAACTGAGACAGTTGACCCTGGAGTGTAGCTTGTAGTATGATAGTATTCTTTTGTACTGGATTTGTCTCCAGCTTATTTTTGTTACTCTTCAGACTCATTGATGTATTATTTTAAACTCATGAGTTGATGACTATTCTATTCTTATCTGATTCGTGTTCATTCTATCTTAGTTCTGTGATTGAGTACACTATCTTTTGGTGGTTCATTATATTAGATAGACTTTCTAGACAGCGTTCTACCGTCGATTCTGCGGCGTAGGCTGGGCGTTGTTTCCGACTAGTACCCTTACCCCGGGTGCGGGTCGTGACAACAATACTGCAGAGTTTGGCAAGGTACACTTGCCTGGGGTCCTGGCTCCAACTGTAGCTCTGGTCTCAGGGTGATCTGCTGCTACTACTCCGGTTGCTGAAATAAACATCACTATTAGATTCAGAAAATATCAAATAGCTAGAAACGCCTGTCCTTGAGTCCAATTTGGAGACAAGGACAAAAACGACATTTTCGGGTCAAAACGGGGTCCACACGTGGGCCACTTTGCACCGAAAAGCGTGTCAGGGTCAAAGGTCTCCAAATTCCTTAAACTCAGTGTCTACAAGTCAGGAACGACGATACGAACCCAACAGAACTTTTAGAATTGGATTCCGATGAGCCGATCACAAAATCGCCCGTCAAGTAGAGCCTGTGGGGCCCACAATACGCGATTTTGTCAACGTTCTCAGAATCGAACCAAACTTGGGTCACAGGACCAGCGTATTGCTACGAGTCCGATGGCACAAGTTCCGTCTCGATCCGACGTGTGTACACAAAGTTACAGCACATTCTAGAACTGACAGATACGGGACGGTGTCCATGGATACGCGTTGATTCCGGTGTGCATGCACATCCAAATCAACTTCTGCGAAATCTCACACGTCCGTATCAACGTCGCGCACGTATCGGTGAAGACCGCACGCGACCAAGTCGTCCCGTTTGGCGGGGCGTACTCAGTTCCGGGGTAGAACAGGGCATTATTTTTCCTGTTTTTGGATCGCTGTGTGCGATCACCACAGGACGCGATGCACCGAGCGGGTTGCACGGGCACCGAGAGGGTCATACTGTCTACGCGACGCAACTGACGGAATTGAAAACAGAATTACGAGGAGAGAGATACGGGTACCTGAATAGGGCTCCGGAAACTGAATTTTTCTCCGTGTCCGCGTGTCTCTTGACACTGTGCTGTGTCCTGTGTCCGGCTACTATTGCCGTGTCCGATCTAGGGCATCAGTGCTCGGCCGCTGGGAGTGGGGGTTCGGGTCGGCGGAGGTCGGCGAGGGCTCGGGGAGGCTCAGGGCGGCCGGTGGCGCTCGGCTAGGGTTCCGGGGTCGACTGGGAGCTGCGGGGAGAGGAGGAAGGAGGAGGAGAGAGCGGCTGCTGCCCGGAGGAGGATGGCGAGGCGAGGGCGAGGGTGACGTCGGCGGAGGCGGAGGAGATCGCCAGGGGGAGAGGGCGGTGGAGACGAGGCTGTTGGGGGCTTGCGGGGACGGCGAAGGAGAGCAGGAGGAGGGTGGTTGACGGAGAGTGGCTC
Source organism: Iris macrosiphon (assembly GCA_036927795.1). Lineage (NCBI taxonomy): Eukaryota > Viridiplantae > Streptophyta > Magnoliopsida > Asparagales > Iridaceae > Iris > Iris macrosiphon. Next base: position 153,735,732 of record JAYESA010000013.1, on the reverse strand, counting down.
ATCGGCTGAGCTGAGAGGGGAGTCGTCGGCAAGGCGGAGCGGAGGGGTCAGCGGCGTGGAGTCGTCGAGAGGTCGTGCAGAGGGAGACGGCAGCCGCGGGTCGCTGAGGTGATGGCGAAGTCGAGGGAGACGGCGGCCGCGGGTCGGGGGCTGGACTCGGCGGCACAGAGTCGTGCAGAGGGCTCGGGTCGGGCGGCGGGTCGCTGGTGTGATGGCGAAGTCGAGGGAGACGGGGGCTGCTGGAGGAGGGGAGGTCGGCTGCTCCGGCGGGGGTAGCCGACGGCTAGGTTAGGGTTAGGGTTAGGGTTTGGGGAAAATTAGGATTTTCTTTCTTTTTTTCTTTTTCTTTTTCTTTGTAAAGAAAACTTAGGGAAATATATATTTATACATACAGAAATTGGAATAGCGTTTGACCTAGGATTTGGGCTGGGTCAATGCTCCTTGGGCTTGGCGTCGGCTCTCATGGGGTGTTGGGCGTTGGGCACGGGTTAAATTTGGTTTAATTCTACATCGGTTCCCAGGGCTTTAAACGGGTTTCCGGAGTCCAATAAATTTACAAAAAATTACCCTATGTCCGGTTTTCCATTTTACACCATAAAATATTATTTCCATAATATATTAATATTAATATTAATTAACAGTAATTAAAAATCATTTAATTACCAAAGGTCTAGGTTTTAATTACAGTAAAATCCCGAAAATTCCGGAAAAATTGTGAAAAGTCCAAATTAATAATTCCTGAAAATTAGGGGGCTTACACTTTCCCCCTCTCCAAGTTTCAACAAATGTCTAAGTTGCCCCTATATGCTAAATTATAAAGAATAATTAAGGAGGATTATTTTGGGAAGCTTCTAAACTAATGTCAATTAAGCTAATCCTCCTAATTAACTAGAGGGAATGGGCCTATTGGGCCTAGTCCATGTTGGACTCAATTATTGTCATGACAAGTCTATTTGGGTTCATTATTGTCAAGTCTAACTAATAGGCTAGCCCGCTAACTATAAATAATTAATACAAAGCACAAATTAAATAGCACTATAATAATTAGTAATCACTAAAAATAAATAGATATTCAAAATGACCAAAATACCCTCATTTAAAAAAATAAGGGTGACAAGAAGGTATATTCTACCTTATGCATTTGTATCTTAGATTCTGTGATCAGGCGATCACCTATGTGTTGTGATGTTATTGCTTGTATGTGTAAATTTTCTAGTAGATTTATATCGTACTTGTCCTGACTTCTCTAGCCTTGGATTCGAAATTCTGAGGACAAAATTTTTCTAAGGTGCATAAAGATGTTACTCCTCGTTCCCAGAGGGAGCGTATTATTTTTTGCTGGCATGTTATTTATTTGGTGCTTGAGACTAGACCCATTCTTTGGTTTCTCTTAGTTTTTGGTTTATGGTTTGGGTTGGTTTGGTCATGAGCTGAACCCGTGGTCTAAACCTTAAACCCTAGCTATATAATCAAACTTTTTTATCTATCCCTCTTCATTCTTTCTTTTTCTTCTCTCTCTTAGGTTTTTCCCTCCGTCCATAGGCAAGTATATCTTGCATGATAAATGGACAAATCCTCCATATTATTGGTCAATTATATTTACTGTGTTATTTTAAGCATGTTTAGAACTTGGTATTTTCGGATTTGGGGGATGGAATGGTGTAGATCTAGATTTGTTTATGAGTGTGGGTATTCTTAAAAAAAATTTTTGTTTTGATCTTCAAAAGCTTATTGTTTTCAAAAAATTATTTTTCTATGTGATAGAGCACTTTATTTTGAACAATTTGGCTTTTGAACCACTTGATTTGGAGTTGAGATGAGAATTTTATGGCAGAACTAGTTTTTCGAATTCTTGGAGTTTTTTTATGGCTGAACTTATTGTTCTGGGACGATGTAGTACCATGTGGCCCTACAACATACGCCCCCTCCAACATGCGTCCATCTTGTTGGACGCATGTTCGCTTTGTGCATGCTTTCAAAAGTTGGACGCATAGTACCTTGAATGCATGAAAATTCACTAAGGCCTGATTTCATGCGTCCAGGAGATTATGCGGCCATAAGCCATGTCTCTACACGACTTTTGTGTCTCTACACGACTTTTATCTTCTTTTATCTTTTCTCTCTGACACTTATGTCTTGTCATATCAATCATCTTTATGTCACTTTTCTGACACTTCATTTATCGTCCATCACTTCGGCACTTATCCCAAGTAGTGGAATTTTTTTCGAGCATGCGGTCTGGAAGGGCATGCGGCCTGGTTAGAACATGAAGCCGAGTTGGTTCATGCGGTCTGACCTTCTTGTACACGACGTAGACACGTATAGTGACTCCCTATGTACACGTAATACTTTCTTGTTGGGATCATTTATTTTATTTAGAATATTTTTTATCATCCTCTATGTGGTTGATCATGGTCAATACTTATGTTATGATTCTAAGGGAGAATGGACCCAGTAACCCAATAATGTGCTAAAACTCATGCTTATAAAAAAAATTAGACTTGAATACTATATCCGTGCAAATATAATTATTGTCTGATATTGTTCATGATCTGTGCACCGAGGTATGATATACCGTGTTACGTGTTAAGTGATTTATATTTGGGTTGTGCATCGAGAATGCCTCCAAATTTTTGAACGCGCGATACTATATATATATAATTTTCTCCCAGTACAGGCATGATATGCAAGTCGAGTACCAAAGTGTGGCTAGGATTTTAATTGTTGAATGTTGCATACACGCTCGGGTGAATCCATATTGAACTTCCATGGATTCGTATCTAGCTTGCCCGTACTTTGTACAATATCTTAAAGAAAATTCTTATGTGGCCATGCCTTGAGATTTTAAAACAATATAGGGTTAATTAGGCAACTAAAAGTGGTAGTAACATTGGAAGAAAATGGTTTTTCGAGATCATGCCAACGAACCTTTCCACAGAGATTTATTCTAAGTGCACTGTGGGCTGGCGACCACAGATATTGTAAATCATTCGCCTTAGTGGAGTGCAGTATCTGACCTATTATAAATAATATCGAGCCACTATTTTACTATAGGAACATTGGAACTACTAATATCGTGATCTAGCGTAGTGGCCCTATGGAAAACTTGTGCAATTCGTGAAGTGTATGTATAATCATTTATTGGCTCAGTTAGCTCATTTTGGCAATGGTGTTATCTGGGGATACCTATTATGCATTATACTGAGATAACCTTGGACTCAACAATTAAAATGTCGTACAAATAAATGGTCGATCTTATTAATTAGACTTGATTGTGATTGTATTATTCTGTTAGTAGTCTAGGAAAATGGACTATCATAGTATGATAGATTCAACCCTTGTCCTTGTTTGGTTGTAGGGTTGGGCCTTTCTGCTAGGATATGCCATGGACTTAAGTTACGACACAGAACCTATATTATTATATATTTATTGCTTGGGTGTTTTTTCTCCATTTCATGCTTCCTTTGTGGTACTTGCTATTTGGGGTCTAACCCCACTGGTTTTGCATGGCCATGTTTGGATCCAGCACCCGAGGATCCAGCATACTTTTCTCCGACTCATGGTACATACTAGGAACATGATCGCCGAGGATAACGAGTGGGTTTTCTTCTTCCCTGCTCGTCATTGTACATTTTATCTTTTGGGCATTTAGCCACCAACACCTGTTAGCCGGCACGTCTAGACATTAGTTTATTTTCATGACTGTATATAAACCAGACTGCAGCTGTAATATTGTCATGTACTTTTGTTACACTACCAGCTTCTTATTTTGTACAGCTGGTCTCCAGAATATTTTGATTAAAGCGTTTGTGATGCCTTATTGCTTTATCATATATGCTCTATGATTATTATTTCTTGTTTGATTGATTGAGACATAGATGTTCGTGTGACCCTAAGTGACCTGATTGTAGCATGCACCCCTTGTCTAGTTACAATCGTGATTGTTGTACAACGTAAAGTATCTTGTACGGGGTAGCTGGCCGTATCCATCTCCGTATTTTGGTAGTTGGGTGTGACAACAGGTAAAGACAAGTGACAAAAAAAATATATAAGCCGTAAAGCAGGAGTGCGCTACTACGAGCCACTATAAAGCATGTACCAGAACTAGGAAAACTTAAGTGCACTATGATGAGTCTCTATCGCGAGATATAAGACAATGTATAACATGTAGGCATGTACTAATGTCAAGTGTATATAGTGTGTATAATCATTTCCGAACTATACAGGGTCATCTAAAAATGTTAAAGAGCCAATATATTCGAAGAAAAATCAAAAACGGACAAAAATGGGCAAAAACAGTCCAAAATAGGCAAAAATAGCCAAAATCGGCATACCGACGGTATACTGGATGAAAGACAGAGAGTACATATATATATAAACCGGTATACCTTCTATATACTGTAGTATACCACCGGTATACTGGTCCGGACAGCAACGACAAAAATCAAATATTTTAGAAAACTTGTAACGGCCATAAAAACTTCGTTTTAACTCAGAATTTGACGTTTCAAAGTTTAAAATTGAATGAAATCAAATTCACTACAACATGGGATAATAGATTTCACAAAATTTATGATTTGATAGATCAATTCTCTAAATTACTATAAAAATAGATTTTGGGGAAACCGAAATGTGTTTCAATTTTCACCAAACTCCAAACCAAAAATATACAAGGATATGGGAGGGTCTAACATAGCATATGCGACCAAGATTTACAATAAAAATAAGGGTATCACACATAATACCAAGATCATACCCCGTGTCTCACGGTTATATCAAAAAATGGACAAGAGTATAAACATGTCTAAAATTTATGGAAATCAATCAAGCCAAGAACTAAAGTAACAAAAAATTATATAGGAAACATTTATATATAACAATATTCAAGAAATAATGACAATAAAGAAATCTCAAATATAAGGTTCATAGAATGGCAAGATGTAGTTGCCTAAGGTCGAGCTCCCAGTCTAATCTTCTACTCCACCACCAAGAGAGATTCAAAAAATACTCTCTTAGGCCTCAAGACCAAGCTCAAAGATCCAAAGGAAAGTGGAAAGGAAATGAAGAGATAGGAGAAAGAAAGAAAAGAGAGAGGAGAGAGAAAGTGAAAGGGTATATATAGAAAGGGTGAATCAATCGTGTTTGTAGGATATGCCACGTCAGCGATCTACATCATGATTTAAATCAATCATAACCATTCAAAAGAAAACCAAATAACCATTGGATAATATGGTGAGTCAGAACAAAGAAACCAATGGATAATATGATGCATCAACACTATTCACAAAAATATCTAAACATTATTCACCAAAATATCAAACACTATTCATGAAAATATCTCAAAATAAAAAATATATCAAAATGAAACACAAACAAACAGGAAAATTAGTATACCGTCGGTAGACACCAGTACACCGGTGGTATGCCGATTAAAAATACATCAGGTTTTGAATTCCAATAAATTGGTATACCGTCGGTTCAGACTAGTACACCGTCGGTATGTCGGTCAAATGGTAAAATTTCCTAATTCAAAAAATCAAGGTATCTGTCCTACACACGGGTCCTAATACGAGTCTATGGCAATGCCAATGGTTATTCTACTAGTCAAGGGTAGTATATAATATCAAAAATAAAAATCGAATAATGAAAAATATAAGTATGATACGCAAAAATACAAAACACATTCTAAGTAAACCTTTCAAGAAAATTTTTTAACTGCCAAAAATCCAGAAATACAAAATTTAATAACAGAGGTTAAATCTTCGCATCAAAGCACGAGAGTTTGTAAGAAGTTGGCGAGTACTTCGAATCAAATATCGTGGTTGTAAGAAGTCGGCAAGCCTTCAGATCAAAACTTGTGGTGTAAGATATTTCACAAATAGTGGATTAACATCGAGCAGAGTTCTCAAAACTGGATTAGTCTTCCACGAGGGAAACCATTATACATCGTGGTATTAGCATTTGTGAATTTTTACTTAGCATTTACTTTCTTAGTTATTATATACTCATTGCATATTTCCATATTTATCCGCATATATTTTTAAGTTGGTAATTTCCTTAAGTTTTTAATTGGATTATTGTCACACACTCTATTCACCCCCTCTAGATTTTTCCCTCAATGAAAACTCACTCAAATGCTTGGCTGAGGGTCCTCCAGGTGGACACCATCGAGCTGCAGATATGGTAGATCCTCCAGTTTTGCTACTATATCTGACCATGCAAAATCGGTAGGGTCAAAATCCTAAATAATAAAGTACCACAAGAAAGCCAATCTTAATGAACTAAAACCAAAATGCAAACATAATATATGAAAAGACAATAAGCAAAGTAGTATGTGACATGAAGTAAATATTATGTGACATAAAGTAAGTAGGGAACAAATAAAATAAACATGGACATGTGAAAATGAAAGGTACAGGAACATTGGCTGGGAACATGTACAAAATCAGGAACATGACATAAATAATAAACATGTACATGAACAAGGACATGAGCAAAAATATGAACAAATACATGAACAAGAACAAGAACAAGAACAAGATAGGACTAGACTCCATCCATAAATTATGACCGATCAAGACATACAGATTTCTACATTAGTTAAATGGGATTATCATAAATCCTGGTTACTAATATATACAATTTGATATTTTCCTCTCGGCTATACGCACTGCAGTCTATCCAGGCTATTCTGAGTGTATGTTAAGTCAAGGTCAAGGTCAATGTAAAATCAATATCAATGTGTAAGTAGGGTAGGCACCACCCTCGGGTGTGCTCAATAGACAACACTCGACAGTGAGATAATATCATGTCAGGTAAAGATGCATCACACGATGGTGAGCTGGAAGTGTGTCCCTCATGATGGAGAGTTCCAAATCCATCCATAAAGTGGCACTGAAATAATGGAACTACATGCAACCAGGAAACCTTTCCTCCCAATGAATATATGTGACAAGTCTCGTTATTAAACCTTAACATTTTTATTTAGAATTTTAGTCTGCGATATCTGGGAATTCTTCATATACATGAGTTTTCTCCACCTAAAAAATGCAGGAGTGGACAACAACTTTTTAAAAAGTAAAAACATGAAACAACCATAGAATACAGCAAATAAATATAAGTGCGCTACAACGAGTCACTATAGGAATATAACATGATTCAGGGTAGAGAACAATATGGCATATGCTTGTGTCAAGTATATATGGTGTATAGTCTCTCCCTAACTTAACAGAATTATAAGATCAAGATAAGTAATCAAAATGGTCGAAGTAAATATTAAAAACGAACAAAAACAGCCAATAATGGATAAAAACAACTAAGAATAGACAAAAATAGCCAAAAGTAGTTCTATGCGCCAAAATACTATGTGCTAGAATATTATGCGCCAGAACTCTATACGTCATAATATTATGCTCAGAACACTATACGCCAGAACTCTATGTATGCGCCACAGAACTCTATGCGTGAGAACTCTATGTGCTAGAACTCCATGCGCCAAAATACTATACGCCAGAACTCTATGTGCCAAACAACCAAAAACAACAGTCGAGGCATAGAAAAAATTTAAACTTGTTTTTGCAATAAAAATCTTATTTTAACTCAAAATTTAACGTTTTAAAGGTCAAAATTATATGAAATTAAATTCTCTACAATATGGAAGCATTAGATTTCACATATCTGAGATTTGATTAGATCAATTCCATAAAAAAAACTTTAAAAATAGGTTTTAAGAAAATTAAAATGTGTAATTCCTCTAAACTCATGAAAATATACAAAGTCAAGAACTAAACTAGTATAGAATCATGTAAAAAATATTTTTATGCAATAATATTCAAGAAATAAATACATTAAAAGAAAACCCAAATCTTATGTTCATTCAATGGCAAGATATACTTGCCTGGGTTAAATCTCCAAGCCTAATCTTCGACTCCACCACCAAGAGAGGTTTCGAAAACCACACTCTAGACCTCAAGGCCAAGCTCCAAGCTTTGCTTGAGGAAGAGGAAGAAGAAGAAAGAAAACATAGAGTGAAATAAAGGAGGAGAGAGAAAAGAAGGGGTATTTATATGGGAGGGGATTTAATCCGACCATCTAATCCTCCACCTCAAGAATCAGTCGCCCCTATTCTATCTTAACCTTCCAAGAGAAAACCAAGAGTCCATTAGGATTTGGTTATTAACCAAGAAAATTTTGTCCTATATGCGGGTCCTAACACGGGTCTTTGGCAATGCCAATAATTTTTTACTGATCCAGTATAGTCTCTCATATCATATCAAAACAAAATTATGAAAAATACAATAAATATGATACACAAAAATTCAAAACACAGTATAAGTTAAATTTTCAAAAAAAATTCAAATACCAAAAATTTAGGAATACAAAATTTGAAAACGAATGTTATAGTAGATTTTGTCAACACATAGGTTCAAGACTTGGACCTAGCCACTCCACAACTAATCCAAGCAAGTACACTATATTTATGTCTCTTTGCTTGATAAATTCTTTTTTATTCATAGTCAGAATTTATGTTGGACACGAGGAGGACACAAGTTGATTTGTACTTCATCTGAGTATCATTCTGGTTCAGGTATCGGGGAAGGGAAAATACTAAGTAGATATATGATTAAACCCAATCCGGTAGTTAGGTTATGTTGATAGCTAAACATACACTTTACGTATGATTGAGTCATACCCTTATTATCGTGTAATTTCTAGCTGATCACATAACGAAAACAATATTTAAATCACGATCATTAATCGGTTCCTTGTACATGATTTCAGCGTTGCATAATTTCTTGTTACAGCAGGTTAGTTGCATGTTGCATCGTACTTAAAGTATTTTATTCCATAATTTTTTTAGCCCTATTTTATATTGAGTTCATTATTCATAGTTGTACTTTACTCTAATCTTGACTGGATATTTGACATATTATGTGATGATATGGAGATTAGCACTTCAATCAGATGATGGTTCTGGAGGATCTAGAAGACTTAGGATAAACTTTTCTTATGTATCAGATGTATAGTTTACTTGCTTAATCATTTTATCATATCTGTCTCCGAAGATCTGTATATGGCATGCATGATGTAACTGAGGACTTTGATAGTGATTGTGAGGACTTTGGTGATTGTTCGTGCGCGTGTGTGTGTGTGTCTGAGTTATCATTCTTGCTCCTATCTCCCTTTAGATTACTGTGATGAGTAAATTCATAATTGTTGATCATGTGATGACTACTGAATTTTGATAGCAGACAGATGATTCTTTAGGCAATTACCTTAGAAGACAAAATAATAAAACAAGAATTGGAAGAAGGTATTTACTTTGTGAGGGCAGGGAACGCAGCTCCCTAAAGAAGGTATTTACTTTGATGATACATATAGAAAGTTTCTTGTGCTGAAGAACGAGGCAATTCAGTGAATCCAAGATTCAAACAGGGAGTAATTTCACCTGCAAAACAGGATCCCCATTCAATCTGCTCTAATTATAGCTACTACTATGTTCTAGCAAAGAGAGAGAGAGAGAGAGAGAGAGAGAGAGAGACATAATCTTTAGAAAGCAAATAATTTCTTGATAATGCATGTGTCAAAGTAATATCCCCTTTGGTTAAACAGTTATTTTTGTAAATACATTTGATTGCTTCAAATCATTAATAATAACCATCAATCCAAGCCCAAATTATACAATAGTAGAAAGCTCACGACTTGATTTTACAAATGGGTAGCCCGAGTACAATACTACGGAGGATGAACTTACAAAATAATGAACCAACAATTTCAGATTCCAGAGTATCTCGCACAAAAGAACGAGTTTCATGAAGCTAACATATAACAAAAAAGCAGACAGACAGTGCAGTGGTGGAAAAATGATAATCGTATACTCATAATTCTGTGACAAATTTATCTACACGAGGTTTTACTTGGAAGTAGTAGCTAAATAAGACTTTGATCAGATAAAACTTGACTGTAAATAAGTAAATCAATATGTGAATGTACATACAAACTCAGAGATTTTCTATATGAAAACACCAAAATGATCCAAATCAAGCTGACAAAATTATTGTGAACATAAAAATATAACAATAGTTATAGTAATAAGAAGGGAAACAAATTAAACTAACCAAGTTAGGATTTTACAAAACTACAAACCTACTCAACTGAGGACATCGAAACAAATGAATATACCGGACTGATGGAGAAATATCACCCAGATAGGCTAATAAAAACTTCCAACTTCTTCAAAACCAAGAAGTATGTACATGCAATGGTCTTTTATCCTATTCTTTCACCTTGATATGATGTAAGCATATAAATTCTTACACCATCATCACAACATTTTATCTTACCATCAGAAATTTTAATAGATGACACCATACAGACATAAAATAAAAATAGCATAATACCCATAAATGGCCATTCTGATGATAAAAGGTTAAAAGCAACCAAATGATAAATTTTACTCTAACCTTGAAATAATATTGTATGCTGGTATTTAGGATAAGAATTGTTCCAAGGAAAATCGATTTTGGAACAACAATATAAGCAAAAAAAAAGATTTAAAATTAAATAACAAGAGTAAATAATACCTAAGTTCTAATTAGTTCTTTAGCCTTACCTACTCCAAGCAAAACCCCCTTTCATATTCAAAACCTAGATTCAGAGTTTGATGAACAACGAACAAAGAGAACACCAGGTCAATCAACTAGGTTTAGATTAAAAAAATAGAATAATAATAATAATAATAATAATAATAATAATAATAATAATAATAAGAACTTACCTAGGGCTCGTCCATCAAAAAGAAAAAAGAAAAACCTTTGTTCTTTGATAAACCATGAAGGAATACATCAAAGAGAGGTAAAAATAGAACTAGGGCTCGTTCATCAGCTCCAGGTGGGAGTTTGAGGAGAGAAAGATGAAAATAAAACTAGGTCTGCTCGTTTATCAGTTCCAGGCGAGAATATGTAGCTTCGGGCGGGAATATGAGAAGAGACACAGATGAAAATAGAACTAGGAACGCTCGTTCATCAGTTCCATGTGAGAATTTGAGAAAAAATATAGAGGAGAGAAATGAAAACAGAAGTTAGGGCTCGTTTAGGCTCCAAGTTGAAGCGGTAAATTTTTTAGGGAAAAGAGGTCCGTTAAATTCTCTATTTTAGTATTTTTATAGGTTTTAATAGAAATCAGATTTAGTCTGTAAAAATATAACACTGACATGGTATATCGTTATTTACGAACCTAAAGAGTCAAAATTTACTATTTTTGGCATAGTGTACAACTGATGCCACAACGTTGGCTGGGTGTGCACACACACTCATACCCGATCAGCCGGACGGGGTTATGGCATAAGATGAAGATGTGACTACTTTAAACGCTGATCCTAGATCGTAGTTAGTTTAGTTATTTTCTTAGATCCTTGAATTCAAATGTTTAGCGGATTTGTTTCCAAATTTTAATTTTTTATTAGATTTTTGTAATTTCTTATCATTGTGAATGAGCAAAAGATAGCATTTTGTAATCAAATATTGAGGATATATAATATATATTGTTATTAAGGAATATATAACTTATTACTGTCGATGTTGCGGCATAAGCTGGGTTTGGTCATGTACTCATATCTTAAAAAATTGGAACGTATCGTGACAATATTGATGATGACATTGGTGATATGGTGGGTGTTGGTAGCGGTCTGGACTGCACCCATGTCACCCGGGCACTCACTAACACCAGAGGGGGTGACAAAAGGGGTTGGGTTTAGAGACACAAATAGAGAGGTCAAACATGGGAGAGATGGTGAGAGATAAAGAGAGTGATGAGATAGAAAGAAATCGAGAGGAACTAAAGGATTGAGGAAGTAAAATATCGATGAGAGAGAGAGAGAGAGAGATCGGAGAGATCAGAGAGGAGGCAATCAGGGAAAGAGAGAGTGTAGCATTCACTACAGAGGAACCTGGTAATTGCTTATGAAACAGAAAAAATGGCAATTGTGTGTTTCGGGGATACATGGGCGACATCTTAAGTTTATAACCTATAAAAGAAAATTAGATTAGAAATGATAACAAATACCTTGATACAACTCAGCAAAATTATTTATAGTCTTATAGGTCATTATGGATTTTGTGATATTTTTGGTAATTTAATTGGTAAATTTTACATATAGAAAATCGGTTATCGATAATGTACCAATAAGGCCTAAGGAAACTAACATGTGACCAGTGGCCTAGAGAAGTGCCCCAACTCTTAGAAAAGGCCTAATACAACCTAGAATAACATTTAGACTCTTTAGAGAATTTTTGAATTTTTAATAATTAATTATTAATTAAAAACACTAGAATTTAGTTGTTTAGTAGACTCTAGGAATTACTATAGGGTACCCTTATAGTGAAATGGACCCAAACTTTGCCCATATCACCCATAAACCCTAATTAAGTTTCCGTATTTATTTAGAATTTCTAAATATTTTCAGTAACTTTTAGAATTTATTTTGTCCAAAAACTAAATTAAAATAGGATTTTAGAAATGATTAAATTATAAAAGAAATAAAAAATAAAATAAAATAAAACAAACCCCAAACTCCCATCAGCCAAAAAGCTACCTAGCAAGGGGAGTCGTTGGTTAGCGACACTAGCGACAACACAGGGGGACCACCCACTAGTGGGGCAGCGCACTCGCTTTGAGCCTACGCCTAATGCATCCAGGCCCACCTGTTAGTGAGGCAGGTGGAGCTGGGGTGGCCCACCTATCGACGCCTCACCCGCATTATCCTCCATCTCAACTATTGGATCATCCCAGATTTAGTATGGACCGTCCATTTAGAATTTTAATATAAATGAATTTACTTCACGAAATTTAATGATTTTTTCCAAAATTCTAGGTTTTTTAGCTACTGTGAATTCCAGAATCTAGGCGATCTTGCACAGACCATAACTATTGCTCTCGAGGTCCTTTTTAGGTGATTAATTTTTATAAAACTTATATTCTTTGTCTAGATTCTGAATCACGTACTTAATAAAAAAATTGAGCTATGCACAATTTATTATGATTTTTCAACTAGAAGGTGTCCTAGAATTAGATCATCCATCATGTTCAAGAATACCATAAAATCTCGAAACCCTATTGGAATTTTGTAAAAAAATTAGTATTTTTTATTATGTCTAGTTTGTACTCTAAAAATTTTAGAGTTAATTTTGAAGATTTAATATTTATTAAAAAAGAAGAAATATTTGCACAAAATCTAGTAAAGAAGTAATTTTGTACTATTTGAACCGTAACTTATGATAACAAATTCATTTAGCAAATTTGAGAGTACCATCGTATACATGCCGTCGAAATATACAACTATGGCATATTAATTCACCATTTTGAGACAAAATATTTAACCATATTTCTTGCCTCAATTTGTATGCCAATGATCCTGAACCCTAAAACTTAGGATCTAGGAACACCATATGCTATTTTAGGGAAACCTTAACCTATATAGTATATGTAGGGTAGTAGGACCCATGTAAACCCCAATATATTAGTTTACTTTTAGAGTGAGCAACCTAGGTGTAAATATGTAACTTACTCGATAAGTAAGTAACCAAACTATACTTGTGTTTCTTTTATGATGTAAATCTTTTGGTGTTTGATGTGATTGCTTTGTTACAGTATTTGGTAGTGAAGGGATTGTTTTGGTTTTACCTATCAGTTGTAAAGTTCAATTTGTCGTGTGGTTCAGACAAGTATACATGATTTATTGTTTACCTTCACTTTATAGATCCTATCATACCTATAATATTCTTAATTAGTGATAGATTATGCTACTTTTGACTTGTGCACGAAAGGATCTTTATCATGATTCTAGTTCATGATCACTTATTTTTACTCGTTCATCATGTCTGTACTCGAATACTTGTGATCATATTATTGTGAGATATGGTTGGAAAAATATGTAAGTATGCATGTGGTCATCCTTAATCCATATCATTTTACTTTTCTATACTCAAAGGATATAATTCATATACCACACGCAATGACTTGCTGGATATACCCCTAGTCGTCTACATGCCAGAATTAGTATTCTAAAATACATGAACACAACTTGTTGTTACTTGGTTATTTTATGTTACTCTATTTCCAAGATATTTTTATCTTTAGCCATTCCTATTGTTAGCACTGGTTAGTTAGTCCTATTGTTATTATTCTTATACTCGGTTACCATTATATTATAGTTTTACTTTCTTTCCTAGACTCTTCTATGATAGTTATACTATTCTGTGTAACTTTACATCATGTGTATTTTGCTTCCTCCAAACTAGATTATACTAATCATTGACAGCTTTAGACGAGGACTCGTATCCTACACGCTACGGTCCTTACAGGAAAGAGAGAGGTGATATTGCTGAAGAACTAGAACCTGTGTTAGATAAAGAATGCTAGAGATTCATAAACAATAATAATTTAGTAAGTTTTCTCGAGAACTTATTTTATGTATTTGATTTGATTTATGGACTTTTAATTAGCGACGTATAGCGATGTTTTACTTGTCAGCGACTAGCTAAAACGCGATAACCACTAAACGTCGCTAAATAAATTTAGCGACGTATTTTACCATTTTAGCGACGTTTTTAGACGTCGCTAATATGACTTATTTTAGTAGCTAGTGGACACTTTTTGGTGCTGATGTTCCCTTTTGAAATCACTGGACTTTATTATATTTATTAAAGACTTTTAATTATATTTGTGTCCTCTTTATCATTATCTACCTATCATAGTTATATTTTATTGATGAACTAGATAGTTTATAATTGTGATATAATTACGTATTATTATGGATACATGTATTGATGTATAGACAACGTACTACTGCCTTCCTGTAAACCCCCTTGATTAATTCTATAGATAGTCAGGTTTGGATTGGGAAAATTTTGGATTTCGCAGCAGATGTTGAGGTTTAGAGTAGGGTTAAGATTGTCAGTTATTTTAATCCATTAAATTAAAACCCTTGGCACGCCCTATCATTGTTTAATTATTCGGAGCCCAATATCAGTCCATAATTTCCATCTTATTATTGTACTTCTGACTTGACTCGCCAAGTGCCCCCATTTAATTTAAAAATGCAGGACACTTTAATTCTATTTAAATCGGGGATACGAACTTTGCCTAAACCTATTTTAATCCTTAATTAATCCCGATGGCCACAAAATTAAACCCGTGCCAAACCCCCATCACCCCCTCACCATACAAACCATCACCCGTAATTTTCTCCACAATTTTAGCGTCATTTTATGTGTTCGTACAATTTCCCGAATTTAAGGGGCTAAGTTGTAATTTAGTGATTTTAGGTGCCCTCACCCCATTGGCCAAAACCAAATGGAGAGGTCACAAAATTGGGTCCAACTTGCACTCATCCATTCACCACTCCTCATGAAGAAATTATTTTTCTTCATGACATATCTAGGCCCTCCATTTTTAATAGGAGCATCTCCACCCTCCATCCTTTCACCACTCCCTATAAAACATCACATCACCCCACCCTCACAACTCACCAACCGGCCCTAATCCCAAGGAACCTAAAAAACCCCTCTCTCTCTCTCTCTCCTCTCACTCCTCCATTTATTTCTCCATGCATTAACCACCTTCCTCCATTCTCCTTCTTCTTCTTTCTTTATTCTTCTCCCTCCCTCTCACTGTGGGGTGACCCGACTTCGGCCCGACTCCGGTACAGCCGCTCCCGTTCGGCCAGCCGACCCCCGCGCCACTCCAGCTTTACCCCCGACCTGCGGCAGTCTCCCCCGAGGCTGTCTCAGACCGAGCAGCCCCCGCCGGCTGTAGTTTCCGACCTCCCCGACCCGGCTGTGAACTCCCTGCCCCCGGCTGTGCATCAGCACCCGGTCGGCCTCTGCACGTCGCTCCAGCACAGCCCTCAACCGCCGTCAGTCCAGCACAGCCCGTCGATCCGCCGGACTCAGCAGCTGATCTCCGGCCGCCGTGTTCTTCCCGTCCGGCCCGACAGCAGCCCCATGACCTGTCCAGCCGACCCAGCACAGTCCCGCTCCGGCGTTGCAGCCCCCACGACTCTTCCTCTCCGACTCCCTCATCTCCTCCATGTCCGGTACACCATCACCACCACCATCGATACCTCGTAGTCGAGGTACAGCTCTCCCCTCGCCTTGTCTCTTATATGTATTATTGTAGTATGAGATTAGGGTTATTATATATGGTTAGTTAGGGATCTTTTCAACATATTATATAAGTAAGAATGAGGATTTTTGAATACTGATGGTTGTGTGCATTAGCTAGGTTTTAGGAGCATGGATTGATGTTTTATACTTGCATGTTTAAGTTGGAAGAGGAGCATTGCTTACAGCCTATATAGAATAGTTAGTAGGGTCGTGGTTAAATTCGCCTTAAGGAAGGGTATATTTTGGTGATCCAATGGGCAGTGGATGTTAGGTCGAGGAAACTTGTCCTTGAAGAATATAGTGTAAAATGCTCAATTTAAATGTATTAGTAAGGATAGTAAGTGAAGGACTGATTGAGGACTAGTGTGATCGGTAATTCAGAGACTGGGAACTTAAAGTGATTAATTTAGGGAGGTACTTGGTGATAGGTAACAGAGATATTAAACGGAAAGAATTAAAATCTTTAACTATGTTTCGTGGATGGTTTGATGATGTGGCATTGATGACTAGATGTTTTGACCATCATACCAATAGTCAATTGTGGTCAACCCCCTAGTGTCTTGTCCCTGTGAGTCGTAGCTGAGTTTGAGTTTAGTTGTAGGTGCGTGTCGCATCCCTGCTCGACGTAGAATAGATTATTGATTCTGGTTTGTATCTTATCTCTAGGTACTGCGGGACCTGAGGACTTGGACGCGGTACCAGATTTCCGTCATCAGCAGCCGCACGCAGGCAAGTGTACCTTACCATCCTGTATTTTCAGTTTATAGATATTCATTGTTTTGTTATGTACTTTGTGCACGTACTTATGTTGACGTTCGATACTTTGCGTCGGATCACAACCGGGTAAAGACGTACGTTGTAACGTCTTAGAAGGATTGTTAGATATTTCGTAGCATCTCGATATGCGTACATGAGTATATCGACACCCCAGGACACACTCATACACTGTGATCGTGCCAGATTCCTGTATCCTGATACTGACATCATGACCAGAGACTGGGACGACCTTAGGGTCGAGTCTGTTGAGTTATTTCTGTGTGTCGAGACTGTAGTTAGAGGTTCAGGTTCAGCGCACAATCGTTGACCGCTTGGGAAAGGGAAGACAGTTACTAGACGTTTGGGCTACTCTGCACGCGCTTATATATATATATATATATATATATATATATATATATATATATATATATATATATATATATATATAAGCACTTATATATATATATATATATATATATATATATATATATATATATATATAAGCGCTTATATATATATATATATATATATGTATTATTTCTGTAGTGATCCTGTATCTAGTGTAGCTGTTTCACCGGTGTGACTCCTTGCCCGGAGCTGCGGTACGTGCCGTGTGTTTCCGTGTCCGGAGCTACGGTTTTATTTTAGAAAGCCCACGCGTCGAACGTTGTCTTTAAACTGTGTCACACTTGTTTGGTTATGATAGAGTACCCTGTTGTTGCACTTGTACTTTCTGTTTACTTGGCATATTGTATTTCTGTACCTTGTTACGTCCCTCTGAGGACCTGGTTCCCTGCCAGTTTTGCAGCATAGGTGATTACGGAGAATTTGGAGTTACTGTTGGAGTTGCATGTCTTGCGGGCATGGTACCAGGTACTCATATTATATCTACCGACATTATGGTTATTTTACATTGTTTATTTCATCTGCTGTTGTAGCCTAGTTTTTATAGACTCGTACTTCTTCTCGAGTCTATTCGAGTTAGTGTGTTATTGGGCGTCCGACTCTAGCACATATAGCTCTTTCTTGTATACTGTTGTACATTGTGGATTGAGACATAGAGGTTTACATTTATGGGATGTCTAGATAGTGCCCTTTTTATTATAGCTTATACGTATTTGAGTCAGACCAGAGTCTGGTCGAATGTGTAGCGGGCGTGTCCCGTATTCCTGGTCCTACTTATTTTGGGACTGGGGCGTGACACTTCCATGGCGTAGGGTGGTTGTACTCACTACTAGTACCTAATTATTTAGGGGCAGGTCATGACATTCATAGTTAGAGAGAGAGAGATAGAAAATAGAGAAAGAATCTATGAGAGAGGGGGGTGAGACCCACTTTAGGCCACCTAGCTCGTTGGCATATTCTCCAAGGGTGTACACGAGTAGAAAGAGATAAAAATCTCTAAGATATCAAAATCTCTAAAGTTTTAAAAATTTAGATCATTCACAGATTGGTGCTTTTAGAAAATTTCTGAAATCGTTAATGGATCCTTAAGGGAGCTATCAATTTGTGAATTTATATTATTTTGATTTATTTTTGTCATGCTCGAATTGTCACGTAGTTCAAGATCTTGCCATACTAACAGATGACAAACAAGGTGTAGGAACCATATGCAAGCCTTCATACACCGTATAATTCATTTTCAGCACCAACAATCTCTTTATTTTAGAATAATGTAGACCCTTTCAACTATATGTTTCTCGTTTTGTAAACAAAAGAAAAAACTCCATTCAACAAAACAGAACTAGAAAAAATTATTCCTCCTCTTCCTTCTTTTCCTTTTATAAGTTTATCCATACTCTATAGTTTGTCATAAACCGTATTTGTATAATTGAGTCATGTTACCTTTGTTTTATAAATAGTACCTTGTTATTGGAGCGACGTGCCTGGATTTGTTTTGTTAAATTGAAATTATATTTTCTTATAGAAAATCGATTATAGTTCATTTCTAGGAATATAAATGTTCAATATGTTTATTCAATTATTATACTTATTGTAATCGTCTTTGTAGTTTTGGTTGTTATACTAGGATCCTGGTCCAACAAATATTATGGAATTGATATCAACTCAAAATTTGTCAACTGTTTCTAATTTTGTCCAACTAATTCTTCTTCATCTTTTTCTGGTTCATGTATTATTGTCCCTTCATTCATTTTCGTCTTTGTTTTGTAATTTATAGTTAATATCACAACACCTGACACAAAAACTTCTAAGAAAGGCCTTTTTGTTGTTTTTGTTTTCTTTCCTTCTTGGACAATTAACATCTATTTTCATAAAGGTATATTCAGATGGAATATGACGGGATCAAACTTCTATAAATATAGATGTTTATGAATATAGATGTGTAATTTTATTCACAGTGCTTGTGATTTTTGATGTGTAGGAGGCTGATAAGAAGGATTTTAATGGAGACGATAATAATAACAAGGATGTTGGTGTATCGATATCAAGAAGAAGCGCAATAATGGGAAAGGTTTATCCAACTTACCCACTCCAGTTACAAGAAGTCCAAGTTTGACCCAAAACAATTTACAACTTTGTAGTATAAAAAGTATATAATTTTTTTTGTATAGTTCTTGAATATTTGTGATCTACAAACTATATTTTTTTAATAAATAAGGCCATTTTGCCAAGTGTTCGTTTCTGCCATGTTAATATTATATGTGCATTTATTCAATTACAATAAAAGGAAAACAGATAAAATATCATTATGAACAAAAATTTGGTACAAATTTTTTTTTATCAACCAGACTTTCTTGACGGTTCTGCTTTCGTCATCTAGGTTGGTGTCAAGAAAAGTCATTTTTTTCTTGAGGTTTTAGGCTATGTTTTTTTGACGGTTTAAAACTGTCAAGAAAATAATTCTTGATGATTTTAAATCGTCAAGATAAAATAACTAGAAACCGGTAATAAAAATATGAACTTTTCTTGATTCTGGCCTAGATGGCGGAAGCAGAACCATTAAGAAAACACTTTCTTGACGGTAAAAAACCATCACAAAGCTATTTTCTTTTATATCAGTTTCGAAAGTAATATTTTAGATAATATTATTTATTAAAGTACGTGCAAAATTATAATATTATTTTGTCTCAAAAAAAGTTCTAAATATAATTTGTGATTATGAAATTATTTTAGAGTAAATTACAAATCAAAAGGGAATGAAGTTAATTATAATTTGGCATGGCATAAATAAAATAATAATATTTATTATTAAAATAATATTTTCCCTAAAATGTTGACATATGAACCAAATTTCAAGATATCGATTATGACTGATTGACGTATCTCAAGAATATGTGTTTGTATCCAATATCGTATCAAGATATCCTATTTAGTTTGTATCTGAGTTTCAGATATAGTATACCATATAGATATACATACCCATGAAAAACAAGTAGTTCACCTTATTGTACATTTAACTATTGTGCTAGGATCATAATTTGTTAGCGAATCATTAACATGTTAATCAAACCTGATCAACTTTACTACTTATTGTATTATATATAAATATGATACTTCCTTACCATGATATCGTAAAGTTTATGTTTTATTTTACTTGCATTGGGGTGACGAAGATCACGAGATGTGTGTTACTACTCTTGAGAAGATTTACATTTTTTGTTATTTAGATCGATCAACTGACACACAATGGTAGTGATAGTACTTATACTATCTCATTATTGGTTTAAATACCAATTAATAATTACAATCACGATTAAGATTTATATCCAAACAACAAGATTGGAAATCTAAGCATCAATCGCATGGGTCTTGATCTTAGGCATTGTTAGGGTATTATTCTCAAGATACATACATCGGTAGTTATCTTTGCATACACTGATATTATCTGTGTACTACACTTGACACCTTCTTATTGCATTATTTAAACATTATCGACATAGAGGATTAGCTAAATTTGTCTAGCTAATATGGGGTTGTATATCCCCAGATACCTACCTCCCATGTGACCATACATAGATTATGTGTGAGGCGACAACAAGCGGAGGTGCATGAACCACTCGATCTAGTAGTTATATATATAAAGGTAAATTATTAAGAGATACCATCCTAGTGTACTCAACCTAAACTTTTTTTGTATTATAGTCAAGTTGTACGTTTTGGTATTGTATGTAGAAGTATAAGTCTAAGAGTTGTATTAATAAAAGTAGTATACATGCACGTGCGTTGTATGTATTTTAACCGTATTTTAATTAACTTTTTCTCTACTTGGAAAAAGCAAAAGCCAACATAAGAGTAAACTATATTTTTCTTAAAAAAAACTATACGTAACTACCTAGCTGCCCTCATTAAATTTAATGGACAATTCTAATTATTAAAGTTAGGTAAGGATATCTTTGGAAAAAAATCATGGTGAAGCCAACTTTTCTTATTATATATTATTATAGATTTTTTGTAAACTTAGTCTCTTCCATTTCTCATTAGGTTAGGATTTTTATTCATGACTGGCACCCTATGTCATAGATGATGTCAAGCTATAATCGCTTTACAAGGGACTAATCATCATTCTTGCACAGCTGACCAAAGTCACGTATTCGGGCTCACCATATTAAGGGAATGTGACATAAAAGTTATAATTACAAGAAATAAAGTCATATTTATAAGCTGGAATAAAATCATTGTCTTTGGCGCATAGATATCGATACATAGCTTTTAGCGCATAGCGTATGGGCTCTGCATATATTCAAAAGTTTATTGTCTTTGGTATTAAAACTGGCGTGTGTCACGCCCCAGTCCCAAAATACCGAGGGACTAGACACGTGGCAATGGCCAGCAGCACACACCAATGGGAAAACCTAATTTAATAGACCCATTAGAGTGTACTTATGTTATAAAACAACAGTTAAGGTCTACGATACTAATTCTAATCTCATCCACAGAAGATAATCATAGTTCAAATATCAGAATAATCAAGATAAGTATAAATCAACAAGTCTTAATAAAATATCTCGGGGAACAACCCGATAATGAGTTTAATACAATAATCCTATGAGACAGGAAATAGAGTATCAAGAACAGAAATGACTGAGTATATAAAGCAAATACTCAGGAGAAATCTTCTGGCATCACCTTGTCCTCTGGTGCTGGTACTGCTCCAATGTCTGCTCATGTCCCATATACCTCGGGGTAGATCTCATCTGCTAAACCTGGGGACATAATCCGGATTCCAGGTCCTCAGGGGACATAGCAAGGTACAAGAATAACTCAAGCCAAATAAATACAGTATATAAAATATATCAATAGGGCAAACTACGTAACCAGTTAAGTGATATGCAAAATGAGAGCATCACTAGAACTCAGGCTGATACTACTACAAGCTCTGTGTCGGAGAGACGGTAGCAGTTATATCATGTAGTGGGCCTAGCTCTGCGTGGCTACGACACCGTAATAATATATAATCAGTCTGTAGCCTATGTGTCTCTCTCCACCCAATGTAATCATATGTCTCATGTCCATGATGTCTCATATCCATAACACGCAAGTATCGCGCCCCAATCCCGTAGGGGCCGATCGTCCTCGCTTGGTCCCTACGGAACCGCTCGTCCTCGCTTGGGCGCGATGCCGTACAAGCCTAAGTTGCACTTGCACCAGGCAACGTACCTACACAAGACACAAGTTAGAGGAAAATATACATATATAGGCACAGCGTGAAATGCAGATAACCAAAGTTGAACATATTTGATAGGCACACAAAATACTTTCTTTTTATTGAATACTTGAAGATTTGGATTACAAGTGCTTGCTTGGCTGAGTTATAAAATATGCCTTAGAAGGCTTACAACTCTTTTTACATTCCCAAAACTAGCCACAACGCCCAAACATTACATCCTTCTAATAGGACCAAAATAACAAAACACCTAGCAGAAGAGGAGTAGCCCACTGGAGAGGAAAGCGACGAAAGTAGCACGAACACAGTCCTATGGAAGGGTGCGCACACGCTGATTCAGATTCAAGATTCTAGCCAAACTCTCGCTTCCAGTACCTGGATATTTGCCCACAAACGTGGGTCAGTACTACCACATGTACTGGTGAGCGACCATGGCCAAACTCACCTTAGAAATCCATACTAAGTAAGCATATGAAGCTAGCATTAGGTGATCTTTCTCGTTGTCTAGTTTCTTTTTAACAATCCATGTAAGAAAACATAGACGATATATAGCATATGCATATAATAATTCTTACCCACAGCCGATCGGTTATCCCTGCAGCAGACACACAAGTTAGCCACAATTTGCATATGAATAACTTATGAATCAATAAAGGCATTAAGTGTTAGGTATACAAGAAGGTAAACCTAGCATGCTCCCTAACTATGTGATGGTCCATGTGGTCCATGGGTAGCCCATGATTAGCAGCGGTCGCCCAAGGTTCAGCTCTTTACTGGCACGCGTGGATGTCGGCAGCTGTGACCCAAGGTTCAGCTCTTCACCAACACACCCGAGTGCAAGAAGCTGTGACAACGTGGGTTCCGCACAACACTAATAGACATATCGCCCCACTAGACCCCCTTACGAGCCGTATACCTCAGGGAGATACAAAAATCTCTTCCGGACCGAGCGATTCCCAGTACCCCAGGAACCGTTCGAGAGATGAGACCTTGTGCACAAGTTGTCCGAGACCAATGCATAACACGAAATATCTAACAGATATAACACTAAAATGCACAGTTCAAAGAAACGAACACACAATTTCCATCTCTTATTCTTTTCCCACATAACACATTCGAAACATAGGGACTTGCCATAAATTGAGTCGAGCAGCATAGGGGCGAAGAACATGCAACATAATTGATAGCAAAAGCATAATTATAATACTTTAAGCATGCAGTTCATTTCTTTAGTTTATCTTTTTAGTGAGGCAACAATTTAGTGAACTAGAGATTCTTTATTAGGCATGCAGACTAAAGGATTCATCGAAGGGCCTAAGCCACTCACCGAATGAATCGAACGAGAGAATGGGGAAGCCTTAAGCGACGTTCACTCTTTGGTTATACGTCCTGAAAATGCAACAATACTTGGTTAGCATACTTCGATCTCTTTCCCTTACGATTTGAAAAGAATGCGCAAGCGAGAAGGCAAAATCATGAAAACCAAGTCATCGAAAGCAACTCAAAACACAAAGCAACACAAAACCAAGAATCAAAGCAACCAACAAAAATTCTTAGACTTATTTCAATAGAAGTCGTTCGATCAATTCGAAGGGTTCATTGCACTTCGCCCGTGTTGATTTAGCGGTAAGGTTTCCCCGAGACTCGATTCTCAACCAGCCGAAGCAGTTTAGTATTCCATAAGTAACCGTTCGGAGCGGGGCATTACATACTACCCCACTGAGAAGAATTTTCGTCCTCGAAACTTAAGAAATCAAGGAGGCGATATATGATGCATCAAGAGATCAAAGGAATCAGACTCACCAACATCGTGTCCACTAGCGTCACGCTCAATATTCAACTGATAAACTCTCGGCCACCTTATCTGATCGGCTGGATCCAGATCGGGAGCCGGAGGGGTATGAGTCTCAGTACCATCTGCTGCCAAGGCCCTAAGGGTTGGGCAATCATGGATCATATGATCTAATTTTCCACACTTAAAGCATCCCTTAGTAATATGACGACATATCTTCCTGGTGTGACCCTGACGGCCACAGAAGCTGCACACTTTTCTGCGGTTCTCACCTGCGTCGGCCTGTTTCTCTACATCGGCCTTTTTCTCACCATTGTGGTATCTTTTCGTAGGAAGGTTTCGAGGAGCCGGTACCTTTTCTGGAGCACTTCGTGGCGTGAACTGCTTATTCTGCACGGCTACCTCAAATGCTTGGATGTACGTTTTGCACTCCCGGTTCATAACATCTTTTCTCAGATTATCGTTTAAGCCTTTTATGAACCGATGTGTGCGGGCTTCCTCATCAGGAATCATCGAGCTAGCGAACTTAGCAAGTTTAGAAAATTCTGACTCATAATCTTTGACGGACATGTTCCCTTGCTTAAGTTCGGTAAACTCGTCTTCTTTCCTCTGTCTGACAGCTGGCGGAAGATAATGTGCAAGGAATGCTTCCTTGAACATTCCCCAAGTGATCTTACCATCCTGATGCTTGGTGGCTAGATCTGCTTTCTTTACTTCCCACCAATCATGTGCACGTAACCGCAGCTGCATATCTGCACACGCCACCCTCTTGTTTGCAGGTATTAAAGCAAAGCTAAACAAGCTCTCCATCTTTGTGATCCAGTCCATCACCTTATTCGGCGTAGTCCTGCCTTCAAACTCCGGAGGGTTCAACTTCAGAAACTCAGTGCCTTTAAAGGTAGACTTTTCGGCTGCACGACGAGGCTCGTTAGTTTCTGCTAATCCTGCTCCTTGAGACATGGTCGGGGTAGTCATAGGTGTTGCAGCGGTTCCCGATGCACCACTGTATGCTACTAGTGTTGTCACAATCTGAGTCAGGGACTCAAGCTGTTGTTGTGCCAAGGCTCTAGCATCAGCTCGTTGCTGCTGAGCCTCAAATCGTTCTTGTTGTGCAGCATGTCGATCATTTTGATTCTGAAACATTGTAATCAGTCTATCAATTTGATCATCGCTCATGCTTGTTGTGCACGATGTCTCAGGATTACTAGCACCTGTTTTTGTCATCTTTGCTGCAAAAAAGAGTAGCTTGCATTAGTCTCATAACGTATTATGGACTTATTGCATGGGACGTTGGGTTTTTCACACTCTTAGGGACCTTTCATACTCTCGATTTACTTCTTATAGATTCGAAATCAATTTTTGAAATTCGGGAGTTTTGAAATCTCTTGAAAACTATATCATTTTCGAAAATGACGTTTGAAGAGGCCAAGGGCGTAAAACCATGCTCTGATACCACCTGTCGTGCCCCGATCCCGTAGGGGCCGATCGTCCTCGTTTGGTCCCTACGGAACCGCTCGTCCTTGCTTGGACGTGATGCCGTACAAGCCTAAGTTGCGCTTGCACCAGGCAACGTACCTGCACAAGACACAAGTTAGACGAAAATATACATATATAGGCACTGCGTGAAATGCAGATAACCAAAGTTGAACACATTTGATAGGCACACAAAATACTTTCTTTTTATTGAATACTTGAATATTTGGATTACAAGTGCTTGCTTGGCTGAGTTACAAAATATACCTTAGAAGGCTTACAACTCTTTTTACATTCCCAAAACTAACCACAACGCCTAAACATTACATCCTTGTAATAGGACCAAAATAACAAAACATCTAGCAGAAGAGGAGTAGCCCAATGGAGAGGAAAGCGACGGAAGCAGCACAAACACAGTCCTATGGAAGGGTGCGCACACGCTGATTCAGATTCAAGATGCTAGCCAAACTCTCGCTTCCAGTACCTGGATATTTGCCCACAAACGTGGGTCAGTACTACCACATATACTGGTGAGCGACCGTGGCCAAACTCACCTTAGAAATCCACACTAAGTAAGCATATGAAGCTAGTATTAGGTGATCTTTCTCGTTATCTAGTTTCTTTTTAACAATCCATGTAAGGAAACATAGACGATATATAGCATATGCATATGATAATTCTTACCCACAGCCGAGCGGTTATCCCTGCAACAGACACACAAGTTAGCCACAATTTGCATATAAATAACTTATGAATCAATAAAGGCATCAAGTGTTAGGTATACAAGAAGGTAAACCTAGCATGCGCCCTAAATATATGATGGTCCATGGGTAGCCCATGATTAGCAGCGATCACTCGAGGTTCAGCTCTTTACTGGCACGCACGGGTGTCGGTAGCTGTGACCCAAGGTTCAGCTCTTCACTAACACACCCGAGTGCAAGCAGCTGTGACAACATGGGTTCTGCACAACACTAATAGACATATCGCCCCACTAGACCCCCTTACGAGCCGTATACCTTAGGGCGATCCAAAAATCTCTTCCGGACCGAGCGATTCCCAGTGTCCCAGGAACCGTTCGAGAGACGAGACCTTGTGCACAAGTTGTCCGAGACCAATGCATGATATGAAACATCTAACAGATATAACACTAAAATGCACAGTTCAAAGAAACGAACACACAATTTCTATCTCGTATTCTTTTCCCACATAACATATTTGAAACATAGGGACTTGCCATAAATCGAGTCGAGCAGCATAGGGGCGAAGAACATGCAACATAATTGATAGTAAAAGCATAATTCTAATACTTTAAGCATGCAGTTCATTTCTTTAGCTTATCTTTTTAGTGAGGCAACAATTTAGTGAACTAGAGATTCTTTATTAGGCATGCAGACTAAAGGATTCATCGAAGGGCCTAAGCCACTCACCGAATGAATCGAACGAGAGGATGGGGAAGCCTTAAGCGACATTCACTCTTTGGTTATGCGTCCTGAAAATGCAATAATACTTGGTTAGCATACTTCGATCTCTTTCCCTTACGATTCGAAAAGAACGCACAAACGAGAAGGCAAAATCATGAAAACCAAGTCATCGAAAGCAACTCAAAACACAAAGCAACACAAAACCAAGAAGCAAAGCAACCAACGAAAACTCTTGGACTTATTTCAATAGAAGTTGTTCGATCAATTCGAAGGGTTCATTGTACTTCGTCCGTGTTAATTTGGCGGTAAGATTTCCCCGAGATTCGATTCTCAACCGAGTCAAAGCAGCTTAGTATTCCATAAGTAACCGTTCGGAGCGGGGCGTTACAGCAAGATCATGACCTCTAACTGATGCAGCGAGTCATAATAATAGCTAAGCATATATAATATCTATGTCATGAATCATGTAACCTATACAGAATCATCATGAATATCTCAGGAAGATTCTGTCTCATGAACAGTGTCAAGTGTCCTATGGTATGACAAACTTGATAATGCAAGCACGAAGATATATAGGGTCGCAATATCAATCTCTAGTGACGTTACACAACTTCGCGTACGGCGTCGACACCCGAATCTTATTCGGACGCTAAGAAACGTCGCACGGTCCTAGGTTGAACATATATAGCACATAAATAAATCAAGATAATAATATAAAGCAGGTACTGTAAGATTGGCAAGGTACACTTACCTGGGGTTTGAATTCCTCTAATTGTTCCAGTAACAGCAAGATCTTCAGGTACTCCTCTGGATGCTGAAATAAACACTAACCATCATTCTCAGAAAATATGAAATAGCTAGGATTACCTTTCCATAAGTCCCATTTGGACACAGGGCAAAATTGACAGTTTCTGGTCAAAGTAGGGTCCACATGTGGCCCACTTCGTACCAAAAAATGTGTCAGAGACAAAGTTCTCCAATTCGTCAAACTTAGTGTCTACAAGTCCAAAACAACAATACGAACCCAACAGAATGTCCAAAACTGAATTCCGATGAGCCGATCACAAAATTGCCCGTCAAGTGGAGCAGTAGGACCCGCAATACGGAATTTTGTCAACGTTTTCAGAAGCAAACCAAACTTGGGTCACAGGACCAGCGTAATGCTACTAGTCTGATGGCGCAAGTTTCGTTGCAAAATGACGAGCACACACGAAGATACAACGAGTTTCAGAACAGGGCCGATACGGGGCAATTTTGACGGATATGCGTTGATTCCAGTATGCACGCACATCCAAATTAACTTTTACGAAATTTCATACGTCCGTATTGACGATGCGCACCTTTCGGTAAAATTCACATACGACGAAGTCGTCTCATTTAGCGGGACGCACCCAGTTTCGGGAAATTTTGGGTTTTAAATAACCAAGCTTTTGGTCAACTTCACCCGAGAATAAATTATAATCTACAGCACATAAAATTAAACTAATTACCGGGTTTAAAACTCAATTATATTGTCTAATTAACTGTTCAAGTGAATTTCAGAATTAGTTAACAGGTTGCATGCAAAACGGTCATAAACTTATGAGTTTGAGCCAGGTTTCAAAGATCCAGAATTGGGAATATTTTCCTATTTTTGTGTCACGATTTGCGATCGACACAGGATGCGATACCCAGTCTAATTATACGGGGTTTGAGGGGGTCACGTAACGAACATGTCGCAACAGTCTGTTCGAAAAATGATGCGACGAGGAGAGAGAAATACTCATCGGAATAGGACATCAAAAACGTCTATTCTGTACGGGGATGAGGAGGCGCGACGCACGTCGACGGCGGGTGGCGACGCTGGTGCGGCTGCTCTAGCTGTTGATTGGTGGCCGGGTCAGCGGGGTGGTGGTCGGGGTTGCCAGCGGAGATGGTCAGCGGTGCTGGGGGAGCTCGGGAGAGGGTCGAGGTTGGCCGGGGAATGGCGGAGAGAAGCTCGCGGTAGGGGATCGGTGGCCGGTGGTGAATAATGGCGCTCGGGGGTCATGATGGTGGGGTTTTATAGCGATGGCGGGGAGGAGAAGGGACGCAACGGTTGCTGACGGGGAGAGAAGAGGCCAGCCGTTAGCAGCGATGGGGAAGCGGTGAGACGCGAGAAGACGACGAGGTCGCGGCGGTCACGAAAATTGGCAGTTGTCGGTTTAATTGGGGGATTACTGTCACGCCCCAGTCCCAAAATACGTAGGACTTAGAATACGTAAGAATGCCAGCTGTATGTATATGAAGACTCCAATATATGGAAACCATAACACATACCTACGCTGTATTATGAACAATAATTCACAAGTGGTATATATATTATCATAAGTCACAGGGCATAACTAAATCTCATCCATAAAATCAAATAGAAATAAATAACCAATCTACTATATAACTAAATCTCAATATGAAGTATCAAGAATGATAGTCGGGTGGAAACAAATCCACTAACAACTAGAACATAAGAGAAACCACATAAGACATCTAATGAACAATGAGGCTCGAAGAGAAGACCTCCTCGAAAGAGATAAGTAGCAAGTCCTGATCCGTGCTCCTGCAAATAGTCATGATCGTCTACACCTGGAAAGGGACCAGGTCCTCATAGGGACATAACAAGATACATAGAAGCATGCCAATTTGAATACAGTAAACATGCATAATAGGTAAAAAATATATAAGTACGCTGTACAAGACAATCTATATGATTGCATAATGAGGACAACCTTTCGACGTATAGGCATGGGTAGGCTACTCGATCTAATCTCATAACTCACACACACGTCAGGGACATCATCAGCCGACATACCGCGAGGGTAGCGACCATCGTGACTCCATCAGCCGACATACCGCGAGGGTAGCGACCATCGGACACGACTACCATAGTGCGTGCTAGTTACTACGGTTTACCAGAGTGTTTAAAGCCCATAAGCCTACTGATTGTCCTCCCCTCCCATGATACTATGTGTCAAGTGTGTGTCAACATATATATAGTATATAAATATGACTGAAAAAAACACACATGCAATGAATATATAAAAATATAATAAGCATGTAAAGTACTGTAAGCAATTTGGCAAGGTATCTTGCCTGACAAGAAAGCTGCAAAGTGTAAGCATCCAAACGTCAGGCACAATAGATTAGAAACTATGGCATCAGAATGAACATCTCCGGATGCTGAAATAAATATCACCAACTTTTCCAGAATAAGTGAGATAGCTAAAAAATACTACCCTTTCGTCCAATTTGGACACAGGGGCAAAACGGTAATTTCGGATCAAAGTGGGTCCACATGTGGGCCACTTTGCACTAAAAATTGTGCCAGGGGTAAAGATCTCTAAATGGGACAAATTATAGGTCAAACCAATTCTAAACGTCAATACGAACTCAACGGTACGTCCAATTTTGGATTTCGGTGAGCCGAACACAAATTTGTCCTAAAAGTCAACCGTCTGGCCCACAAATAGGTGTCTTGGTCAACTGTCTCAGAATTGCGTAAAACTTGGGTCACAGGACCAGCGCGATACCACGAATCCAATAGCATAAGTTTCGTCACATTCTGAAGAGCGTACACTAAATGGTGCAGTGTTTTACAAAAGTTACGATACGGGGACTTTTCGCGGATACGGGTTGATTCTGACGCGCACACGCGTTCAAACCAGTTTTCGCGAAAGCTCACATGTCTGGACATACCATACGCACCTTTAGATGCAATTGGTATACGACGGGGCTGTCCCGTTTGGCGGAGCGTGCTCCGTTTCATAAATTTTGAAAGTTTCAAACACAGTTTTTTTCATAATTTTTAACCCAATTTAATTCTGCATATAACACCAATTAAATTAATCTAATTAACAAAAAATAATCTCAGTTATATGGTCTTCACATAAAAAAAGAAAATCTAAGTGTGAATCTCTGTGGTGGGAGATACGAGTCCTTAAACATAGGTCATTGCAGCAGTTTTTTTGAAATTAAAGTTGTAGTTTTTCTCCAACTTGGTCTCAGTTTTCACCTAGGGTTACGCGCTGATCGATGGAAACTAATAAACAGAGTTGGAAGAGGGATAGTTCATGAACATACCGGTAAATACGAGGTCAAATTTGGTCGCAAGATGGAGCGGGAATCAGCGCGTGAACAAGGGTTCGTTGCTGCAGTTTTCTGTCGCGACGTGGGCGGGTGTTGACGCGGGGCGAGCGGCCGTCGGTGGCGCTGTTGGCTGGGCTGCGGTGCTCCAGTGGCGGCGGTCGAGGTCGAGGTCGGGGCCGGCGCGGTCTAGGTGGATGGTAAGTTTGGAGTTTTAGGTTTAGGGTTTATAAGAATAAGGGTTATATATATAAAAGGAGAGGATGAGAAGAACGCGGGGGTGTATTCCGCGCCGAGGGGGTACAGCGGATTCCTGGGGGGATTTTGGGGTTTGCTACTGTGGGCTTTAGGATTTAGGTAGCGGGTTATAGGGTTTGTTAAGGGTATTTTGATTTATTTATTTCTTTTCCTTTTTTTATTTATTCTATTACTCATTTACTTATATATATATATATATATATATATATATATATATATATATATGGTAATAAATTCTAGAAAATTATATTTGTACATAAAAATAATCTTTTATCCTTTTACAACGATTTTCCTACATAAAATAAAATAAGATAAAATAATAGCTTTCCTCCATTAGTTTCTAAATGCACATTTACCTAATAATTAAATTCAATAAATTTATATTTTCTAATATACTACAAAATACTGTAATTAAATTCCATGATTAATTAGTTAAATATAATATTTAAAAATATAGGGGTATACATTCTACCCAACTTACAAAAATTTCGTCCTCAAAATTGACACTAATCCATATTCATAATAAATCACTATAGCTATTACACTTCATTGCTATCTAACAGTACTTCTTGAAAGTCATGGTCAGTTATTCTAACGCTTCTCATTTATTGTCCAAACCCTATTATATTATCCTCTAACTCGTCTATACTACCCAACTTATAAGAATTCTACTAGTAGTCAAGTCTCTTGAAGCTATTGTCTAGGTTGTTAGACGAATTTATTCATTGGGTCGAGAATTTTGGGATACCTGTCTGGAATCTCATAACCCTGATTTTTTTTGTAACCGTCAAGTATCGTATGTTTGCAAATACTTCGACTATTCTACTATAATGGTCTAGCTACAGCTGTCGCTACTTCGTCAATAATTTATCATAGTCATCAGTTCGTAACAAGTGCCTTTAACTCTTTCCTAAGCTTTGTCTAAGTTTTAGGGCAATAGTTAAGGTCTTGACTAACTTTATAAAATTATTTAAAGTATGAACTATTTCAACAATCCTACTAATTCCTGTTAGACCAAAGGATGCTACTTACTGTTTAAAAATAATAAGAGAATACATATATTGTTATAGTGTATATACACAAGGGTTACTATTATGAACTCATCTTTTAATTATTAATCATTACTAACCCAGTTATGTTTTTAACTAACAAAAAAGGGTGGGGTTGAAGTAAATCAAATAATTCATAATGGCACAAAAAGATGCAACTACGATATGAAAAATTAAGTACGAGATAAAGAATGGTTATAGAAGAGAAAATGAGCCACCCAAGGGGACGAGGTGGTGAAAGGAAATAGAATACTACTACTGCCATCTAGTTAAAATATCAACATATATCACATTGAGATCTGCCCTTAATTACAAAAGATAGTCACAAAGTAGTGTGATTGGCCTATGGGTATATCTAGTACTCCCCGTGTATTAAACTTATACTAGGCACGAACGTTCGTCTTTCCAAAATAGGGAAAGACGAAAAACAACAATAAAGGTGTCACGCCCCAGTCCCAAAAATATACGAAACTAGGCCACGTGGTATTGGCCAGCTGACACGTCACTAAGGCCAATTTAATGGACCCCAAGGGATGTGCTACGCTGTCCTAAAATACTACAAGTTTAATACAGGTAAAGTCTAATCTCATCCACAAAATATCAAGAAATACTGGAATAAGTGCTGAAATATATAAATGCTAAGTCTGAAATATTATAGTACAAATCAGATATGTCTGGTGGGAACAAACCCACTACAAAAGATAATAAAAGTGCTAAAATATAATAAGACTAGAGCATCGTCTAGCTAAGTAATGAGGCTTCAGCTCCAGATGATGATACTACTAAAGATCAGGGAGACTCTGATGGCGTCACCTCTAACTCCTCCTCGGATACGAACCTCGTCTTCTGTCCAGGTCTGTACACTGTGGGGTAATATGCCTCATCTAAATCTGGAAGGGAACCAGGTCCTCAGTGGGACATAACAAGATACATAAAAACATGCCATATATGTAAATACTGAATAAAATAAATAAAGGGTGAGCTAACCATCTAAGTGAATGCAATGTAAAGATAACCTTGGTACGTATGGGTATGCGTAGGCATAACGGCCAGCATCCTTTAGAGTGTGGTATCTACAACGTCCGTCATTCCGAAGAATGAGGTATCTGAATATATACAACGTCCAACACTCTAAGGGATGTGGTATCTGCAAAGTATATAATGTCCGTATCACTCCGAAGAGTGCGGTATCTGTAATAAAGAAGTTGGGTGTCTCATACGCCTACTAGTTGTCTTCTCCGTCCAATGCGGTATTACAAGTCGAATCCACAACGTGCAAATCACGTAACTAAATGCCAAGTCATAATTTTCCTGAATTTTTCTAATTTTGTGCTAAGCCGTGATGCACGTCACACGCACCGGTAGCTAATCGAGTACGCAAACTCGTATCCCAAAATAAATTTGCAACTGTGTTGCGTGTACCAGTGTCAGGGTCTAGGAGGATATTAGGATACCCTCGCAACTATAGGTAAGTCTAAGTCAGTTACACTATATGTCAACGTATTCGTTGACGGTACCCGAGGCAATCTCGGACACACACAGTTATATGTAAGTTTACTAAAATAACATACAACAGTTTAATAATTAAACAGTAAAACTTGGCAAGGTATACTTGCCTACGTCCTCAAGCTGGGCGTGCCAAAAATATGTTCCCGCAGTTGTGTCTGTGGGGTCCTGTGACCTGGGGTCACTAACTGCGTTGTAGGTGCACTCTGTTCAAGATGTACAGGGGTTCGTGAATTTAACATTTTTAATAAATACGTACTTTATATATTTATATAGTATAGTATATATATATATATATATATATATATATATATATATATATATATATATATATATATATATACATACATAAAAGATATAATATATAAATATATATACAATTGTTACATAAATAATTAATAATACATATATATATATATATATACTATATACTATATATATACATATATAAATAGAAAATACAAAATACATATCAATATACATATTTAAATATATATTATATATACTATATATATAATATATTATAATTATATATAATAAATAATATATATAATTATACAATATATATAATTATATATATAATAATATACATATATATATATATATATATATATATATATATATATATATATATATATATATATATATATATAAATAAAAAAATCCATAATACATATATATAAATATTTAAATATATAATAAAATATTATATATACTGTATATATAAATATAATATAATATAATATAATTATATATAATAAATAATATATATAATTATATATAATATAATATATATATATATAAATACAAAATACATATATACATATATATTTAAATATATAATAATATATTATATACTGTATATATATACATATAATAAATATAATATAATAATATATAATAAATATAATATATAATTATATATAATATAATATATATAAATATATATATATATAAATATACATATATATATATATATGCATATACATATATATATACGTATATACGTATATAGGGGGGTAGGGTACCTGACACGTCAGGGGGGCCCGCGTCGTCGCCGGCGGAGGTCCGGCGGAGCTCCTGCGGTGGCTGGCTGCAGCAACAGCAGTAGTTGTAGCAGTCAGCAGCAGCAGTAGCAGCGGCAGCTGTAGCGGCGGAGGCGGTGGCGGAGACGGCGGTGCAGGGTGGTGGTCCGGGGGAGAGGGCGACGGCGAAGGTGGTAGTGGTGGTGGCTGTCACGACCCGCACCCGGAAAATCGGGCATGAGTCGTGGGTACGTCCAGCCTACGTCGCAGCATCGGCGGTAGAACGCTGTCTAGGTCAACTAACTAAATAATAATCTCACACAAAAATTGGCCATGAACTCTCCAAAAGGAGGGCAACCACACAAATAATATAAACCTGTCAAGATCTCAACTCCAAACGGAGGAGCAAATATCACAATGATAATCAAGTACTCAATCACGAATCTAAGCACGATAAGATAACACAGAGATCTAACAACTATAAAGTCTAACCAACAATAACTACTACAACAACCACAACATCAAATAATAATACAACAATGTCCAAAATAATATACAAACAAGGTCTCAATCTAAAACCGGAGACAAATCCGGTGCTAAAAGCTAATAAAAACAACAACAAAGTCCCAGTGTTCCCGGCTACCAACCCGAAAATCACCCCTAAACTAGAGGGTCCCTGTCTGCACCATCGACAGGCTCAGGTCCATAAAACGTCGGACACAAATCCTCCGGATACTCTGAAAAATATGTCCAGTCAGGACTGGAGTAAGTACATCTCTAACAGCAGTTCCATTTAAATTATAAAAACTATAAAACAGTTATAGCAAGTAGCAAGAAGAATAAAGCAA
>JAYESA010000013.1:153327217-153694717 GCA_036927795.1 Iris macrosiphon | reverse complement strand
GGACGAGTGCCTCGAACTGGCTCTCCAAAGCACTGAGCGCCACATCTGGGAAAAACTTCTCCTTAAAAAGCCTCTTGAAAGCCTCCCAAGTAAGCCCTGGCGCCGCAATCCTCGTATCTGTGCGATACCATGTCAAGGCGAGGTCGAACATCTGACTGCCCGTTGCCTCTATCTGCATGCTGTCTGGAATCTGCGTCAGCCTGAAGATGCCCTCAATCTGCTCTATCTAGTCATCTGCGTACAGGATCCCTTCTGTACCACGGAACTCCTTGGGCCGCATCCTTTGGAAGTCAATAATACTGCCTGGCCTCGGATGCTGAATCTGATCTACCTGTGGCTGATTCTGTCATGCTCCCTTGGACGAGTGCCTCGAACTGGCTCTCCAAAGCACTGAGCGCCACATCTGGGAAAAACTTCTCCTTAAAAAGCCTCTTGAAAGCCTCCCAAGTAAGCCCTGGCGCCGCAATCCTCGTATCTGTGCGATACCATGTCAAGGCAAGGTCGAACATCTGACTGCCCGTTGCCTCTATCTGCATGCTGTCTGGAATCTGCGTCAGCCTGAAGATGCCCTCAATCTGCTCTATCTAGTCATCTGCGTACAGGATCCCTTCTGTACCACGGAACTCCTTGGGCCGCATCCTTTGGAAGTCAATAATACTGCCTGGCCTCGGATGCTGAATCTGATCTGCCTGTGGCTGATTCTGTGCCACCCTATCCACTGCTGTCATGGCCACCTGGTGGGCGTTCTCAATGCCCAGCCTCATCACATCCACCTGACGATGCTGCGCGTCCATCATCTCCCTGAAGAACGCAAACAACTGCGTGGCATCTACTGGAGCAGGAAGTGGTGGAGGAACCACCGGAACGACTGGGGTAGTCCTCGGATCGAAAGGTGAAGGAGGATCCCCGAAAGAAGCAGATACTCCCTCAACCGCAGGAGTGGTGAGTGGAGCGGTAGCAGCTGCCTGAATACGAGCTGGACGAGAGGTAGCAGACCTCTCCGAGGCAACTGCTGGAACGGTACGATGGGATCGTGTCTTCGGAGGCATCCTGGACACAGATCAAAAGAAGTCAATATGGCGCAAGATACGATATCATCAAAGAAGGACAGTAATATTTTAAAAGAAACAATTTCAGAATAATTAGATTTGAATTGTTCCTAGTCGTGATTGAGTACACTCTTATCCTAGATCCTAGATCCTATAGCAGGCTCGCAGCAGTACAACTAAGTTGTTGTACCACCACGACATCGCACTAATTGCGAATCGAGACCTGCATGGGCCACCACCAAAAACGTGTCACGACCCGCACCCAGAAAATCGGGCATGAGTCGTGGGTACGTCCAGCCTACGCC
Source organism: Iris macrosiphon (assembly GCA_036927795.1). Classification (NCBI taxonomy): domain Eukaryota; kingdom Viridiplantae; phylum Streptophyta; class Magnoliopsida; order Asparagales; family Iridaceae; genus Iris; species Iris macrosiphon. The sequence goes on along the minus strand of JAYESA010000013.1, from coordinate 153,693,363 downwards.
ACAGCATCGGCGGTAGAACGCTGTCTAGGTCAACTAACTAAATAATAATCTCACACAAAAATTGGCCATGACCTCTCCAAAAGGAGGGCAACCACACAAACAATATAAACCTGTCAAGATCTCAACTCCAAACGGAGGAGCAAATATCACAATGATAATCAAGTACTCAATCACGAATCTAAGCACGATAAGATAACACAGAGATCTAACAAATATAAAGTCTAACCAACAACAACTACTACAACAACCACAACATCAAATAATAATACAACAATGTCCAAAATAATATACAAACAAGGTCTCAATCTAAAACCGGAGATAAATCCGGTGCTAAAAGCTAATAAAAACAACAACAAAGTCCCAGTGATCCCGGCTACCAACCCGGAAATCACCCCTAAACTAGAGGGTCCCTGTCTGCACCATCGACAGGCTCAGGTCCATAAAACGTCGGACACCAATCCTCCGGATACTCTGAAAAATATGTCCAGTCAGGACTGGAGCAAGTACATCTCTAACAGCAGTTCCATTTAAATGATAAAAACTATAAAATAGTTATAGCAAGTTGCAAGAAGAATGAAGCAAGTATGAAACAAGAAAATATGTATAACTGGTGCATAAAGGTAAAGATGCATGGATATCAGACAAGATAGTAATAACTGCAAGATACAAGAAATCTAAGCTAAGATTAAGTCCGTGCACATGAACGTGTAGTGAGTCCAGCATAAAAAATATGTAGTGAGTCAAGTCCAAAAACATGTAAGTGAGACAAGTCAAGAAATGCATGAGAGTCCAGACTATAAAGAATGAACTCGGTGTCTTTGAAATACTTGTTTCGACATGTAAATGGCTAGGGGTAAGTACGGCTCACCGCGCACTGGGTGCGCGGCTGCTATCATTCCAGATTAGACCAGAGGGAGTGATTCCTGATGATGCCAGATAGGAATGTTTACATGTCTACTCGAGTATTTCCCTGCCCCGACTAATACAAGTGGATCCAAGACCCGACACGCAAATCAAGATGAGTCCAGCCTGAACATGAATGATGCCTGTAGGTGATGCCAGTAGTGATTCCAGAATAGAGGCCAGAAACATGAAATGTACGTATCGCAAGTAAATAAATCCAATAATACCAGTCAGTGTCCCGTATTGTGCCAGAATAATCAGATGATACTATACTAGAAGCTGAATCATAATAATTATCAGATAATAAAAACTATCAGAGAATGTACTCGCCTGACGTCCTGAGCAACTGGCGATCCGAACCGGTGTCGCAAGGACCTAATACGAAAAACAAGGTTAAACAGGGTTCTAATGAGTTAAACAGATATAAAATAACTAAAAATAGGCTTCTAGGGTCGTTCTAGGTCAAACGGGTCAAACCGGTGAAATCTGGGTCAAAAAGTCAACTCTGGGTCTAAAAAGTCAACTCTGGGTCAAAACTAGGTCAAATATTGACTTTGGCGGTCAACCGAGTCAACTACGGTCAAGTCTGGGTCAAACTAGGGTGCTCCTGAAATTCTAGGTCAAACCGAGGTCATTAAGCTAGAAAACTCACAAACTCGCCTCCTTGAGATACCGGGATACCCACGGTATCCGATACCTCAACCTAGGCTACGCACCCCGCCTAAACCCGCTAAAACCTATGCTAGCATGCGTAAATATATACACATATACATATAAAAATTACTCTAATACTATTCCTAGGCTATTGCTCAAAAACTCCGCTCGAAACTCAATACCTTGGATATCTCAAGGTATTGAGATACCTCGGTATCTCAAGGTATTGAGATACCGCTCTAAACTCCTCTAACTAGCTATCTAGCTACTAATTATGCACCTAGTTATTAACCTAGGCTAGGCAATATAGATATCTACCATATATATATATATATCTAAGTAGGTATCTACCTATATACATATATATCCACACACATATATACTCATACCCATTATCTTACCTATACACATAAATATATATATATCTATACCTAGATATCTAACTATCTATCTAGCTATGTATATATCTATATATATATATATATATATATATATGCATATAGATATGGATATCTAACTATCTATCTAATATTTAGCTATCTATCAATCTATCTATCTATCTAAACATTTACCTATCTATGTTTATGTCTATCTATCAATCTAAGTATCTAACTATCTATCTAATATTTACCTATCTAGAGATATCTATTGATCTATCTAACATATACCTATTTATCTATCTATGCATCTATCTAACTAATTATCTATTTATCTATTTAACTAACTATCTATCTAACAAATCTATAGATACCTATCTATCTATCTATTAGTCTATCTATCTATTTATCTCATATATCTATCTATCTAGCTATTTACCTATCTATCTATCTATTTATATATCTATCTATCAACATATATATATATCAATCTCTCTTCCTCCCTCACTAGCCCTCGCTACTCTGGAGCTTGCTGCTGTTGCTAGCGCTGCGTTTGCTGCTACTGCGTATGCTGCTGCCACTGATGCTGGATTTGCTGCTGCAGCTGCTACCTGTTACTGCTGCTGCTGTGCTCTATGCTACTGCTGCTGCTGATTCTGCTGCTGCTGCAGCAGGTTCTGCCCCCCCCCCCTCTCATCTCACATACACATACACACACCCCTATATATATATACATATATATATATATACATATATATACATCTATATATATATATAACTAGATATCTATATATATATATTCACACTCATCTACACACTCTAACACACACACTAGCACACTCACACACTAATACACACACACACTCACAACACTATCACAACACACACATAAGCACACACATATATCTATACATATATAAACACACATCTATATATATATACACACATATATATCTACACTCATATATTTATATATATATACACATACACACTCACACACTCAAACATAAATACATATACCCTCACACACACTCACACTCACACACCCTCACACACACTCTCACACACACTCTCACAAACACACAACCCCACACACAAACACTCCTACATATATATATAAATACATATATACATAAACTGAAACTCATATATATATATATATATATATATATATATATATATATATATATATATATATATATATATATATAGGCACTCACTCACACTCACACTCACACACACTCACCTACACACTAGCACACACTCACACAAGCACTCACCTACACACATACACTAGCACTCACTAACACACTCACAAACACATAACCACACATATATATATATAAATAGAATATATATATATATATATATATATATAGGAACACACACACAAATAAATATATATAGAGAGACATATATACACAAACACAACACTACCACAACGATGCACACAACGCTCACAACGCCCCACCTACGTACGCCCAACGACCCCGACACTCACCAACGCCAATAAATATATAAAATATAATTCGAAAACTCTAGCACACACTCCCCGATACTAACCCAACGCACGCACAAGCCCGAAACGAGGAAACCAAGCCGAAATGGCCGTTCGGTCATTTCGACGAACACGTGGTGCGCGGCTCGGAAAACCTCCTGAAACGTACACCAAACGAACTCGGAATCGGCCCAAAATTTACCCACGCACTCTACACGATGTCTAGATCCTAGAAAATGTGCTCCCGCGTCGATTCTAGGTCCGTAGCGGAAACGCACACGCACTTAGAATTGGCGACGACGAAAAGCCCCAAATTTGCCCGAAATGCCCGTTTTTCTGCGACGCGGCTTCCCGTGTCCGAACGGAGACACGCACTCACCCTCAAGACACCCGACAACGTCTACCTAGGTCCATCTAACCTAGGGCATCATCGAAAATTGGTCCAAATTCGGATTCCATCCGAAATTGACACAAAACCAAATGTTAAAGTCTCTAAACCCAACCAAACTAGTTCCAACTTCCTCCCACGGGTAGCCTAAGGGTCTAGGAAGGTTCTAAACTATTAATTACACTATATAAAAATAATTACAAGGGGGAAAATTAGGGTTTACCTCTTGGGAGTTGGAATCCCAAGCCAAAATCTCCAAAATGCTCCAAATCCTCTAAATCAAGCTTCCAAGCTCCCAAATCTAGCTCCAACTCCAAATCTAAGCTCTACCCACCTAGGTTGGGAAAGAATGTAGGGTTAGGGTTCACATGAAAGTAAGAAATGGAAGAAGGAAGAGAAGAAAAAGAAGAAAACTTACTTGAAGTGAAAAATTGGAAGAAGAAATGAAGAAGAAGAAGGAGTAGAGAAGAAGAAGAAGTGAAGAAGAAGAAGAAAAGGGGATGGGGGCTGCTGTGTATGCTGCGGGAATGGGGGTTTGGTCGGGTGGGAGCATGAATAAAGGGGTTGCCAAGTTTCCAAATGCCCAAAATGCCCCTACATGACTTGGTTTTGGGTTCCGGGTTCCAAAAGCACTCAAACTAGTTCCAAATCTCTCCAACTAACCTCCTAAAAATAAAATAATAAATCTAAGCCCTAAAATAATTCTCACAAGGGTGTGGGCTGGGTCGAACATGGGTCCACTAGGGTCTGACATGGGTCCAGGCTAGCCAAAATCCTAAAACAAACAATAAAAAATATAATACAATCAATAATTAAATATAAATATAATTAAATATAAATAATCCACAATTAACTAAATTAAAAATAAAAAAAATACCCGGCTCTGGAAATGGGGTGGTGACAGTGGCAGAGGTCAGTGATGGCGGGGGTGGTGGTTTAGGGTGGCTCGGGTTGTTGTGGTCGGGGAAGGTCGGGGGGTGCTGTGGCGGCGCTGGCGGTGGCTGCGGTGGTCGTGGGGCGGTGGTGCAGTGGGGGTTCGGTGGAGGAGGTCGAGGCGAAGGGGATGGCGGCGGTGGCGGTGGTCTGAGGTGGCCGGGGGAGGTGGTTCGAGGGAGTCGTGGGGGCTCGGGTTGTGGTCGGGGAGTCGGGGGGTTGCTGTTGCGGCGCTGGCGGTGGCTGCGGTGGTCGTGGGGCGGTGGTGCAGTGGTGGTTCGGTGGAGGGGGTCGAGACGAAGGGGATGGTGGTGGTGGCGGTGGTCTGAGGTGGCGGGGGTGGCGGTTTAGGGTGGTCGGGATGGGGGGTGTTGTTGGTGAAGAAGGGGGGTTGGGTGCTGCGGGGGTTGCCGGCGGCGACTGCGGCGGCTAGGCGGTGGCACGGTGGCCCGGGGGAAGCTGAGGGAGGGGCGAGGCGGTGGGGGAGAGGTCGGAGGTAGTGGTGTTCGGGTGAGGGGGTGGGGAGTTTATATAGAATTTAGGGTTTAGGGTATTTAGGTAAATTAGGGTTGGGGGTATTTAGGTAATTTTATATTTAAAATATCTTAGATATTTTATAGATATTTTAGGGTCAAGGATACATTGAATTTGGACCCCTTTTGGACTGAACGGTGTAGGATCACCCTCCAATGGGAGATTGACACCTCGTACAGTACATTTGCAAATAAAACCCTGCAGTTTCACAAATTGCACAGAAGTCCTATAAAATTGGGAAATTGCACAATTACGCAATTGTTTGAAAAAATACCTTATTCCTGTGAGTGTTGTAATGAACAGAATTGAGGGGGGGGTATCCAGTGAGGGCCTTGAGGGTGTGGGGGTGAGTCTGGGCAAGGGCTGGGCCTGGTTTTGGGTGATACTGGTCACCGTATTAATTAATTAGAAATTAATGCGCACGGTGTTTTCTAATTATTTAAAAATAGGCAGGGCCAAAATTTTAGTGCAGTGCAAATATACTAGTTGTAGTATATTCAAAGTAGAATAATAACGTAATTTAGTTTGGTCAAAACAGGTTCCTGTTAGGCTTCTAATTTCTATTGGAACGGACAAGGGTACAGGCTTGGAAATTAATTAAAAATTAATATGGACGTTTGTAACGATATTTGTGCGACTAAAACGAGGCTCATGCCAGCGTATTTGTGAGTTACACAAAGTTCAGAATAGTTGACTGGCATGTCTAGGAGGGGTATGTGGATTTTGTTTGGGGATAACAGTCAGTGTAATGCTCTAAATATTGATGTGATGGACAGGTGCACAAATTAATAGGATATTGCATAAATAAATTTAAAATATTGTATAAATCCTAATTTGCTAAAAATAATCCTAATTTATTATTTAATGCTGAAATTTGGTCGAGGGAGTTTATAATCTACCCTCCTTAGAGTATTTCGTCCTCGAAATTAAAACAGACATATAGTGAAAACTATAGATTGATTTGAAATATTAGGACATACCCATGCCTTCGAATAAATGGGGGAAACGTTGTCGAATATCCTCTTCTTGTTCCCAGGTTGACTCACCTAGGGCATGATGTCTCCATGTAATACGAACTAGAGGGATAGTCTGACCTCGCAATACCTTCTCGCTTCTGTCTAGGATCTCTACAGGCTCCTCCTGGTATGATAAACTCGGGCCGACAGTGATCTCCGAGTGGTCCAGCACATGACTTGGATATGGAATGTACCTCCTTAGCTGAGATATGTGGAAGACGTCATGTACTCCTTCTAAGGTTTGGGATAAGGCTAGCTTGTAAGCAACTTCTCCGATGCGTTACAACACATCGAAGGGTCCGATGTACCTCGGACTCAGTTTTTCTCTTTCTCCAAATCTGATAGTTCCTCGAGTAGGTGAGATCTTCAAAACACGTGTTCTCCAACTTATAATTCTAGGGGTCGTCGATGTACGTTTGTCCAGTAGTTTTGTCTGTCCTGCGCTGCTCGCAAGTGTCCTTGGATCTTCTTTACCTTCTCCACCGTACGTACGACCAATTCTGGTCCTAGGATCTATCTTTCGCCTACATCGCTCCAACATACTGGGGAACAACATTTTCTACCATACAATACTTCAAAGGGAGCCATCTGAATGCTCGCTTGATAGCTATTGTTGTAGGAAAATTCCACCAAATGCAAATAATCTTCCCATGATCCACTGAAATCAAGCATGCATGCTCTCAGCATATCTTCCAGTGTCTGAATGGTGCGCTCAGACTGGCCATCTGTCTGCGGGTGATACGAGGTGCTAAACTTTAGGCGGGTACCAAGACTTTCTTGCATACTTTGCCAAAAATAAGATGTAAACCTCGTATCCCTGTCAGACACTATACTGACTGGTACTCCGTGCAGACGTACGATCTCCTTCATATACATGTCTGCCAAGACTTCTGTAGATTGCCCGACTCTGAAGGGTAGAAAGTGAGCAGCCTTGGTGAGTCGATCTACGATCAACCATACAACATTACGACCACTGGGACTTCTTGGGAAGCCCGTGACGAAGTCTATAGTGATGTGCTCCCATTTCCACTCAGGTATTGGGAGTGGTTGGAGTAAACCTACGGACCTCTGATGTTCAGCATTGACTTGCTGACACACCAGGCATTTAGCCACAAAGCGGGCTATCTCTCTCTTCATTCCATGCTACCAATAGTATTGCCTCAGATCTCTGTACATCTTTGTGCCACCTGGATGGATAGAGTATGTTGAGCTGTGAGCTTCTGACATCAACTCTTCACGAAGTTCTCCATTTGGAACATAAAGACGTTCTCTACATCTTAAAGTCCCATCTTTATGTATGTGTAATCCTGTATGTATTCCAGCCTCGGTTCTTTGTCGAAGTCTCTGGAATCTGGCATCTGTTGGTAGTGCAGCCTTGATTCTCTCGACCAATGTTGATTGCAACTGATAGTTTGACAATTGGCCGTCAACTCTTGGCATAATGACCTTTATACCCAATTGTTCTAGATCTCTCAATAGATCTGGTTGGATGATCAGAAAGAATGTCGTGGGTCTCCTTCTTAGAGCATCAGCGACTATATTAGCCTTTCCGGGATGGTACTACAGATCTATCTCGAAGTCTGTCATTACCTCGAGCCAGCGTCTTTGTCTCAGGTTCAGGTCCTTCTGGGTGTAGACGTACTTCAGGCTCTTGTGATAAGTGAATATCTCCATTCGTTCGTCGTATAGATAATGTCTCCAAAGCTTCAGGGCAAAAATGACTGCGGCAAGCTCTAGGTCGTGCGTGGGATAGTTCTTCTCATGGGTCCTCAGTTGTCTTGAGGCATAGGCTACAACCTTCCCATGTTGCATCAAGACACAACCTAATCCTTTTCAGGATGCATCGCTATATATTACGAATCCTCCGGATCCAGAAGGTATGGTCAAGATGGGGGCTGTAGTTAGACGCTTTTTTAGTTCATCGAAAGCTATCTGACACTCCTATGACCAGATAAACTCCTACTCCTTGCGAGTCAAATGGGTTATCGGCTCTGCGATCCTTGCAAAGTTCTCTACGAACCTCCAGTAATATCCGGCAAGTCCTAGAAAACTTCTCACCTCTGAGACGTTGGTAGAGGTTGGCCACGTTTCTACAGATGAGATCTTTGCTGGGTCCACCGAGATGCCCTCTCCTGTGATAACGTGTCCAAAAAAAGTGACACGATCAAGGAAGAACTCGCACTTGCTTAGCTTAGCATAAAGGCTTCCACGCCTTAGCGTCTCTAACACCAGTCTCAAGTGCTCTTCGTGCTCCTCGTGACTCTTTGAATACACCAAGATGTCGTCGATGAAGACTACCACGAACTGGTCCAGATACTGGTGGAAGACTTTGTTTATCAGGTTCATAAATACGGTAGGTGCATTTGTCAGTCCAAAAGGCATCACCAGGAACTCGTAGTGACCATAACGAGTCCTGAATGCTGTCTTTGGAATGTCTTCTCTCCGTACTTTTACCTGATGATAACCTGATCTCAAATATATTTTTGAGAACACCACTGCTCCTGTCAGTTGGTCGAACAGATCATCAATCCGTAGCAGGGGGTACTTGTTTTTTATTGTCAAAGCATTAAGAGCTCTGTAATTAACGCACATACAGTATGTTCCATCCTTCTTTGGTACAAATAACACTGGTGCTCCCCAGGGTGATGCACTAGGACGAACAAATCCCTTGATCTATAATTCTTCTAGCTGTAGATTCAGTTCGTCAAGCTCCTTCTTTGCCAATCGGTACACATTTGAGGATACTGGCGCAGCTCCGGGTACTAGCTCAATAGTGAACTCCACTTCTCTGTCAGGCGGTAAGCCTGTCAACTCCTCCGGAAATACATCTTCAAATTCTGCAACAATTGCTAGGGGAGCTGTCTCCATGGCCATGTAAGCTCTAGGTATCTGGCCTACTCCTTTCTCGATGGTGCCCCGTATGTACTCGAACTCTAGGTGACCTGGTGGTCTAAATATGACACTACCCTTTCGGCAGTCTAGTATAGCATTGTACTGTCTTAACCAGTCCATGCCTAAGACTACATCAAAGTTTGGCATCGGGAGCACCAAAAATTATACTCTCAGCTCTCTACTACAAACGACTACCGAGCATGTTTCAATAGTGCTGGTAACTGGTACGATGCCTCCTCCGGTAAGAATTTTTCAGCACTTAGGCAGTGAAAAAGTGGCTATTTTATGCATAGCTATGAAACTACTAGATATGAAAGATAGTGTAGCACCAGAATCAAATAATGCGGTTGCAGGTAATGATGCAACTAAAATGGTACCTGTGATAGTTTCACCTTCCGGCTCCTCTGCAACTGCAGCTAGTGCAAAGGCCTGCCCGTGCCTTTGCCCTCCGGTCTGTTGCCTGGCTTGGTTGAACTGAGTTTCCTGTGTGGCCAGGGGAGGTCCCCTCTGAAATCCTCCAGATATTGAGGGACGTTGACCTCCAGTTGAGGGTAGCATCCTCTGGGCTGGTGTTACTGGTCTTTGCCCGTTCTAGGGTGCTGCCTCTCTGCGTTGTGGGCTGTCTCTGGCCATATGTTGACTAGCTCCACATATCATGCATAGTCCATTCTTTTTTCTGTAGTCTCTGATATAATGTCTCTTCTTGCCACAATAGTGACAAGTCGGAAGCTCCTTGTGTTGATATGGCCCCGTCTTTTGCTGTGTCTGGTTTCCCGGACGACGAATTGGTCCTCCTACTCCGGGATAGTTTCTGGCCGGTATGGTTGGGTTAGAGCGCCTTGCTCCTCGGCCAATGGCTTCCTGTATCCTCGCCTCTGAAAGAACCTCCTCATAGGAGATCCTCGACTGCGTAGTAGTATACCTTTGGAGCTCGAAGGTAAGGCCGTGATGGAACCTCATGGCCTTCTCCGGCTCGTTAGGTATCAGAATGGCACCAAATCGACTAAGTCGACTGAATTCCGTATCGTAGGCGTCGACGGTCATATTGCCCTATTCCAGATGCAGGAACTGGGAGTACAGAGCATTTCGGACCGTGGCTGGGAAATACTTTGCATTGAAGTATTCCAGGAATTGCTCCCAAGTCTGGGTCTTGGCGACACTGCATTCTATAGAATCCCACCAGTGATGGGCGTTGCCTTTAAGTTGAGCCCTCACCGCGGTCATCCATAAGTCGGGGTAAAGTTGTGAACCCTCCAGCAGCATTTTCGTGTTGGAGACCCAATCTGAGATCTCCTCTGGAATTTCGCTGCCTGAAAAGGTTCCCGGGCCCATCTGGCGAAAGCCTCGGACAGTGCCAGCTGGTTGGACAGGTGCTGGTGTCGGGGCAGTTGTCCTCTCCAGAGCTGTCATCAAGCTCTGCCTCAGGGTTTCAGTCTGTTGCCACTGTGCATGTAACATGGCTTGGAAGAATTGGAACATTTGAGGGTGTCCCTCAAGTTGTGGCATCAAGGCTAGAAGGGGTGGAGGTGGAGGCAAAGGTGTCTCCACCTGTGGTGTCGGTGCCTAGGAAGTCTGCCCTTCTTGTTGGGCTGGTGTTGCTTCCTGGGTAGGATTCTGATAAAGGTACGGGGTCATTGGATAGACCAGTGTCCTCCTCGGGGACTGGTCTCTCGGGGTAGTCAGGGTTCTTTGGACATCTTGCAAGGGGTATGTTGCTTGGTCAACCCCATCAGTTGCGTGTCCACTGGGTACGTCCATATTTCTGAAGAAGATAGAATAATTAGAAAAGTACGAAGGAAAGATAATATAATAATCAAGCAGGATGCAAAAATTCAAGGATGAAGTCAGAGTGGATGAGACCTAGTATTCCTATCCTATTGCAGGCTTGCTGGACATGTTATCATACCACTAGCAATTAGATGGACCTGCATGGGCCACCACTAAAACCATGTCACGCCCAGTTCCAAAAATATACGGAACTAGGCCACGTGGCATTGGCCAGCTGACACGTCACTAAGGGATTACCCAATTTAATGGACCCCAAGGGACGTGCTACGTTGTCCTAAAATACTACAAGTTAATACAGGTAAAGTCTAATCTCATCCACAAAATATCAAGGAATACTGGAATAAGTTCGAAATATATAAATGCTAAGTATGAAATATCATAGTACAAATCAGATATGTCTGGTGGGAACAAACCCACTACAAAAGATAATAAAAGTTCTAAAATATAATAAGACTAGAGCATCGTCTAGCTAAGTAATGAGGCTCCAGCTCCAGATGATGATACTACTAAAGATCAGGGAGACTCTGATGGTGTCACCTCTAACTCCACCTCGGATACGAACCTCGTCTTCTGTCCAGGTCCGTACACTATGGGGTAGTATGCCTCGTCTAAATCTGGAAGGAAACCAGGTCCTCAGTGGGACATACAAGATACATAAAAACATGTCATATATATAAATACTGAATAAAATAAATAAAGGGTGAGCTAACCATCTAAGTGAATGTCATGTAAAGACATCCTTGGTACGTATGGGTAGGCGTAGGCATAACGGCCAGCATCCTTTAGAGTGTGGTATCTGCAACGTCCGTCATTCCGAAGAATGAGGTATCTGAATATATACAACGTCGACTCTAAGGGATGTGGTATCTGCAAAGTATATAACGTCCGTATTACTCCGAAGAGTGCGGTATCTGCAATAAAGAAGTTGGGTGTCCCATACGCCTACTAGTTCTTCCCCGCCTAATGCGGTATTATAAGTCGAATCCACAACGTGCAAACCACGTAACTAAATGCCAAGTCATAATTTTCTTGAATTTTCCTGATTTTGTGTTAAGCCGTGATGCACGTCACACGCACCGGTAGCTAATCGAGTACGCAAACTTGCATCCCAAAATAAATTTGCAACTGTGTTGCGTGTACCAGAATCAGGGTCTAGGAGGATATTAGGATACCCTCGCAGCTGTAGGTAAGTCTGCTAAAGTCTAAGTCAGTTATACTATATGTCAACGTATTCATTGACGGTACCCGAGGCAATCTCGGACACACACAGTTATATGTAAGTTTACTAAAATAACATACAACAGTTTAATAATTAAACAGTAAAACTTGGCAAGGTATACTTGCCTACGTGCTCAAGCTGGGCGTGCCAAAAACCTGTTCCCGCAGTTGTGTCTAGGGGGTCCTGTGACCTGGGGTTACTAACTGCGTTGTAGGTGCACTCTGTTCAAGATGTACAGGGGTTCGTGAATTTAACATTTTAAATAAATGCGTACTTTATATATATATATATATATATATATATATATATATATATATATATATATATATATATATATATATACTTAAATATATATATACATAAAATATATAATATATAAATAAATATATAATTGTTACATAAATAATTAATAATACATATTCAAGTATATACAAATATATACTTATAAATATAGTATTTGCATATATAATATATATACATATATATATATATAATTATATTACATAGTATAATTACACACACATATATATATATAGAATTACATATAATATATAATATATTTTTAATAATAATAGTATTTATGTATTAAATAACATATATATAATAATATATGTAATAATATATACATATACATATATATGTAATAGTATATAATAATATGTATATATAATAATATATACATATATATAATATCCATATATAATAATATTTACTAATATATATATTATATATATAATATATATATACTTAATAATATGTATAATACATAATATATATATATATATATATATATATATATATATATATATATATATATATATATATATATATATATATATATATATATATATATATATATATATATATATATATATATATATATATATATATATATATATATATATATATATATATATATATATATAAATACAAAATACATATCTATATACATATTTAAATATATATTATATATACTGTATATATAATATAATATAATAATAAATAATAAATAATATATATAATTATACAATATATATAATTATATATATAATAATATACATATATATATATATATATATATATATATATATATATATATATATATATATATATATATATATATATATATATATATATATATATATATATATATATATATATATATATATATATATATATATATATATATATATATGTATGTATGTATATATAAATAAATAAATACATAATACATATATATATATATATATATACATATTTAAATATATAATAAAATATTATATATACTATATATATATACATATACATATAATATAATATAATTATATATAATAAATATTATATATAATTATTTATAATACAATATATATTAATATATATATATATATAAATATACATATATATATATAAATACAAAATACATATATACATATATATTTAAATATATAATAATATATTATATACTGTATATATATACATATAATAAATATAATATAATTATATATAATAAATATAATATCTAATTATATATAATATAATATATATAAATATACATATATATATATAGATATAGATATATACATATACATATAGATATATGTATATACGTATATAGGGGGGTAGGGTACCTGACACGTCAGGGGGGCCCGCGTCGTCGTCGGCGGAGGTCCTGCGGAGCTCCGGCGGTGGTTGGCTGCAGCAACAGCAGCAGTTGTAGCAGTCAGCAGCAGCAGTAGCAGCGACAGCTGTGGCAGCTGTAGCGGCGGAGGCGGTGGCGGAGACGGCGGTGCAGGGTGGTGGTCCGGGGGAGAGGGCGACGGCGAAGGTGGTAGTGGTGATGGCGGAGGTCAGTGGTGGCGGGGTGGTGGTTTAGGGTGGCTCGGGTTGTTATGGTCGGGGAAGGTTGGGGGATGTTGTGGCGGCGTTGGCAGTGGCTGCGGTGGTCGTGGGGCGGTGGTGCAGTGGGGGTTCGGTGGAGGAGGTCGAGGCGAAGGGGATGGCGGCGGTGGCGGTGGTCTGAGGTGGCCTGGGGAGGTGGTTCGGGCGAGTCGGGGGGGCTCGGGTTATGGTCGGGGAGTCGGGGGGGTTGCTGTGGCGGCGTTGACAGTGGCTGCGGTGGTCGTGGGGAGGTGGGGCAGTGGTGGTTCGGTGGAGGGGGTCGAGACGAAGGGGATGGTGGTGGTGGCGGTGGTCTAAGGTGGTGGGGGTGGCGGTTTAGGGTGGTCGGGATGGGGGGTGTTGTTGGTGAAGAAGGGGGGGTTGGGTGCTGCGGGGGCTGCCGGCGGCGGCTGCGGCGGCTAGGGGTTGGCGCGGTGGCCGGGGGGAAGCTGAGGGAGGGGCGAGGCGGTGGGGGAGAGGTCGGAGGTGGTGGTGGTCTGAGATGGGAGAGATGGGTGTCCGGGTGAGGGGGTGGGGAGTTTATATAGAGTTTAGGGTTTAGGGTATTTAGGTAAATTAGGGTTTGGGGGGTATTTAGGTAATTTCATATTTAAAATATCTTAGATATTTTGTAGATATTTTAGGGTCAATGATACATTGAATTTGGACCCCTTTTTGAATGAACGGTGTAGGATCATCCTCCAATGGGAGATTGACACCTCGTACAGTATATTTGCAGATAAAACCCTGCAGTTTCACAAATTGCACAGAAGCCCTATAAAATTGGGAAATTGCACAATTACGCAATTGTTTGAGAAAAACACCTTATTCCTGTGAGCGCTGTAATGAACAGAATTGAGGGGGGGGTATCCAGTGAGGGCCTTGAGGGTGTGGGGGTGAGTCTAGGCAGGGGCTGGGCCTGGTTTTGGGTGATACTGGTCACCGTATTAATTAATTAAAAATTAATGCGCACGATATTTTCTAATTATTTAAAAATAGGCAGGACCAGAATTTTAGTAGAGTGCAAATATACTAGTTGTAGTATATTCAAAGTAGAATAATAACGTAATTTAGTTTGGTCAAAACAGGTTCCTGTTGGGCTTCTAATTTCTATTGGAACGGACAAGGGTACAGGCTTGGAAATTAATTAAAAATTAATACGGTTGTTTGTAACGATATTTGTGTGACTAAAACGAGGCTCCTGCCAGCGTATTTGTGAGTTGTACAAAGTTCAGAATAGTAGACTGGCATGTCTAGGAGGGGTATATGGATTTTGTTTGGGGATAACAGTCATTGTAATGCTCTAAATATTGATGTGATGGACAGGTGCACAAATCAATAGGATATTGCATAAATAAATTTAAAATATTGTATAAATCCTAATTTGCTAAAAAAAATCCTAATTTATTATTTAATGCTAAAATCTGGTCGAGGGAGTTTACAAAAGGATTCAAGGAGGAGGTCATAGAATACAAGTACGGGATTCAAAAGGATTAGAGAATTCAAAAGGGAGTTGCCAAGGCAGTTGTGGATTGAAATCTTATTTTGGTGAATTCCTATTCGCATGTTCACATCAGAACAGTTATATACCTGACATGATATGCTCTGACCAATCTAGAGGGCAAGTATATTCGTCTAACAAGTTGAGTCAACTATATCTCAATCCACGTAAAGTAGTGATACGAAGATCGAACCAAGCGCACTAAAGTTGATCAGACCATAATACACTGATTCTGATTTAGACAATGTATTAGTGTGGGCCCCCAATAATACATATGTCATGAAAAAGCTCGATAAAAGAATAAACTTGCAAAACTAGGCTATAATAGCAGCATAAGTCGAGGTAGTACAGAAAATATAAGTACGCTTGATTTTGATGGAGGAAGGTACAGAATAATTTAAGTTCACCAAGAAGATCGGTGTTGTGCCTCTACAGTTGCCATACTAACTACTTGTCTAAGTCTATAGTCGACCAAATAGAGGTATGGGCCTATAAGTTCTACAGTCTAGATAAACACTAAAGTTCTATAGTCTAGATAAACACTATCTTCTTATGCAAGCCTATAGTTGGTGTCATTCAATTACACTTTATTAATGGTGCAATAGGAGTATGTGTTACTAGGTTATGTGTCATACTACCCAACTTACAATAACATAACTAATAGTGTTATTGAACAACAGAGTGTATATTCCTAGTATAAATCATCTTCCTAACACCCTATCAAGCACGAAGGAAAGATAAGATTGACGTTGTGAAAGGATCAAGCAAGATACAATTCAAGCAATCAATTTAGAATGCGAAATAAATCAAGGGAGGTGATTAAATAAGTGGATGAGATCCTATATTCTAATCATATGTGCAGGCTTGCCCGGTACAGTAACGTAACCGAGACAATATGCTCTCGACCTGCATGGACCACCACAAAAATATGTCACACTCCTTCCCAAAATACGTAGGACTAGGAATATGTAAGCATGCTAGCCGTATGTTTATGGAGACTCCAATATATGGAAATCATAACACATATGTATGCTGTATTATGAACAATAATTCACAAGTGGTATATGTATTATCACAAGTCACAGGGCATAACTAAACCTCATCCACAGAATCAAATAAAAATAAATAACCAATCTACTATATAACTGAATCTCAATATGAAGTATCAAGAATGATAGTCGGGTGGAAACAAATCCACTACCAACTAGAACATAAGAGAAACCACATAAGACGTCTAATGAACAATGAGGCTCGAAGAGAAGACCTCATCGAAAGAGATAAGTAGCAAGTCCTAATCCGTGCTCCTGCAAAAAGTCATGATCGTCTACACCTGGAAAGGGACCAGGTCCTCAGAGGGACGTAACAAGATACATAGAAGTATGCCAATTTGAATACAGTAAACATGCATAATAGGTAAAAAATATATAAGTACGTTGTACAAGACAATCTATATGATGCATAATGAGGATAACCTTTCGACGTATGGGCATGGGTAGGCTACTCGATCTAATCTCATAACTCACACACACGTCAGGGACATCATCAGCCAACATACTGCGAGGATAGCGACCATCGGACATGACTACCATAGTGCGTGCTAGTTACTACGGTTTACCAGAATGGTTAGAGCCCATACGCCTACTGATTGTCCTCCCCTCCCATGATACTATGTGTCAAGTATGTGTCAACATATATATAGTATATAAATATGACTGAAAGAAAATATACATGCAATAAATATATAAAAATATAATAAGCATGCAAAGTACTGTAAGCAATTTGGCAAGGTATCTTGCCTAACAAGAAAGCTGCAAAGTGTAAGCGTCCAGACGTCAGGCACAATGGATCAGAAACTATGGCATCAGAATGAATATCTCCGGATGCTGAAATAAATATCACCAACGTTCTAAGAATAAGTGATATAGCTAGAAAATACTACCCTTTCGTCCAATTTAGATACAGGGGCAAAACGGTAATTTTGGGTCAAAGCGGGTCCACATGTGGGCCACTTTGCACCAAAAAGTGTGCCAGGGGTAAAGGTCTCTAAATGGGACAAATTATACATCAAACCAATTCTAAACGTTAATTTGAACTGAACGGTACGTCCAATTTTGAATTCCGGTGAGCCGAACACAAATTCCCCTAAAAGTCAACTGTAGGGCCAACAAATAGGCAGCTTGGTCAACTATCTCAGAATCGCGTGAAACTTGGGTCACAGGACTAGCGCAATACCACGAATCCAATGGCGTAAGTTTCGTCGCATTATGACGAGCGTACACTAAATGGTGCGATATTTTGCAAAAGTCGCGATACGGGAACTTTTCGCGGATACGAGTTGATTCCGACGTGCACACGCGTCCAAATCAGTTTTTGCGAAAGCTCACACGTCTGGACATACCATACGCGCCTTTTGGTGCAATTTGTACGTGACGGGGCGGTCCGTTTGGCGGGGCGCGCTCCGTATCATAAATTTCAAAGGTTTCGAACATAATTTTTTCATAATTTTTAACCCAATTTAATTCTACATATAACACCAATTAAATTAATATAATTAACAGAAAATAATCTCGGTTATATGGTCTTCATGTAGTAAAAGAAAATCTAAGTTTAGATCTCTGTGGTAGGAGATACGAGTCCTTAAACATGGGTCATTGCAGCAGTTTTTCTGAAATTAAAGTTATGGTTTTTCTTCAACTTGGTCTCGATTTTCACCTAGGGTTACGTGCTGATCGATGGAAACTAATACATAGAATTGAAAGAGGGATAGGTCATGAACATACCAGTGAAGACGGGGTCAAATTTGGTCACAAGATGGAGCAGAAATCAGCACGTGAACAGGGGTTCGTTGCTGCAGTTTCCTGTTGCGGCGTGCGCGGGTGTTGACGCGGGGCGAGCGGCGGTCGACGGCGCTGTTGGCTGGGCTGCGGTGCTCCGGTGGCGGCGGTCGAGGTCAGGGTCGGCACGGTCTGGGTGATGGTAAGTTTGGAGTTTTAAGGTTAGGGTTTATAAGAATAAGGGTTATATATATAAGGAGAGGATGAGAAGAACGCGGGGTGGTATTCCGCGCGGGGGGGGGGGTGTATAGTGGGTTCCTGGGGGGAGTTTGGGGTTTGCTACTGTGGGCTTTAGGATTTAGGTAGCGGGTTATAGGGTTTGTTAAGGGTATTTTGATTTATTTATTTCTTATCCTTTTTCTTTCTTTTCTAATTATTCTATTACTCATTTACTTATATATATATATATATATATATATATATATATATATGGTAATAAATTCTAAAAAATTATATTTGTACATAAAAATAATCTTTTATCCTTCTACAACGATTTTTCTACATAAAATAAAATAAGATAAAATAATAATTTTCCTCCATAAGTTTCTAACTGCACATTTACCTAATAATTAAATTCAATAAATTTATTTTTTCTAATATACTATAAAATAATATAATTAAATTCCATGATTAATTAGTTAAATATAATATTTAAAAATATGAGATTTTATATTCTACCCAACTTACAAAAATTTTGTCCTCGAAATTGACACTAACCCATATTCATAATAAATCACTATAGCTATTATACTTCATTGTTATCTAGTAGTGCTTCTTGAAAGTCATGGTCAGTCATTCTAGCACTTCTCATTTATTGTCCATACCCTATTCTATATCCTCTAACTCGTCTATACTACCCAACTTACAATAATTCTAATAGTAGTCAAGTCTCTTGAAGCTATTGTCTAGGTTGTTAGACAAATTTATTCATTGGGTCAAAAATTTTGGGATACCTGTCTGGAATCTCATAACCATGATTATTTTTATTTTTTTGTAACTATCAAGTATCGTAGTCTAATACTGCCACGCCACCTGGCCGGTATGTTTGTAAATACTTCAACTACTCTACTATAATGGTCTAGCTGCAGTTATCGCTACTTAGCCAATGATTTGTCATAGTCATCAGTTCGTAACAAGTGCCTTCAACTCTTTCCTAAGCTTAGTCTAAGTTTTAGGGCAACAGTTAAGGTCTTGACTAACTTTATAAAACTATTTAAAGTATGAGCTATTTCAACAATCCAACTAATTCCTGTTAGACCAAAAGATGCTACTTACGGTTTAAAAATAATAAAAGAATACAGATATTGTTATAGTGCATATACACAAGGTTTCTATTATGAACTCATCTTTTAGTTATTAATCATTACTAACCTGGTTATATTTTTAACTAACAAAATAAGGGTGGGGTTGAAGTAAATCAAACAATTCATAATGGCACGAAAAGATGCAACTACGATAGGAAGAATTAAGCACGAGATAAAAATGGTTATAGAAGAGAAAATGAGCCACCCAAGGGGACGAGGTGGTGAAAGGAAATAGAATACTACTACTGCTACTCATGTCATCCATTAGCATCGGGGGTTTTCCATCTAGTTAAAATATCAATATATATCACATTGTGATCTGCCCTTAATTACAAAAGATAGTCACAAACTAGTGTGATTGGCCTATGGGTATATCTAGTACTCTCTGTGTATCAAACTTATACTAAGCACGAACGTTCGTCTTTCCGAAATAGGAGAAGACGAAAAACAACAATAAAGGATTCAAGGAGGAGGTGATAGAATACAAGTACGGGATTCAAAGGGATTAGAGAATTCGAAAGGGAGTTGCCAAGGCAGTTGTGGATTAAAATCTTATTTTGGTAAATTTCTATTCTCATGTTCACATCAGAACAGTTATATACCTGACATGATATGCTCTGACCAGTCTAGAGGGCAAGTATATTCGTCTAACAAGTGGAGTCAACTATATCTCAATCCACGTAAAGTAGTGATACGAAGATCGAACCAAGCGCACTAAGGTTGATCAGACCATAATATACTGATTCTGATTTAAACAATGTATTATTGTGGGTCCCAAATAATACATATGTCATGAACAAGCTCGATAAAAGAATAAGCTTACAAAACTAGGCTATAATAGCAGCATAAGTCGAGGTAGTACAGAAAATATAAGTAAGCTTGATTTTGATGGAGGAAGGTACAGAATAATTTAAGTTCACCAAGAAGATCGGTGTTGTGCCTCTACAGTTGTCATACTAACTACTTGTCTAAGTCTATAATCGACCAAATGGGGGTATGGGCCTATAAGTTCTACAGTCTAGATAAACACTAAAGTTTTAGAGTCTAGATAAACATTATCTTCTTATGCAAGCCTATAGTTGGTGTCATTCAATTACACTTTATTAATGGGGCAATAGGACTATTTGTTACTAGGTTATGAGGCATACTACCCAACTTACAATAATTTAACTAATAGTGTTATTGAACAACAGAGTGTATATTCCTAGTATAAATCATCTTTCTAACCCCCTATCAAGCACGAAGGAAAAGATTGAGGATCAAGCAAGATGCAATGCAAGCAATCAATTAAGAATGCGGAACAAATCAAGGGAGGTGATTAAATAAGTGGATGAGATCCTATATTCTAATCCTATGTGCAGGCTTGCTCGGTACAGTAACGTAACCGAGACAATATGCTCTCGACCTGCATGGGCCACCACAAAAATATGTCACGCTCCAGTCTTAAAATACGTAGGACTAGGAATACGTAAGCATACCAGTCGTATGTATATGAAGACTCCAATATATGGAAACCATAACACATACGTACGCTGTATTATGAACAATAATTCACAAGTGGTATATGTATTATCATAAGTCACAGGGCATAACTAAATCTCATACACATAATCAAATAGAAATAAATAACCAATCTACTTTATAACTGAATCTCAATATGAAGTATCAAGAATGATAGTCGGGTGAAAACAAATACACTACCAACTAGAACATAAGAGAAACCACATAAGACGTCTAATGAACAATGAGGTTCGAAGAGAAGGCCTCCTCGAAAGAGATAAGTAGCAAGTCCTGATCCGTGCTCCTGCAAATAGTCATGATCGTCTACACCTGGAAAGGGACCAGGTCCTGAGAGGGACATAACAAGATACATAGAAGCATGCCAATTTGAATATAGTAAACATGCATTATAGGTAGAAAATATATAAGTACGCTGTACAAGATAATCTATATGAATGCATAATGAGGACAACCTTTCGACGTATGGGTATGGGTAGGATACTCGATCTAATCTCAAAACTCACACATACGTCAAGGACATCATCAGCTGATATACCGCGAGGGTAGCGACCATCGTGACTCCACAGCCGACATACCACGAGGGTAGCGACTATCGGACACGACTACCATAGTGCGTGCTAGTTAATACGGTTTACCAGAGTGGTTAGAGCCCATACACCTACTGATTGTCCTCCCCTCCCATGATACTATGTGTCAAGTGTGTGTCAACATATATATAGTATATAAATATGACTAAAAGAAAATACACATGTAATGAATAAATAAAAATATATTAAGCATGCAAAGTACTGTAAGCAATTTGATAAAGTATCTTGCCTGACAAGAAAGCTGCAAAGTGTAAGCGTCCAGACATCAAGCACAATGGATCAGAAACTATGGCATCAGAATGAGCGTCTCCGGATGCTGAAATAAATATCACCAACGTTCCCAGAATAAGTGAGATAGCTAGAAAACACTACCCTTTCGTCCAATTTGGACACAGGGGCAAAACGATAATTTCGGGTTAAAGCGGGTCCACATGTGGGCCACTTTGCACCAAAAAGCGTGCCAGGGGTAAAGGTCTCTAAATGGGACAAATTATAGGTCAAACCAATTCTAAACGTCAATACAAACTCAACGGTACGTCCAATTTTGGATTTTGGTGAGCCGAACACAAATTTGTCCTAAAAGTCAACCGTAGGGCCCTTAAATAGGCGATTTGGTCAACTGTCTCAGAATTGCGTAAAACTTGGGTCACAGGACCAGCACGATACCACGAATCCATTGGCGCAAGTTTCGTCGCATTCCGACGAGCGTACACTAAATGGTGTGGTATTTTATAAAAGTCACGATATGGGGACTTTTCGCGGATACGGGTTGATTCCGACACGCACACGCGTCCAAATCAGTTTTTGCGAAAGCTCACACGTCTGAAAATACCATACGTGCCTTTCGGTGCAATTGGTATGCGACAGGACGGTCCCCTTTGGCGGGGCGCGCTCTGTATCACAAATTTTAAAGGTTTCGAACACAGTTTTTTTCATAATTTTTAACCCAATTTAATTCTGCATATAACACCATTTAAATTAATCTAATTAACAAGAAATAACTCGGTTATATGGTCTTCACATAGCAAAAGAAAATCTAAGTTTGGATCTCTGTGGTGGGAGATACGAGTCCTTAAATATGGGTCATTGTAGTAGTTTTTCTGAAATTAAAGTTGTGGTTTTCTCCAACTTGGTCTCGGTTTTCACCTAGGGTTACGTGCTGGTCGATGGAAACTAATACACAAAGTTGGAAGAGGGATAGGTCATGAACATACCGGTGAAGACGGGGTCGAATTTGGTCACAAGATGGAGCAGAAATCAGCTCGTGAACAGGGGTTCGTTGCTGTAGTTTCCTGTCGCGGCGTGCGTGGGTGTTGACGCGGGGCGAGCGGCGGTCGACGGCGCTGTTGGCTGGGCTGCGGCGCTCCGGTGGCGGCGGTCGAGGTCGGGGTCGGAGCGGTCTGGGTGGATGGTAAGTTTGGAGTTTTAGGGTTAGGGTTTATAAGAATAAGGGTTATATATATAAGGAGAGGATGAGAAGAACGCGGGGGTGTATTCCGCGCGGGGGGGTGGGGTGTACAGCGGATTCCTGGGGGGAGTTTGGGGTTTGCTACTGTGGGCTTGAGGATTTAGGTAGCGGGTTATAGGGTTTGTTAAGGGTATTTTTATTTATTTATTTATTTTCCTTTTTCTTTCTTTTCTATTTATTCTATTACTCATTTACTTATATATATATATATATATATATATATATATATATATATATATATATATATGGTAATAAATTCCAGAAAATTATATTTTGTACATAAAAATAATCTTTTATCCTTCTACAACGATTTTTCTACATAAAATAAAATAAGACAAAATAATAGTTTTTCTCCATAAGTTTCTAAATGCACATTTACCTAATAATTAAATTCAATAAATTTATATTTTCTAATATACTACGAAATACTATAATTAAATTCCATGATTAATTAGTTAAATATAATATTTAAAAATATGGGGTTTTACAATTACTGTAGCAGAGGGTGGTGGGTTCGGGATCGGGTACGAATCCGACCCGCTAGGGTTTGGGTTGGGTCGGTTCGGTTCAGGATTTGGTTTGGGTTGGTTCAGGATGGGTTTAACCCGGTTCATTTTGGTTTAATTAAAAATAATATTTTTAGGTCTTTAAAAATAGTTTTTTTGGTCCAATAAATTCTAAAAAAATTACAGTATGTCTAATTCTTTATTTTACACTCAAAAATATTATTTTTATAATATTTTTATAATTAATTTAATTCATAAAAATAATTTAATTCTAGAAAATTATATTTTAATTAGTAAAAATCACAGAAAAATCTCGAAAAATTATTTTTTATTTCTGAAAAATTCGGGTGTTTACAGTGTGCATAGAGTCATGCACATAGGGTTGGGTTCACTGCTTCTTGCTGAAGGGTTTCTAAGTGTCTTTTGCGCATATTCACCCTGCACATAGGTAAGATACGCACATGGACTTTGAAAATTCTCATGCTTCTACATGTAGATTTATCTATTGTTTTAGGATCATTATTTGCATAGCGAATCATTAACATGTTAATCAAACCTGATCAACTTTACTACTTATTATATTATATATATGATACTTCCTTACCAAGATATCATAAAGTTTATGTTTTATTTTATTTGCATTGGGGCGACGAAGATTATGAGATGTGTGTTACTACTCTAGAGAAGATTAACATTATTTGTTATTTAGACTGATCAACTGACACACAATGGTAGTGATAGTGCTTATATTATATCATTATTGGTTTAAACACGAATTAATAATAACAATCACGATTTAGATTTTTATTCAAACAACAAGATTGGAAATCTAATCATCAACCACATGGGTCGTGATATTCGGCATTGTCAGGGTGTTATTATCAAGATACATACATCGATAGTTATCTTTGCATACACTGATATTATCTGTGCACTATACTTGACACCTTCATATTGAATTATTTACACACTATCGACACGAAGGGTTTGGTAAATTTGTTTAACTAATATAGAGGCGTACATTCCTAGATACCTACCCCGTGTGTGACTATATACAGGTTTTGGGCGAGATGACAATAAGTGGAGGTGCGTGATCTCGATGCACAATCTATAGAATGTACATATTAGTGTGACCAGTCGATCTAATATATATATATATATATATATATATATATATATATATATTAGATATATATATATTAAGAGATGTCATCCTGGTGTACTCAACATGAACTTTTTGTATTATAGTCAAGTTGTACGTTTTGGTATTGTATGTAGAAGTAAGTCTAAGAGTTGTATTAATAAAATTAGTATATGTGCACGTACGTTGCATGTATTTTAATCGTCTTTTAATTAACTTTTTGTTGTACTTGAAAGAAGCAAAAGGCAACATAAAAGCAAACTATATTTCCCTTGAAAAAATTATGTACGTAATTACCTAGATGCCCTCATTAATTTATTCGACAATTTTAATTATATTTGGAAGGAAAAAAAAAATCTCGGTGAAGCCAAATTTTCTTATTATATAGTAGCGTAGATAGTTTTATTAACTTAGTCTCTTCCATTTCTTATTAGGCTAGAATTTCTATACATGACAGGTACCCATATCATGTGTCAAGCGACAATTCGCTTTATAAGGGACCAATTCCCATTCTTGCATGTTTGACCAAATTCACGTATTCCGGCTCGCCATATTATGGAATCGTAACATGAAAGTTATAATTACAAACAATAAATTCATATTTATAAGCTGGAATGAGAAAATTCACTGATTTCAAATATACTTACTAAATTAACCCTACTAATATTAATATATCATTGAATCGAACTACTCATGTACGGACATACTTACAAAGTTCTTCCTCTCTCTAAGGGACTGTTTGGATGCTTGTTGTTCCTCGAAAGTATGAAAGTGTCAGTTTTAACATGCTAGAATGCAGTATATTTGCAATGAAAGTGTGAATGTATCACTTTCCAAAATATGTATGGATACATTTTTTTTTTGTTCCCTTCAAGTAAGGAATTTCAAACCATTTTGTTTGGATGACAACCTGAAAGTGTAGGTGAGAATTAAAAAAGTATAGAGCATAATTACTTGCAATGAAGTTGCAATCCATATCTACTGCAACCGAGAAATTTTTTTTAAAAAAAAAATGATACAATTCAATTGCAATGAAATATCAAATCACAATCAATTGC
Organism: Iris macrosiphon; assembly: GCA_036927795.1. Lineage (NCBI taxonomy): Eukaryota > Viridiplantae > Streptophyta > Magnoliopsida > Asparagales > Iridaceae > Iris > Iris macrosiphon. Next base: position 153,667,363 of record JAYESA010000013.1, on the reverse strand, counting down.
GATAGAGTTGCAAGAGATATCCAAACACTGAAATTGTCCACACGAACGATCAGCTACAATAAAAATAGCCGTTTGAAACCACTTCTAATGTAGTCTCACCTATCCAAACAGGTGTAAGAAGGATACCATTTGCTAATGGTGTTGTAGCCTAAATGACAATAATAAAAGGGGAAGAAAATGTGGGACCAAATGGGACAAAGAAAGGATAATTTGATAAATCTAAGAAAGATGACTAACTATGAGTTGTGTGAGGAAAACCTCCACTGTGTTTGTCTCTAGTGCCCTTGCGTCAAGCAAGCACCGGTGTGGTATGGAAGCCTTCTTTGGATAGCGACTGGACGCGCCAAGGCTCAGTCACTCAGCAACACGGCCCATGGGGGGCACGTGAATGGTGGAACCCGGCCCACGTCAGCCACAGTGCTCTATGAATAAAGCTGCTCTCTGATTGATCCAGCCCACCTAATTTATAAGGGAATATTTATTCTCCTGTTTACATGCTGTTTGATTTTCTGTAAAAAAAAAATTTTTTTTTTTTTTTTTTGCAAAAAATCCTGTTGTAAATAATCTTACAATTATTTCGATCCAGGTATTTTGATTTAAAAAAAATATATTTTTTGTAAAAAAAATTCAGTAAGTGACAGTAACACTAAAATTAGCATAAATACTGTAATAAAATGCTACAGTAAAAAAATTATGGACAATCATACAGATAAAATTCTTCTTTCTTTTTCTTTTTTGGTTAAATGTAAACAATGTTTTAAACAATCATATAATAACACATAATAATATTAAAAATAAAAATAAAATTAATCAAATAATTGTAAAATATTATTAATATAATATTACCAAAAATAGTAAAAAAAAATATTTATCATTATATATAGCGTGCTCTTCGGATGGTTTGAACATTAGTGGTTCAAATAGTGGTTCAAACAGTCCATCTGGATCATTGAAATTAATTTATTTTATAAAACGCTTTGGTAGTTCCAATTTTTGTTTTTCTTTGATCCAAATTAAATCCACTTTATAAAATAAAATAAAAATTATTTTTCTTTCTCTTATTTAATTGCGACAATGTTGTCCTAGCTAGCGAGATGCTCACATTTAACGAAATGTAGGCAAATAACTAGGGGACAACTAATAGCCTTCAATTATTAGTCCAACCATACCAACGGTCCAATTATTGCGCCTAATTGAAGTTTTGATTCAAAACATGAGATTATTGTGCCTAATCGAAGTGGAGACAGTGGATCCAAATGACATACAATGCAGTGTGCATAAAGTTTCGTACGTATCACCAAATATCTCAAAAAAATACTCCTCTCCAATTCGACTTCCGGAAGAACTGTCATGTTGGTCGTTTTTCAGTAAGTGCAGCCAAAAATCGAACATTAAAGATCTAAGTCCTCAGTTGGTTTGCAAAAAAAAAAAAAAAATTAATCAAATTTTTTTTAAAAATTATGTGTTTATAAAGTTTGGAGAAAATGGGAAGGGAACTGAATGGTTGGAGGTGGAAAAAATAAATCTATAGGTATGTGGGGAACCATTTTCTCTCGTATTTTTTCTTTCCTTGGAATCATTTATATTTTTTCTCACTTTTTTAGCATTCAAATAAGTGATTTTCCTTTTCCAAGATTCAGATTCCGCAAACCAAATATGGTCTATGTTTCTTTTGAGTTTTTATGAACTTAACATAAATAGATTACCAAACTAAAATTTTGTCCGACAAACACTACAATTAAAAGACTCTTGTGATTACCGAGGAGATGTATAAGATCCCAGCTGGATGGCAGAAGATCGGTGGATCGAACCACAGGGGCGTATTATTTTTTTCATTTATAAATGATGGAAGTTGAGGACAATGGATCAAAAAGACATGCAATGCAGCGTGTACAAAGTCCCGAACGTTACGTCGGATATTAAAAAAAATGTTATTGTTAAAAGTAATAGTAAATGTGGTGAAAATTCTTAGTTGGGAGGGAAACAATGATTGCAAATGGTTGTTAAAATTTCATATGGTAAAAAAAAAAAAAACAGTTATTTTCATGAGAGACTCGCATCTGATTAACCCGTTGTTGAGATAATAACTTATCAAAACTATGATAAGCATATACCCGATCCGAGAGGACCATCAATATTGGGACTAAGACACGTATGACCCAAACTACTACGAGACAACAATGGATATATGGGTTATTTACACTAACTATCCCCAAGAGACTTATTATACGGGATATTCCTATTTTTAAACTAATTACACTGACCACCCCTATGTTTTATGTTTATTACACGGGGTACCCTTACTTTAAGATAAAAATAAAAAGTTATAACACTAACTATCCATATTTTAAAAAAAAAATTCTAAAGGGAGGAGTGGTCAGTGTAATTAGTTTAAAAATAGGAGTATCTCGTGTAATAAGTTCAAAACCCATAAGTAGTTAGTGTAAATAATCCATAATTATAGAACGAAAGTGTATTAGTTCATACCATTTTCGTAAATAAAAATAATAATTTTCTATTAGATTTTTGAGCTCCTATCCTTTGGGATGAAAGCTAAGATGAGCTTATGGATGTTGCAAAAATTTCCAATGTAATTTTCTACCAAAAAACAATACATAAGAAAATACAATAACTTTCTACTAGTTTTTTAGTTTCTATACTACTTTTTGGTAGCCAAACATATGTTTAAAAAAAAAAAAAAAAAAAACCAAGAAAGTCTAGAGGACCTTCATGTCAGGACTCTTGTCAATATATTATCAATGGAACACTACTTTTGTTACTGATCCGAGTCTCTCTCTCTCTTATCCCTACACTATAAAATGCCCTACACAATAAAATAATTGGCTGGATAAGGGAGCAAATATTATCCGGCTCTTGGTTTCATTAAGAGTCACTCTTATCATGCTCTAATGCCCGTCCTCTAAAAAGCTTGTGAAAGGAACATTCTAATTCACGACATAGCATTTCATATATCTATATACTTCTTCATCTTCCACAAACATACACAAATGTCTATGATGCAACTAATGTTGCCCATAACGCCAAACTAACGACACTACTAAAAATTCTGTCACGTGCTTACCTCTAATTTTCTATCATTCAAATTTTAATTCTATTCGTACATTAAATATGATATTAATTTATAAATGCATGAAAGAAGAAGTACAGTATAACATTTTAGAAGTGTCAATAATGACTTTCTAGCACGTCGTTATTGACACTCCTAAAATATCATCATGCACTCCTAATAAATGGACATATTTAAAATTTGAATGATAGAAAATTAAAGAGGAGATACATGATAACATTTTAGAAGTGTCAATAACGAATATATATATATATATATATATATATATATGAGGAGAGATCTACATTTTCGATTTTTTTATCCCCAAGCATCTCCATGTTATCAATCGTTGGATCTTGTTTAAGTCATCTAATCTTAACCGTTGATTTAAACTTTCAAATCAACGGTTAAGATTAGATAACTTAAACAAGATCCAACAGTTGATAACATGAAGATGCTTTGGGATGCATAATAGGAGGATGTGGATGCATATATATATATATATATATATATATATATATATATATATATATATATATATACAGAAAATTTGTTGTACAGAAAATATTTTTAAACAAATTAAGTAAAACGAAAAAATTTGTAAAAAAATTGAAATCACGAAAGCTTTCGCCATCTTTGATGGCGAAAATATGAAATAATAATTTTTTTTTTTTATATTCGGCAATTTTTTGCCAACTGGGTTGGCGAAAATTTGACAATATATTTTTTTTTTAGATTTTTTTGTGTTAATTTTTTTGGATAGTTGGGTTTGATTTTTGTGTGTGTTGGTTTTATAAATAATTAACCAATAGATTTTCTAACGATAATTTAAAATTAACTAAACTATTTTTTCAAATATTAGATACCACATCTATTATCATTCAAAATATAATTTTAGATATAGCAACCGTTTGATTATTATCTATATTAATTTATTATTATGTATACTAATATAATTTTGAAAATATAATTATTGTCTATAGTAATTTGTTATTATCTAACTAGACACATATTCAAAATTTAAAAATATATTTATGAGAAATTATAATTAAAATAGATATCACAATTTAACAAATAACAAATTAATTATTTATTATCTATATAATTATTTATTTTTAAATAAATTTTGTGTATAAATAATAATAAATTATCTTTTAGTGATATGAAAGAAAAATATAATATTGATAATAATATTAATCAATAGATTTTTTTTATCATTCATATTAGTATAAATAATAACAAATTAATATAAATAATAAAAAAATTCAAAAATAAAATTATCGAAAGTAAAATTTGGAGGTCGAAATATCGTTTTGTTTGTTATTCTAAATTTTTTTGAAGTCCATCAAACGGTAAACGGCTTTTCTCATAGTACTTTTCGATACGGTCATTTTGGTACAAACTGGACCTTGTTTCGATACTTTAAAATTTTATATTTTATATTTTTGCCTGTAACATGTGCGTCTTGCTTCGGATGAAATTTTTTTTACACGAATTGTGTTACTCTCTTCGAAAACATACAAATCGACCTATTATTTGACGAAAAACGTTTTCTAAACAAATAGTTATGGCCGCTCGAAGTCTGCTCGACGGTAGACGTAATATTCTTACTGCAGAATTTTTTTTTAGTTGTTTAATGATAGCATTTTTTATTTTGGATGTTAAATTTTTTTAATTTATTAAAAAAAAGTATTGCTACAACAAATTTTTTTAAAGATAATTAAACCTAAATAAAACTAAACAAAACCATTTTTTTAAAAAAAGGAAAAAAAACCAGTAAAAATAAACAAATGCAATTTTCCAAAAAAAATCATCATAAAAACAAAAAAAAACACCAAAATAAAAACACTGTCAGATTTTTGGCAACTTGGTTGGCAAAAATGTGACAAAACCGAGTTGGCGAAAATTTAACAAATAAATAATAAATAATAAAAAAATTCGCCATCAGAGTGGCAAAATCTTTCGTGATTTCAAAATTTTTAAAAATTGTTTCATTTTAGTTAATTTGTTTAAAAATATTTTTGTACAAAAAAAAATATATATATATATATATATATATATATATATATATATATATATATATATATATATATATATATATATATATATATACGGGGGGGGTGTTTGTAATACCCCGTTCCGCTCAAGCGGACTGCCGATTCAAACGGCAAAGTGCAAACGTCCCGACCTGCCTCCCTCAGCGAGGCAACTCGTTTGAGGCAAGGATATCCAGACTTGGTCCCTACAGGAGTTCGTCTTAGGCTTTCAGAGGCTCGCTCGCAGTATCACTCGACCGAGGCGGATCATCGCTAAGGTGGGTGGCTACGGTGAACTTGTCTTTGCTTAGCCAGCACACATAAAATACGGAAGGATACATGCTAGTCGCTAGGTAAATCACCCCCTGCATGCTAATAAGAATCCAATGCACCTAGCTAAGGGAATAATCCCAACTTGTACTGCTTGTCGCTAGAACATGGAAATAAAATATTGCTTATATGTTCAGACCCTCGCATGTTACCTTTGCCTCGTGCAACTGGACCCGCTATGCCTCGAGTAGAATGACACAAATGTATATTCAGTAGTGCACTGTTCACTCCCTAACACTGCACTCCCTAGATAACTTTGCTCGAAAAGGCCCCGTACGGTTTCGCTCGGCTTACCTTCGGGCCCGAGCGAACTTGAATGCTTAAGTTATACAAGTGCATGCTTGCCTGTTTTTATGTATTGCCTAGTTTCAATGCTTGCTGCATAACTATGCCCCGACTGTGAAACACTCTGCTTGTCATGCATTCATTTAGGTTCTCCTCGGAAGACTACCTGATAGTCGTTCCGTGCATGAATAAACCTAAATATACCTGGGACCGTTAGGTCGCTAAGGCAATTCCCGAACCAGGGAACTTGCGCCAATCCTGTGATCCAAGAATTCCTGCTCGTTGAGCAATACTGTCCTGTACTGAATCAAATGGCTCGTGGAGCCGATACTCAACATTTAGAGTAATCCTGACCCTGCCTCAACAAGTTACATATATATATATATATATATATATATCCTGACTTGAACTTGTTCCATGAAGCTTGTTCAATATGTATATATCCTGCCCTGAACTTGTTCCTGTACCTGACCTGACCCTGAAGATTAGAGACTTGCATGGTCACAGGACAACTTGGAAACAAGGTTTTAGTTCCGCAGACGGTCGCTGGGGCACTGGCACCGATCTGATCCGGACGGAACTCCTGATAGTCGCCTGCTATAGGACGGAATGCCCTGGGACGTCCTGCTCTATGCGTCGCAAGATATTCCGTACTGAGACTAGACCGTCCAATATGGCGCCGTGCCAGTGACCTCATGTTCATATAGATAAGTCATCCTCGCTTAGCGGCTACCCGCGTGCGAGTCACTGCATCGCATCGAGAATAACTGAACACCTGAACGATCTTGTTATAACAACACTCCTGCATAAAGAGCACTTGATCATAGTATGCAACACGTCTGATATTTCCTGTAACCCGTACGCCCAGAACGGGATCTCGTACTGAAACGCTTGTGTTTGCATATGCTTTGCCCTGAATGCTTATACATATTTCTACTTGAATTAACTTGGTTTGCCTTGGACAGGAAAGGACAAATGGTAAGTTGGTAAGTCTCGCCGTGTTTCCTCTCATGTCGCATGGCGCACTGCCACACGGATTAGGCTATTCAAATCTTGCATAAAACTGATCCTAAGACAACTAGAAAGATAACTTAATAGTTGGTGCACGAAACCTGTACTACGTGTTTGGATTTGATGAGCGGGCGAGTAGCCTCCCCACCAGTGCATTCATGTCCTGATAACCCACCAGATTGCTTGCAGGGTGCGGGAGAACCTCGTTCGGTGCGGATGCCTCCCTCGTGCGTGCTAAGGCGTGGAGTTTAACTCAAAGCCTTGGAACGCTGCGTCCGGAACTGAAGCACATATACAAGACATAATGTTGGAACATCGCCTCGCCTGAACATCGCCTTAACATTCCTGTATATCATCCATAAATGTAGCCACTTGGCACGCTTTTATGTTTCAGAGAGAGCTCGAGCGACTTGTAATCTCGGCTATACGCCGCCTGTAACACTTGTTTTAATATGAATAAAAGAGCTTGCTTTACTCCAACTTGTGTTTCCATGCTTTCGCTATATTGTCGACTCAGTGAACCTGTTATCGATCGCCTATGCATTCATGATTCTGCTGCACTCGGACAATCTGTGCGACTCTGTGGCTTAGGACTCTTATCGCCAGCCAACGAACCACGGCCTTGCACGGGCGCAACCTCAGGCCCATGCGGCATCACGTCCCCCGAAAGCTCGACTCGGGCCATTCGATTATCTCCCCTTCCTCCCTCGCGCCCGCGGGACGGGCGCGGTTCGTTAAATCCCAGCCGTACGGGGCGGGGCAGGGCGGAGCGGCGGCCCGGGCGGGACCGGGGCGTGACAGAATGGTATCAGAGCCTGGCTTATACGCCTTTGAACTTCGTTTCTAATATCTCTGTTTCGAAAGCTCGTTTGTGGGTTATATGCACACACTCTCTCAATGCCTCGATGGGATGTTCCAAACAATAAGTCTAAATACTTTCAAAGAGTTGCATTTGAAAAGTATGATTGCTTGTATGAAATTGTGTTGCAAGGGCCTTTGTGCCATCCTGTGCTAGTCCTTATGGGATTAGATTCGTGCTAGACTCGAGCATTATATGCAACCCGAAATTCCTATACATGTTTACCCAACTGGTTAGTGCGGAAACGAATATTGTCCGAACGGTTAGCTATGCACTCAGCCTTTCGGCTAAGTTGTGTAGAATATCTTGCACCAAGACCTTTTGGTGCAAGCCAGTTATAAACGAGATTTGGATATCGTTCAGGAATGATACAAGTCAGACTTAGAGCTGCAAATCGATAGACTTCATCGGATTTATCGCTTAGGCGAATCATGCTTGGTTATGGAAATAGCTCGAACGATGATTCTTGTTGGAAGACAAAAATCAAATATGGTTGCTTGGATGACTATCAATCCAGAATATATAATAAGATTAGATTTTATCAGGCGAACCTGAGTATCGTGCTAGAAATTGTGGAACGAAGTTAGTGAGTAAGCTAACGATAATGCGAGCACCGATTAAGAACTTGATTAAATGACTCTATTCCGAGTGGTGGATGGATCATTTAGAAACTTACAAACGGACCCATAACCCGTGCGATATTCAGACTGAACGATATTGAGAATAACTTGAATAAATGATAGGGCTTATATCGAATAGAAACTCTCGGAAATGGAAACTAATATCTTGGTTAAGAAAACTTGTTGGGAATTAGAGAATCGTGTGAGCGGTTTCGGATTTAAACAAAGGATTGTACGTGAATAAATTATCGCTCGAACAAGTTAACCCGAGAGTGAATATTGGGCTTCGGAACATAAATTTGATTTGGTATCGATAATTTGAAGATAGCATGGATCGATACAAGCAAAGGAAATGTTAGGTTTCTGGGAATGATATAAGCGATAACAAATCTTGCTTGGAGTTTGGAAGAACGAACTACAATCACTGCATAAACGGATTTGACTTGGTGGATTTATGATTGGATGGAAATTAAGGGTTAAAGGATAAGATGAACTTGGAATGCAAGTGATTGGGAAAATTTTAATGGATTAGTTAGCCTTGAACCTAGAATAAAATCATATTTGATGGTTTTGAGAACGAATACGTGAATCAAGTTGAACGACTTGGAGAAATAATCTAAGGTTTAGAATTGAATCTTGGCTTGGTGGACTAGACTTAGAATGGATAAGATTCTATCAATTGAGGGATAGAATATGCAAACCACTAGGCTTGTCCTGCAACTTGGATATATTTTGGATTTTATCGAACAGACTCGTCCCCCATGAAAACGAACGTGTTAATGAAAGTAGGTAAATCTGTGCTCGATATTTAGAATCTGAGTGAAACGAGCTTGGGTAGAATACCCCTGTGAATGAACAATGGTTTGACCCTAGGAATTGGGGCGAGCATCGTGCGACAAATTTGTACGATGAATCGCGATATGCTTGAACCTGTACCTATGACCTTGTGAGCTGACCTAGTGATTAGGCAGACGACCCTGTGCCGAGTGAATGAGCCTGTGCTACCGACTTTACCATATTGCTTGTATAAAGCATCACAACTGGGGCAGCAAGATTTAGGGTTAGACTTGGGAACGATAACGTATGCTAAGTTGACCCAAATGGATGGACGCTAGTCGGTATCAGATTGATCGTGTTTAACGGTAGTCCAAATACTTGGTTGAAATGGAAATGATATGGAAATCAGATTTGATTGACTCTGTTGGAAGTATCCTGGTAATTTATATGGAATTGGATTGAACCCTTGAAATTTTCGCAAGTAGCTTGTCCGATTTCACTATCCCTAAGTTTGGTTGACTGCATGTGTTTGAGGGACGCTTCGAATATGTGCACGATCCAAGACTTAAGAAATGTGAAACTCGAGTGCTAAGACTTCACTATCGCTAAGTTGGTTGGCATGCATGTGTTTGAGGGACGCTTCGAATATGTGCACGATCCAGGCACGCGATATGCTGATCTCAAATGCTAGTGCAAGTGAAAATCCTCCTGAACAAGCATAACGACTTGTATAAGTTTGCCTCAGCCTTAGATCGCTATCCAAGATCGATTCAAACGTGCCTCGTGTTAAGAAACTTGTCCCGCGCCAAGGCGCAAATTATACTGAACCAGTATACCCGCGACACGACATAAGCATCGAGTAGAGGATTTTGTGTTCCAATGGATCTAGTTGTACCGATAGCTACGCTTGGGCTAGATTCAAAAATTCGATAGTATGGCTTGCCCTCAGGAAGTCTCGAGGACGAGACTTTTTCTGAGTGGTGGATGATGTAATACCCCGTTCCGCTCAAGCGGACTGCCGATTCAAACGACAAAGTGCAAACGTCCCGACCTGCCTCCCTCAGCGAGGCAACTCGTTTGAGGCAAGGATATCCAGACTTGGTCCCTACAGGAGTTCGGCTTAGGCTTTCAGAGGCTCGCTCGCAGTATCACTCGACCGAGGCGGATTATCGCTAAGGTGGGTGGCTACGGTGAACTTGTCTTTGCTTAGCCAGCACACATAAAATACGGAAGGATACATGCTAGTCGCTAGGTGAATCACCCCCTGCATGCTAATAAGAATCCAACGCACCTAGCTAAGGGAATAATCCCAACTTGTACTGCTTGTCACTAGAACATGGAAATAAAATATTGTTTATATGTTCAGAACCTCGCATGTTACCTTTGCCTCGTGCAACTGGACCCGCTATGCCTCGAGTAGAATGACACAAATGTATATTCAGTAGTGCACTGTTCACTCCCTAACACTGCACTCCCTAGATAACTTCGCTCGGAAAGGCCCCGTACGGTTTCGCTCGGCTTACCTTCGGGCCCGAGCGAACTTAAATGCTTAAGTTATACAAGTGCATGCTTGCCTGCTTTTATGTATTGCCTAGTTTCAATACTTGCTGCATAACTATGCCCCGACTGTGAAACACTCTGCTTGTCATGCATTCATTTAGGTTCTCCTCGGAAGACTACCTGATAGTCGTTCCGTGCATGAATAAACCTGAATATACCTGGGACCGTTAGGTCGCTAAGGCAATTCCCGAACCAGGGAACTTGCGCCAATCCTGTGATCCAAGAATCCCTGCTCGTTGAGCAATACTGTCCTGTACTGAATCAAATGGCTCGTGGAGCCGATACTCAACATTTAGAGTAATCCTGACCCTGCCTCAACAAGTTACATATATATATATATATATCCTGACTTGAACTTGTTCCATGAAGCTTGTTCAATATGTATATATCCTGCCCTGAACTTGTTCCTGTACCTGATCTGACCCTGAAGATTAGAGACTTGCATGGTCACAGGACAACTTGGAAACAAGGTTTTAGTTTCGCAGACGGTCGCTGGGGCACTGGCACCGATCTGATCCGGACGAAACTCCTGATAGTCGCCTGCTATAGGACGGAATGCCCTGGGACGTCCTGCTCTATGCGTCGCAAGACATTCCGTACTGAGACTAGACCGTCCAATATGGCGCCGTGCTAGTGACCTCATGTTCATATAGATAAGTCATCCTCGCTTAGCGGCTACCCGCGTGCGAGTCACTGCATCGCATCGAGAATAACTGAACACCTGAATGATCTTGTTATAACAACACTCCTGCATAAAGAGCACTTGATCATAGTATGCAACACGTCTGATATTTCCTGTAACCCGTACGCCCAGAACGGGATCTCGCACTGAAACGCTTGTGTTTGCATATGCTTTGCCCTGAATGCTTATACATGTTTCTACTTGAATTAACTTGGTTTGCCTTGGACAGGGAAGGACAAATGGTAAGTTGGTAAGTCTCGCCATGTTTTCTCTCATGTCGCACGACGCACTGCCACACGGATTAGGCTATTCAAATCTTGCATAAAACTGATCCTAAGGCAACTAGAAAGACAACTTAATAGTTGGTGCACGAAACCTGTACTACGTGTTTGGATTTGACGAGCGGGCGAGTAGCCTCCCCACCAGTGCATTCATGTCCTGATAACCCACCAGATTGCTTGCAGGGTGCGGGAGAACCTCGTTCGGTGCGGATGCCTCCCTCGTGCGTGCTAAGGCGTGGAGTTCAACTCAGAGCCTTGGAACGCTGCGTCCGGAACTGAAGCACATATACAAGACATAATATTGGAACATCGCCTCGCCTGAACATCGCCTGAACATTCCTGTATATTATCCATAAATGTAGCCACTTGGCACGCTTTTATGTTTCAGAGAGAGCTCGAGCGACTTGTAATCTCGGCTATACGCCGCCTGTAACACTTGTTTTAATATAAATAAAAGAGCTTGCTTTACTCCAACTTGTGTTTCCATACTTCCGCTATATTGTCGACTCAGTGAACCTGTTACCGATCGCCTATGCATTCATGATTCCGCTGCACTCGGACAATCTGTGCGACTCTGTGGCTTAGAACTCTTATCGCCAGCCAATGAACCACGGCCTTGCACGGGCGCAACCTCAGGCCCGTGCGGCATCACGTCCCCCGAAAGCTCGACTCGGGCCATTCGATTAGCTCCCCTTCCTCCCTCGCGCCCGCGGGACGGGCGCGGTTCGTTAAATCCCGGCCGTACGGGGCGGGGCAGGGTGGAGCGGCAGCCAGGGCGGGACCGGGGCGTGACAATGTTGTTTGAATATTTCTTTGGCGATTGTGATGGCTCTAGGGTTTATATTGTAAGTAGTAGATCCAAGTGCGACGGGGTCGGTGATCGATGCTGGAGGAGAAGAGGAGAAGGACCAAGCCGATAAAGATGATAAAAAGGGGTTGATTGCTCATGACTGTATTACACAGCCTGCTACTAGTGATGGCTCGACCGTACTTGTCAATCCCAGAGCAATGCACCGTCGGGACATGCATCATTGACTACAATTATGAGCCAGAGGAAGGGTGGATCTAGCAGAGACTATTATCATAATTGCATACTTTCTAAATAAATATTCCAATTATAATTGGCAAATAAATTCCTTAATTAAAATAAATTGTGATTCCCTTGGAATTTGGTATTATTCTTATATAGAAATCTGTACTTATCTGTGACTGAAGTATTTGGATTTTAGAATTCATTAAGAGCCAACTTTTTCATTTTTCCAGAAGATTGCTAATTGTAATATCTAGTTACAATATAATGACCAATAGCATACAAATACTATCTAGTTTGACAATTTATTTTACACGTGTAGATTTGAATTGAGTTTGATTATTATTGTCTTTCTAACAAATTGTCATTCTTGGACTTGAATAGCATGTATAGGATGAAATTGCAAGTTGTAAATTCTTGGACTCAAATAGTATAAAAAATTAGGACAATAGAAAAATAAATAATAACTTGCTTGCTAAGGTAAGGTAAGAAAGTTTCTACTTTAATTTATTTACATATGAGTAACACTTGCGTGTGTTCCGGTGTTGAGATGAGATATTCCACCGAAGGGGTCGGCGTACCCAAAATAATTCTACGGAGGGTTGTTCCGGGACTCTCTCTCTCTCTCTCTCTCTCTCTCTCTCTCACACACACACACACACACACACACACACACACACACACATCCGAATTTTTTAAGAAGTTTGGGAGTTAACCAAAATTTTGAAATCAGAAAAGTATCATTTATACTAAACCTTAAAACTCTATGTAACTATATTTTAATTAGGGACGAGCTCTCAGTAACCCTTAAATAAATATGCTTAGGGGTCAAATAGTAAAAGTTTAGGGCACGTAGGCTACAAACACAAAATTACACAAGCAAAACCAATTCAAGTTTTTAGTATTTTCTACTCCTACCACTTGAAAGAATTATTGCCTGAATTTGTATTTTCATGTTGTTTCGAGATTTGAGAATGAGATATATACTTAAATATTGAAAATTTATACATACTTGAATTCAGAAATTTGAAACAAGATACAAACTTGCATCCTGAAAAATCTGGATATGACACATACATTCATCTTAGAATTTGAGACGATATACATACTTGAATCTTGATATTTGAAATAACATACATAGCAAAACTAATAAATATAATAGAATAAGGATTGTTTATAGCTCTAGGGGAGAAAAACTTGAATTCTATTGTACGAAGTTCCTGCAATATAATATCAACAAAACTGATCAGTAGCTAGCTCTTTGTCAAGGCCTTGCAAAGTAAGTATGTGAGGCTTAACTCACTTACTTGTACATGATTTTGGATGTACCTATTTTAATTTAAAATATCGATTAGATGAATCAATGATATACTTTATTTTTATTCACTGAATGTGAGTGGGCCGGGCTCTAAGCACTGTGCCACCCTGCCACAGCCTGATCCTTGGCTACATAATTGTTGCCAAAAAACTAGACAATGTGATTATTCAAAGAAAACTAGACAATGTGATTATTCAAAGAGTTGTTCTTCAAATTTCATCATCATATAGAAAATTTATTTGTGATTATGATAGTGAATTTATGTTGTATTGAATTATCGAACACTAAAGGATGGCTAGAATATGACGTAGATAGAGTTATATTTCAAGTTTACACTATAATACTTCTAAAGAGTTTACCACATAAAAATTCTTATTTAAGAGTCATCAATATCCAACTGTTTTTTATCACATCATATCTTCATCTTCTTGCCGTTCTTGATTGAGAACTTGCATGTTGTTTTGACGACCTAGTATTGTTCATTAGGGAAAGACGATATTCCAGATGAGACACTGCCCTTGTACAGCGTAGATGAAGCCGAGAAATAATCAACAACAGTTTCGAGAAGGAAGCAATTACATTTTGTACCTGAATTACTTATGTAAATTATTGGTTTTGGATGTAATGACTAGTATGAGTTGTACTTTACAAATATTTCATGTATAATAGTTATGGTTTGTAAAAATTAAAGTGTGTTTAGTATTACTTGTATTTCCATCTTAGAACGTTACAGACGACAATCGCGAATGCGAATAGTAGTGTATTCTTATGTCATGTAGCATAGATATGTTAATTACGTACTTGACTCACCGTATTATGGGAGCGAAACACGACACATCTTTTAGTGGTGGCCCACACAAGTCTAGCTTTTAGAAAGCTACATAGGTTAATCCTAGACCCTAAGTTTATTCTTAGGAAAGTTGAGAAAGAACCTTAGGATGGAAGTGTGAAGCAATATTAAAGAGAAACATATGACCTAGATGTATATATGTAAGAAATAATTGGTAAAAATAACTGATATGACCTATATTTTTGTGGAGTGAATCTAAACTATTTGTTATTTTAGCATCTATAGTTGCATTTGAGATATATTTGAGGTTACTAATTTAAGGTTTTCTTGGGTGTAGATCATGCATCGTTTTATGCCTTATTCGATTTTGGAAAATAGTAGGCAAAATCTTAATGGATATTACTACTTTGTGAAAAGGAGATGGCAATTAGCTCCAGGACAGATGATGATGATTTATGGAGCACATTATAAAGTTAATTATCCAGCAGTCTCAAATATAACAGATAAAAATAAAGTATATATTTTAACAAGATAATTACTATATACTTATCAAGGCTTAGCCACCGGCAGATTTTGACTCAAGTAGAAATGATTATGATGGTACTCTATTAGAATGATAAGAGTTTCATCTTGAGACAACTATCCTCGGGATTAGGATGATGCTTATCTAGAAGATATGTTGTTAAGGAAGATTATGTAAATACTTAGGACTAGTAAGTCCGTATTGTAAATAGGAGTATTTTTGTGTATTATACTTTATTTGCAAAATGACAGATGTAAATAGTGACTGGGATGTAGGAAGGAGTAAATATACAAATAGTTGTATATATATATTATCTAGTTATCCCAGTTGCATATTTGTATCACCTTTTGACAATATTGAATGAAATATGCATGTTCCTTATTCTTGCCTTTTGCATTTATTGCAAGTCTTCTTTATTTAATATCCTTATGAATTGCAAGATTTTTTTCTTGTCCTTGAACATGAATAATTATACCATCTCGATTCAAATACCTAAATTTGAATTGTTCTTGAGAACTTTGTTTATCCAAAATTTCAAAAATATCTAATCCGGACCAATCTCACACTTCATCTTCTCATGGTTAATCCGAACCATCTATTGCGAAAATGTACCAGCTATTCCAGAAAGTCATGGAATCCAATAGCCAGCATGCAAATGTAGCTCAAGCCACAACTGCCATAGTATTAGAGCAGATGCATACATCCACAAATTCAAATGATGGAATGCTAGTGGATTTTAAAAATCTTAGGCCACCAAAGTTTTGTGGAGCGGAGAGCCCTGTGGAAGCAGGACAATGGATACGAACCACCGAAGGGCTATTAAAGGCGGCAATAATTAGTCCTGAAAATATGGTATCCACAATCTGCATCCAACTAGAAGACGTTGCTGAACATTGGTGGAGTGCGAAGCACCCAGAAGAATCTAATAAAACAATATCATGGCAAGAATTTAGAAGAAAAATTGAGGAACAATTATTTCCAAAATCAGCGAGAATGGAGTTAGAGCGGCAATTCATCCACCTGAAGCAAGAAAAGCTCACATTGGACGAATATGCGGCAAAATTTACCAGACTAAGTCGCTTTGCTCCTTATATGGTGACTGATAAAGAAACAAAGGCATCCGATTTCGAGAAGGACGATAATTATTTTTATAATAATTTCTAATTATTTTTAATTTATGGGTTCTAATAGATTATTAATTGTCACTTTTAATAATATTTGTTATCTAAATTATTTAATTGATTAATTTTATGTGTATATAATGTATAGTATATCAATATTATGAAATATGAGGTAACTATTGTTAAGAGGATTTCAAAAATCCAACATTGATGGGGATTTTATAATAAAAAATGAGAATCACAAAGCTTATAAAATCACGTTGAAATAACTGGGCTTTCAAGTACAAAACCAAATTAGATTGTGAAATATATATTGACTTGCATACCGGCCCTTTTAAAAAACTTGAATCCATGCCCTTTGAAAAAAGAAAAATAAAGTTAGATGTATAAAATTCAGCCCATCTTAATACCTACAAACCAAATACGCCACTATATAAACTCCTCCAAACCCTAACCCTAACCCTAATACGTTGTAAAATACATGTTGACCTGCATAGTGACCATTTTTAAAGTACTCGCATCCTGGGCCCTTTTAAGAACAATAATCATAGGATTGTAACTAAAAGCCTTACAACTGACTTACAACTGCCTAGGTGGCAGTTGTCAATTGTGTCTCCTCTTTTTTCTCAACCCTGCTATGGAGAGAGATGATCCAATTGATAACAGTCATCTAAACGGTTGTAAGTAGATTATAAGGCTTTTGGTTGTAATTCTAGCATTGCTCTTTTAAGAAATAAAAGATAATGCTAGTGGATGATTGTAGAAGAAAAGGATAGTAATTAGAAGAAGAGTGCATATGCACACTTATAATTTCAGCCCATCCAAAACTAGCCCATCTTAACACCTAGCAAACCAAGCACCAGCCCATTCCGAATCAATATATAATATTCTCCAAACCCTAACCCTAATTCTCTCTCTCTCCTACCACCACCTCCTCCCCGCCCAAACCCTAACCCCAACCCCAGCTCCATCCGGCCATGCCTCCCAAGTTCGACCCCTCCCAGGTGGTCGACGTCTACGTCCGCGTCACCGGCGGCGAGGTCGGCGCCGCCAGCTCCCTCGCCCCCAAGATCGGGCCCCTCGGCCTCTCCCCGAAAAAAATCGGCGAGGACATCGCCAAGGAGACCGCCAGGGACTGGAAGGGCCTCCGCGTCACCGTCAAGCTCACCGTCCAGAACCGCCAGGCCAAGGTCTCCGTCGTCCCCTCCGCCGCCGCGCTCGTCATCAAGGCCCTCAAGGAGCCCGAGCGCGACCGAAAGAAGGTCAAGAACATCAAGCACTCCGGGAACATCGGCCTGGATGATGTCATCGAGATCGCGAGGGTCATGGCGCCGAGGTCGATGGCGAAGGACCTCTCGGGGACGATCAAGGAGATCCTCGGGACGTGCGTCAGCGTCGGGTGCACTGTCGACGGGAAGGACCCCAAGGATTTGCAGACGGAGATTTCTGAAGGGGACGTCGAGGTCCCGCTCGAGTGAGGGGTTTCTTCTGAGGAGTTAGGTTTGTTTTTGATTCTCATGGGCGTTTTGAAACTTGGCAGTTTGTTTTAGTTATGATTCCTGTAGAATTTGAATTGGTTCTAAATATTAATGATTGTTAGGCCTGTGTTTGCTTCATCATCTTAATTTATGGTTGACAATATGGAGTGGAGTTTGAATTCGTATTTAGATATTTGTGTTTCAGTTGAGCATCATTAGATTAGCATTGTCATCAGTAGGCTCGAGTATCGAGCTCTCTTAGATATCACAGACTTACTGTCGAATGATTCGTGACACTATTTTCTAATTTTTTTAGTTGGGATTTGGTCAAGAATAGGGATTCAAAGTTCATTAAGTTTGTATTCTCAGGAGACATGAACTTTGTATTATGATTGAATGAGTCACAAATATCTTGAAGTACTTCAATACTTAAAACCTTTCATCTCAAATAAACCTAAACAAAATCCCTAAAAGCTCAAATTTTGTTGACATTTGAAAGAACATTGGAAACTTTGAAAAAATTGTGATGGCTGACCAATATATTGTAGAATGGCAAACACTTTTCCATTTCTTTTGTAAATTTGTGTCATTTTACCTACCTATGAAACCAACATGGCAGCCTACCAATGAAACTAACCTTCCAAAGAGTGCCTTCTAGATACCCCACTTGACACCTAGTTCTAATGGTCAGTCCAGGAAGCACTTTGAGGAACCTAGATGTCTTGTGATAGAAATTTTAGTAATGTTTTTTTTCCCCAAGGTTCTTCGTATCGGTTTCGGACAATTTCTATGAGTATCGGTATCGGAAGTATCGACGGTTTTTGATTGGAGAATCTAATTTTTTGGTCTCGAAAAAAAATAATTATTAATAAATTATCAACATTTTAGAAAATATATTTTATACATTTAAGCATAATTTTAAGTATTGTTTCTTAGTAGTTTTGAAATTGAATGAATAATAGTTACCCTTGTCGATTGGTTTACATGCGATATATAAGTTTTTTTTTTCCTTTTACATGCTTTTACAACTTTGTTGGTTGGTCTTTTTCATTCAATTTTCTTTGTCGAATTGATCGAAAAAAAGACCACCAATGTCGGTATCGGTCGGTATTAAGTATTTATTGGTATTGGATCGGGACATGCCAAACTGTATCGGTATCGGTATTGGCCTTAGAAGCCAGAAGCGGGGAGGACGGAAGCGGATCGGGGGAACACGACTACTTATAAGAGTCTAAAGTTGGAAGCGTGATGAGAGTGCACATTAACAAATTTTTTATGTTTATTAATTATTGTGATCAAAACTTATAAATATCTTAATATTTATTAGAATTTATAAAGTTCAGTACAAAGTTACAGAGAGAGCATTCACATGTTGATTTTTTATGATATCAAAGTACGCAATCTTTAGTTTATTGGTACTTTGATAAACGTGTATTAAAGTTTTTCTTTCTTTCCAAAATTTATGTCATTTTTTTAAATTACGGTCATATTATGGCAAACGTTCCCGTCGTCGGAGAAATGTGCTCATTGCCGGAGAAACAAGCTTTCGTCATCGTGGAACTGGAAACGATCTCCCAAGTAAGAACCGCCGGATCGAGGTTCTTACTGAGATTCATTGACCTCCTAGGAGTTACTGGCTTCTAAGATATCAGCTGATACTGTAAACTATGATTTTTTCAACCCCATCCTATAGTGGTCTCAAAAGAGTAACAGTATGCCACACCTATTTGCAAACTTTGGCTTGTAGATACCTCCATAGTTGTTAAAGGCGCGCGTCATGGCACAAGGCATGGCGTGCCGCACCCTTAGCGTCTCTCATGAGCATGGTGCGGCGAGGTTTAAAAGGTGCGCCAAAGGCGAGCACCTTAACAAGGCGCAAAAAAGATGCGAGGTGTAGAAAAAGCGTGCCTAACGAACACAAGGTACAAAAAAGACAAGGCGCAGAAAAGCGTGGCCTATAATCAATTTTGTTTTGATTAATGTATTCATGTGCCTAGTTCCTTCCTACTCACTAACAATCCAACTTGAATCAATTTTGTTTTTTAATAAAGTCTTTGTCTCTATCTCTCCCCCCCCCCTCACGGCCTCCAGTTCCCTCTCCCCCTTCTCTGCCTCCAGGAAAAAAAAATTCTGCTACTTTTTTTGTTTGTCATCTCCTGCTCTCTCTCCTGTTTTTTGTTTTGTTTTCCAGCTAATTTCATGCATAATCATATTTTATGATAGAACTAGTCATTTCCTTTGTAGCTAACCATTGGACAACATCGTTATCTATTTTATGTTTTTGTATATTGATCCTAACCTTTCTCTGTGATCATGTACTACCTTCTTCTGATAAATCATAATGCCAGTATATCAAGTTTCTCATTCTTTGACCTAACTTATTTTTTTTTGTCTTTTTGAAAATTATGTGAGGCCATGCATCATTCCCATGTTCTTTGTGAAGTTGGTTGTCCGAGTGAGGTTAGGGTTTTAATTAGGGTACAATAATGTTATCTTTTTGAGTTAGGGTACAATATTGTTCTCTTTTTGGAATTTTAGTTTGTTTTGAAACTATTAAATGGTAGCTGGTTCTTAAACATTATGATGATGTTGGTCTTTCGATGATTTCATGAACTTATCCTGAAGCTTAGTTTTGTACTTTCATATTGTCATATGATTTGTATTGTATGTTATATCTAATTTTCATTAGCTTTTGTGGTTTATATTATGTTATAACTTGTATTTCTTTCCTCATGTTCTGGTGCCACATATGAATTGGTATTTGTACTCGTACTTATTTAGTCAATTGCTTGTTGATCGGAGGACATGTCAACTGGCTTTAAATGCATTTATGAACCTCGAATGTTATGTAAACAATGAGTTAAAGTTACTTTATGATCGATCAAAGTAAGCCAGGAAAAATGTGATATATTAAGATATTTTTATCTTCTTAGTACTTATAATGTATCAGAAGTGCAGATATTTGAGATTCTCATCTCTAGTCTCTTGTCTTCCTTGTATCATAGTGGATGGTCCGACATGACTTCAGCACCTTATGATTATCTTTGTTTCCTCATCTTCTATGTGACTGTACCTTCTCCCTTCTCTCTGATTGCTTTGATATTCTTGTTACCCTCTGTGGAAGCTTGCTGATACGACACATCTATCATAGCTTCATTGTCAAACTAGCAAGCATGAACACTCCAAAATGTGACCTTGTCCTATCGGACACTCCACGGACAAGCACTGGACACTCCAAAATACACTAAGGCTGTGTTTGATTGGATTTTTTTTTCATGGAAATATTTTCATCACAAATTTTTCACCAATTATAGTGTTTGATAGCTTATATTTTTCATGGAATCATTTTTCAAAAAACTATCATTTTCCATATTTCTCTCCAAAATGGTGGAAAATAAAAATTGTCCAACCCATAGGAAAATAATGACAATCAAACACTAAATTAAGTTTCCATGATTTTTTTTCAAAATTCCATGGAAATTTTTTCTAGGTAAATAATTCCTTTTCCACCTTGCAATCAAACGCACCCTAAGACATCAATATAGGTGCTGTCTGTGCTGCCGTGTCCTTCATGTGTCGTGTAACATTGCAGTGGTGTCTGTGCAACTATTGTCATAATTTTGAAGCACTGCAAGAGTACCACGACCATTTCTAGAATGCTCGTCATGTAAGTTGTTTTAATTAGCCTTTTCAGCCAAAGTTTTTTTTTTTCATGCAGCTACAGAAAACTGAAATAAAATCAAATAATTGGTTTAGTTACATATATTGGATTTGGGAATATCTTGGTTACTTGGCATTATTCTTGTATGTTACCATGTCATTCATTCTTGTGACTAATCATGTTATGTTACTCTACACTTATGGCAACATTTTTTGTTGATTCCCTTTTGATTTGCACCAGTTTCTTCTCATTAGGACACTGGATACAGTTTCTGCTCATTAGGCCTATATATATTAAGTATAAGATAATTTAATATGCATCTTTGAGAAAAGGTATTTAGATTTTGTGAAATTAAAATGACAACAAAAATGCTTTAAGTTTTATCTTATATATTTATATTTGATCCTTATCCTTATTTTAGGAAAACAGACTAAAAAGCGTTAGGCAAGTTTTTATGTGTCTGTATCGCCGACATGTGTCTGTAGACTCTGTACTTGGAGTGTTTGGGCCTGCTTTCAAACAAAAATATATGAACACGTAAAATTGAGTGTTCGACACATGGTGTCGGAGACTCATGATACGTTGGTGTCCGTGCTGCATAGCATTAGGAAAATGCTGTCAATAATTAGTTATTGGTCGAGCTATGATTCTTTCTAAATTTATGACAATGCCCCAACCATTTGTGATGTTTTTGTTGACAACTTTCTAGTTTATTTATCATCTTTTGTTACCTGAAAAAGGTTTTAACTGCCATAATCTCCTCAAATCTGTCACTTTTTTATGGATGAATACTCTTATTTTGTTAATTCTGAATGTTTAAAGTTTTGAGTTTCTGGTAGTTTATAAATATATTATTCCTTTATTTTTATTTTTATTTTTATTTTTATTTTTATTTTTATTTTTATTTTTATTTTTATTTTTATTTTTTTTGATCAATAAAACAAACTTAAACATTAGAAAAAGAGGCAGTGGCAATATAGCATTACACATGTTACAATCCTCAGTGATAGCAAGATGAGTTTATGAGCTACCATGTTCCCAGATCTTCTTGTAAATGAAAATTCGATGGGGGCATGAATGATGGATATCATGGAATCAAGTGGAATGCCTTGATCTATTACTTCGGCTTGCATTGTTTGGTCAGCGAGTATGAAATTGTTGGACACCCATGATAATGATCCAATTAATTGTCCTTGCTTCAATATATTCTATATATAAGCACATGCATACTATGTGTATTTTATTTTCAGTAGTAGGGAGTTTTTTTTAATAAAGAACTTTGTTTTGGATTTAACATAATAGGGGAGTTAACCTTTTATTTGACAAAATAACGTTCTTCATTGCCAAATCAAACAGGAATCAACCAAATCAGAATTAGGTCTAGTTATCATCTACTTCAAAATCTAAATCGACAAACATTCCATAATATAATGAGGTTTCAAAAGGCACAAAAGTGAGCCCTAAGTTGTATGTATATTATTAATTAATTATTTGTAAAATAATTAATATTATGTAAAATATTTATTGAAAATATTTAAATTTGTTATAAATAATACTACGATGATTCGAACTCAGCCAACCAAGAAGAATATTTCTTACCTTCATGAGTTAAACATGAGTTAGAATAGATGTTTATTTATAATTAGATAATATTACGTAGTTAAATGTTTTTTCTAACTTTTTATGAAAAGTAAAATATATCTGTAACTAATTATAATTAAAATATAATCTAATATATAACAAATTTTAATTAAAATATAATATATATAATAAATTTTAATTTAAATATATTTAACTATTTAAATAATTTTATATTAATATTATAAGAATTTTTTTATTTAACGTGCAACGTTTATGAATTTACTATTAATTTAGAGGATATGGAATAATATTTGTTTTAGTTTGAACTATTTTCTTTTTCAGATCAAATGTTTTACACACTTGTGGCTAGCTCAAGTTGATTCATGCCAAATATGGAGAGGGCATTGAACCAACAAGAAAAACAAATACCTTACGACGCCAAACAGATTCCCTCTGGTAAATATTTGAAATAGGCAAATTAGTACAACATGAAATGAATGTATGTGGATTTATTGTAAATTGAACATGATTGGCATTTACACATTATACAAAATGAATTGGAGATAAATAGTAATAATAACAATAATAGTTTGTCATGTCCCATACCAAAATACACGGGACCAGACCACATGGCAATGACTAGCTACGTATCAAGCGAACTACAATCCAACTCAAATATGTATACGCTGTTTAGAGGTCAGGGATATATGTGTAAAATGTCAAACCAACTATATCTCAATTCACAATAATATAAAATAAAAGAAAGGACAACATGTATCATGGTTTGAACAATATGAGTTTATAAATACTAGGCTATAATAGCAGATAAATAAGCGATAATGACATCATAGATGAACACGAAAGTCTTGATATAAATATCTAATAACGATACATGTATATAGAGAAGATTCTCATCAGCAACTCCAAAAAACTCAATGTCAATCAACTCTGCAATTTAGCAGGGAACCCGGTCCTCAGAGAGACGTAACAAGATTCAAAAAGTACATGTCATAATGCAAATATTGAATTAACAAAAATAGTGAACTAACCATCTATGTGAATACAATTTGAAGACAACCTTGGTACGTATGGGTAGGTAAAGGTAAGTGTGCCATTAGTTGTAAACTAGATGCCACAAAATATATGCTGACTATATTACTGATCATTATAGCGCGCAGTTAGTGACCACTGCCGGATATATCGACAAGCATATATGCCTATAACCGGATAACTATGATGTCAATAACCGGGTAACACTAAGGCTCATAACTCCGTAGTTTCATCCGGAGACTACGGTAGACAAATGTCAGTTCCATACACCTACTAATTGTCTTTCCTATCCAATGCCAATGTACAAGTCGTGGCTACGACATGGACATCTAAAACTATATGCAAGTCACAATATAAACTAGAACTAAATCAACTACGCTATATTCTGACACACGTGCTACTCGCACCGATAGCTAATCGAGTGCGTAAATCCGTACCATAACATGAACTCACTCTGTGACGTGAAATGATACGTGTCAAGGCCTTGGGAGATATAACGATAACTCCACAACTTTAGGTACGTTAACTAGAAACTATGTCAATACATAAGACCAAACATCGACGCCTTCGTCGACTGCACCCGAGGCATTCTTAGACGCGCACAACTATATTATATTCAAAGCAGAAGTACGTGAACAATAATAATTAAGTTTAAACAGTAAAACAAGGCAATATATACTTGCCTGGATCTCCAAGATGAGAATACACTAATCCCGATTCCCTATCCAATATCGAACTGTCCTGAGAGCCTATAAATATACAATAATATTAAATCAGTCATTTTCTAGGATTTGCCAAGCTTGCAACATAACACTAGCTATAGACACCTATGATTGATATGAAAATTAGGGTTTTGACGTAATTAAAGGAAAACTGATTTTTAGAAAATAGTTTTTGGTCTTTCTGTCTTCTAACAACTTATTGACCCTAATATTTATATATAACCCTAGGTTAACGTAATCTATAAATTACTAATCAACATGTGATAATTGGTATTCTTCCTAATAGGATTGGCATTTTACAAGTGTGACAAATTAATGATACCAATATCTTACACACAAGTGTCAACCTATTTGTGACACTTCCTAGGGTTCAACCTCAAGTCACCAACTAAACACCTATCCTATAAAATCATATTTGGTCTATTCCTAACCCATTCTAACACATGAATCATGTCACATTTGTAGAGTTAACTATATGTATTCCTGCAACTAGTCAAGGTTAGGTTACTAGCAACTTGTGTTTGTCAACATTACTAACTTATAAATACAATATCCATACACCTATATATAAAATTTCTATGGTCTCCTAACAACCTAAAATATGTATTTTAACATATCACAACATGTAATCAATAGGTCCATATCAGAATATAAAATTAAACATGTTATAGAACAATACATATAACAGTAAAACTTGACAAGTTCACAAACTAGATGCTGAATTTTGTCACAGAAATATGTAAGATTAAGCATAATAAAATATAATTTAGAAGAGATTTTTATCATGAAATGAAGGATATTTAACATGCCTAAAGTTTCATATATATTCATATAAAATTCAGAATCCAAAATGAAGGCTTAACATACACATTTGTGCACAAAAACGACGTTTCAAATCTGGAATCACGTGTTTGTGACCGTGTTTATCATGTTTAAACATGATTTTCTACATTAAAGTTATGGTTTCTACCTAGGTCAATGACGTGGCTAACTAGTCCTTAAAGTTAAGGGCACAAATTTGAAGGGATTAAGGGTGCATACCTCTCTTGAACAAGTTGCACAACAGTGTTTTGCCACAGAATTCAGTAGCACCACACTTGCATTTGACAACAACTAGAGGTGAAAAACACCAAGAAAATATTGATGAATATATAAAGAAATGAGGGAAAGAGGACGAAGAATTTGAGGGGTTTTTACCTTGGTTTAGGTGTGGTATAACAATATTTTTGGCTCTTTCTCACAGCAGAATTCAGCACATAGTGTTGCTGAATGTTCATCATTGTAGAAAAAAAATGGTGGAGGAAATGAGATGAAAATGGATGGGGAAGAGAGTATGGATTTAGGGGGATGAGAGGAGAAGGTAGTGGCTGAGTTGTAGGGGTATTGGGAGAGTGGAGAAGTAGTTATTGCAACTTGAACATGTATTCAACCTTGAACCCGCCAGGTTGTGTCCCTTTTGGACTGTTGTGCACACACACCAATGTGTGCACACATTAGACCCCTAGCTCTTAAATTTTCTAACACTTTCGGATGAAGTTGGGTTCAATTGGGTTGTATTTTCTAACCTAATCGAGTCACAATTGATCAACTACACTAGATTGAGTTGAGCTAGTTTGTCATGCAGCTTGTCTAACTTAAACATTGGTCCCACAATATTTTCTAAGGTTGTACCATCCAAACTATATATATATATATATATAAAAAGTCATATTTAATAATTTATACTAGCTACACAAACATACACAATATCAAGCTAGTTGCCACAATGCCTAGGCAACCCTCTACCGAGAAATCATTCAACTCATGTAGACGGGTTTATATTGTTATTCTTATTATTCCCAACCATGGCTATCATAGTGAAGAATAGTAGGGGTTGCTGCTATGTCTGAGTCGTCGTCTAGATCAAGGTCATCGCCAAATTGATCTACACCGGCTCGGACATCTGCGCGCATTGTATCTGTCTGCGCGCATTGTATCTTTTGGTTCTGCTTCTGCGCTGACGACAACCCGTGAGAGCCCTTAGGCCATGTCCACCTCCACTACGCCAGCAAGCACCCCTCCGTCATTTATCATATCTTGCTTGAGATGTCTCTGATACCTGTTTTCATTGGAATGTCTGAGTTCCTCCAATTGATATGCACGTCAGAACTCGAAGCACAAGTTAATATACATGAACAGTTCTGAATTCACAAACACAGCGACCGGATTAGGAACTCAGATTGAAAACTGATAAAAATTTGAAATAGGTAAATTAGTACAACACTACCTACCAAAAGAAATGGTTCCGAAATGCGATTGCAAATACTTGTGAAGCACGCTCCAAAGATAGAAGTGAAGCATTGGATTGTACGGTGTTGATACCAACATGAAGCTTTACGGCAATTTTGGTGATAAAATATATTGATACTCCACAGATGGAAGAAGTGAAAGATTGGAGGGTGTTGATACCAACCTAAACTTTAGATTTGCACTTCTCACAACTTTAGTTACTATTTTACTATTTTAATTATTGTTTTCCCAATTAATCCTTACAATAAGATGACGTATTTATACGAAATGTAAAAGTAAGTATAAATAAACCATAAAACAAAACAAAATGACTACCGTGTACTTTTGGGCTTTATAATATAAAATGTTTATAAAACCGAAAGTTCGTTCTTGCCGAAAAGCGGTTGTTTTAAGAATAGTTAATTGTCAAAATAGTACATGAAGAATGTAGTGATTACTATTTTGGTGATCAATTTTTTTTTGGTCGAAATGGTGCATGAGCTTTGCGATTTGGTTCAATTAGTGTCTGAAATAAATTTCGTTTGTGTTTTTGGATAAAAATCTATAAAAATTGAAATGTGATGGTCACGTGCTATATTTTTAATGGTTCTTTTGTCAAGTTTTTTGTTTTGAACTATCATTTTCAGAAGAATATTAGTTTTCGAAAAAAATTGTTTGGATAAAAATAATTAAAAATCGTTAAAAATAGTAGTCCAAACAAAAAACTAACAAAATAACTATTAAAAATAGGACACGTGACCATCACATGTTAATTTTTATCGATTTTTATCCAAAAATACCAACAAAATTTACTTTAGGCACTAATTGAGCCAAAATGCAAAGCTCATGCACCATTTCGACCAAAGAAAAAAAAAAATTCGATCACCAAAATGACAAATACTACATTCCTCCTGTACCATTTCGACAATTAACTCTAAATTTTATCAGTAATTGAGCGGTATACAGAGTTGTTCAAATGTACTCAAAATTAAAATAAATATAAATATCATAAATTACTGACACTGAGCATAACTTTCATAACAAGCTTGAGTCAAGAATTCGGTTGAACACCAATATATTTTATACTTCAATCAGCTAATATGCTCACAGAAGGAATAGGAAGAAATAGTCTTTTGTCTTAAGTTTGTTTAGGGAAGTTTACATTCGACATTTATATTGAATTTTATTTTAAAATAAATTGTTTAGTTTTCTCAACATATTACAATATATTTGAAAACCAATATAATTATGTTTGAATGAAGATATGTCCAAGTACAAAATAAAGAACTTAGGATTCCGAGAAGGATATTATATATACATAATTTATATATAATTGTATGCTTATACAAAATATTAAGATATAATTATGTGCTAATAGTTAATGTTATTTTATCAAGGAGGAAAAAACATATAAAGTCTACTAGTATTAGAGATAAAACTAATTAATAATATTATAAATTTAATAATTTATGCAAGATTAATACATAAGAACTTCAAGATTTATAATTCGAATTAGACTATATATTCAAGTTCATAATTAAAATTGAATTGTATATAAATTTTATGAGTAATTGAGAGGTGTAAAGATGTTAAAGTATACTAAAGATTAAAATGTCAGATACTTCGTTCTCTTTCTCTCACCTTTTGTTAGATAATCTTCTTGATTTGTCTTTCTTCTTAGTAGATTGGTCCATTTTGCATTTTATCACATCCTAAATGTTCTTTTGTTTGATAATCTTCTTGATTTGCCTTTATTCTTATTAGACTGGTCTCCTTTTGCACTTTGTCATATCCTAAATGCTATACTTTTCCTTGGTGCGGTCTCTATCCGTCTAATCTTTCTTTGGTTGTAGCTATGATAGCTACACATTTAATCTGTTTTCTATTTATGACTAATAAAATAAATGTTTAGTTTTCTCCAATATATTACAATAGATGTTAAAACTAATATATGTAAGTTTGATCAACATAATAATATATGTTAAAGTACAAAACAAAGAACTACGAAAAGGATATTATATATACATAATTTAGATATAATTGTATGTTTATATAAATAATTACATATAATTATTTGCTTATAGTTATTATTATTTTGTCATAACAAAGTCATGAGGAAAACATATAAAGTGCGTGTTAGACATAACTATGGGTTGATAAAAAGTGAAAATTATTGAAAAGACAGTTTTGTCCCGGGTGAATCACTATACGAATATATCAATTTAAGTAAGATATTTTATTAATAAGTTTGAGTCATATAAAACATTCCTATTGTTACAATTATCAAATTTTTCCTTAAAGTTGTTTGCCCTCCCACTTCTAAGCTGTTGATCAAACATTTCAAAAGGATATCCCTTTATACCTTTAGATAAAAGAAATATAGGCAAAACTATTGGGGTCATACCAAATATTATTACAGAATTTTTTTTATACAATAATAAAAATAAATAAATTACAAATACGATAATAGTTTGAAAAATTTAAAATAAGATACAAGTCGTCAAAAGCATATTGGAAATTCAACGTGAAAATCGTTTCCCAAAAACAAAGAGCCTGCGAGAGAATCGAAAAAAAGTAACACAAACCAAACACCCAAATCACACAGAAAATCAAATACAAACATAAGCGATTTTTACGTAAAAAATTCAGATGAAAAAACTACGGGAGGATCGAAGTCCAACCCTGAAAAGGCTCCACTATTGAAATAGAAGATTACACCCTCTACATACTCTTCATCGATCCAACACGGATCATCGCAACTCTTTGGAATAGAAAATTGATCACAAACACACGAAGAATAAAGACGACGAGAAATAGAATTACCCGAAACGATCCCTCTTCAAAATAACCGTAGATCTCTCATTTCTCCTCCCAATAGTTGCAAAGCACTCTTGGCACCTTTTTTGTTGTATTGCGTAAACCTTTTTATAAACCCTTGCATGTATTATGGTTTATATATGGACGCCCAATATATATAGAAATCCAATTATATTCAATCATATACTTATGGCTAAAGATATGGAAATCCAATCATTTATTATCTTGCCATAAATTGGAAGTCCAATAATATGGAAAGTCTATATATGAAAGATCCAATCATAAATATATAATCAAAGTCAAAGAGAAAAATTCAATCATATTTTTGTTTACCATATATGTTCCAATATAAGACACTCGATGTACTCCCAGAGCTTCTTCGACACACGAATGACGCTTGTCGCACTCTGGGGTATTCTTCACATAGGTTAGGAATCCCACCCACTGCAACAAATCTTTTCTTCCTAAATAGTTGGAGGAGCTCGTCATACCGACGATCCGCCTGCAGTACTCAATTTTTTTTCTTGGAAGAACATTTGTTAACATATTTGCTCCATTGTCATCTATGTGAACCTTCTCAAGCGTCACATCCTACTTCAAAACCATATCTCGTATACAATGATACCGAGTCTCAATGTGCTTGGACTGACTATGAAATGTCTGATTTTTTACAAGGTGAATTACGCTCTGGCTGTCACAAAAGCAAAGTATAATGCTCTTGCTTTAGCCCCATTTCCTGCAATAGCTTTTTCATCCACAACAACTCCTTGCAAGCCTCCGTCGCCGTAATGTACTCTGCCTCTATCGTAGACAAGGCAGCACTCTTCTGCAACCACGGCTGCCACGATACCGTCCCACCAGCCAACATCATCACATAGCCCGAAGTCGATCTCCTCGTGTCCACATCTCTAGCCATATAAGTATTTTATATCCGACCAGCTTTGGTTCGCACCACCAAATAAAATCCTCCAATCAGCAGTGCCCTGAAGGTACCGTAGAATCAACTTAACCGCACTCCAATGCATCCTTCCAGGATTTGAAAAATACCTGCTAACCATGCCAACCGAGTGAGCGATGTCTGACCTTGTACACACCAGGGAATACATAAGACTCCCCATTGCCGAAGTATACGGAACCCGCTTTATATCTTCCTTTTCGTCCTCGGTAGATGGACACTGCTCCGCAGTAAGCTTAAAGTGAGCCGCAAGGGGGTTGCTCACTTCCATTGACTCGTTCACCCCGAAATACTGAAGTACCCCATAAATGTACTTCTTTTGGAACAAATGAAGCAGCTTGGACTCTCTCTCGGCTGATCTTCATCCCAAGAATAGCCATCACTACGCCTAAATCCTTCATAGAGAAGGTCGGGCTCAGTTGGCACTTCAACTCCGCTATCTTGGTGTCATTTTGATCCACCAAATCATATCATCTATATAGAGCAGTAAAATGATAAATCATTCTTGGCAAAGTACCTCACGAACACACAGTGATCCGGCGTTATCCGTGCATAAGCATGCTCCCTATAAATGACTCGAACTTCCTGTACCACTGCCTCGGAGCCTGCTTCAGACCATATAGACTCTTCCTCAACCGCCAAACCAAGTGTGATTTGCCCTTCTCACAGAATTCCTCTGGCTGCTACATGTACAAATCCTCCTCTAAATCACCGTAGAGGAATGCCGTCTTTACGTCCATCTGCTCAATCTCCAAGTCAAAACTGGCTGCCAATACTTGCACCACCCGAATAGACGACTGTTTGACGGCTAAAGAAAAGATCTTATCGTAATATACGACCTTCCGCTGAACGTAGCCTTTAACTATCAGCCTTGCTTTATATCGAGAGCGAGTAGTCCGTTTGTTTCACACTGAACACCCATCGATTTTTTGAAGCCTTCTTGCCTTTTGGTAACCGCATGAGCTAATAAGTAGAGTTAGCCTGTAGGAAATTCATCTCCTCCTGCATGGCCT
Source organism: Iris macrosiphon (assembly GCA_036927795.1). Classification (NCBI taxonomy): domain Eukaryota; kingdom Viridiplantae; phylum Streptophyta; class Magnoliopsida; order Asparagales; family Iridaceae; genus Iris; species Iris macrosiphon. The sequence continues at coordinate 153,635,528 of JAYESA010000013.1, read as the reverse complement.
CCAACTACTATTGCCTGTGTTCGTCTTCAATAACCATAGCAAAACTTTCGGTCTCTCCTCCCGTCAGTCAGTAACACATACTCATCTAGTGAGTATCTATTAGATGGTTGACGATCTCTCGTGCTCCTCCTCAATGGAGCCCCATGTGCTGGCTATATACGAACAATCTTCTCTCCTTCAGGAACTATCTCCTCAGCATGCTCATCCTCCTGAGGGTTGTCCTGACCATCATCAGTAGGTTGATAATCAAGTTTGGGAGCATCTCCATGATTAGCTCCCCCATAACTGGATCCTCTGCAGTGTCATTTGGAAACGACTCGTAGCAAAATGACTATAACTCAGGCAATTCCTTAGTCTTAGAAGGCATCTCGGAATCCTGACGTTAGTCATGGTCTGATCCTCGACGAAGACCACGTCCCTGCTTCTGTAGAGTTTTCTTTTTATTGGATCATAGAGTCTATATCCAAACTTATCACGACCATAGCCGACAAAGATGCACTGCCTCATCTTCGGCTCAAGTTTGGATATTTCGTCCTTCGGTATATGCACTAAGGCCTTACAACCAAACACTCACAGGTGATTGTATGACGGCTCTCTGTTGTACCATACTTTTTCAGACACATCACCCTGTAAAGGAGCACTAAGAGATACATTTATAACATAAGTAGTAGTGTTAAGAGCCTCACCCCAATAACTGTCCGGTAAGTTTACTTAAGACAACAAATATTGTACCCTATCCATCAGTGTCTTGTTCATGCGCTCTGCTACACCATTGAGCTATAGTATCTTAGACGGAGTCTTCTGGTATAGTGTTCCTTGCTCTTTGTAATACGTATCAAAGGGACCGATGTATTCGCTGCTGTTGTCGGACCGTACACATAGCAACTTCATGCCCGTCTTTCTTTCAACAAAGGCCTGAAACTCTTTGAAAGTGGGCAACACCTGATCATTGGTCTTTAAGGTATAGACCTAAATCTTCCTGTAATAATCATCAATAAAAGTCACAAAGTAAGAAGCACCATTAATAGATTTTACCTTCATAGGACTGCAGACATCCGAGTGTCCGTGTGAATCAACTCTAGCAAAGCTGGCTTTCTTGGACTTGGGTGACTTTGGAAAGACACCATATTTTGCTTTCCCGCCAAACAGTTCATGTATCTCTCTAAATTTAGACTTGAGCCCAGGAATCACCTTCCTGTTCAACAAGTAGCCCATTCCCTTCTTGCTGATATGGCCGAGTCGCCTGTTCCATAACTCGGTAGACGCATCAACAACTGCGTTCACCTCCTATGTTCCCTGTACGCACCCTTCCAAATAGTAGAGTCCGGATCTCTTGCTTTATTTGACAATCACCATTAAACCTCTAAAAGCTTCAACTGACTGTTCTCAAAGAGATTGAAGAATCCCTCATCATCCAAACTTCCAACCAACATCAGGTTGAAGCGGATATCAGAGACAGACGAATATCCTTGAGAACAAGAACTACACCCGTCTTGGTTCTCAAATGCACATCTCCAATAGCAACAACCTTCAACACATCTCAGTTGTCCATCTTCAACACTCCATAGTCTATTGTATCTCATGCACATCCCTGTTATAAGATACGTGCGCTGAAGCCCCTGAGTCCACCAGCCAAGAATTGTCATCGCATGCAAGGTTCATGACTACCTTGTCACCCACAATAATCACATCGCCTCCATGTGCTGAGGCTGCCGATTTAGTGTTCTCGCTTTACTTTTCCTAGTCGCCCTTCTTCACCCTTTTCTAAGCGAAATCGTTTCGCTTGATGTGGCCATTCTTGCCACAATAAAAGCACTCAGAGTCCTTGTACTGACCCTTGGACTTGTCTCTGCTCTTGTCTTTGCCACCGTCCGGATCCCTGCTTTTACCCCTTCCACAGCCCTCTGAAACTAGCACCTCTGAATGGGAGGAAGAAGACATGCCCTGAGATTTCATCCATATCTCTTCATTCAACACACCTTTCTTGGCGAACTCCAGACTAACCATGCCCTCTGGAGTAGAAGCGATCACATACACTCGTACGATTTTCTACGAATTTGATAAAGTACACAGCAACCAAATCCCCTAAACTTCGTCATCGAACTTGACTCCCATCGAGGATAGCTGGTCAACCATGCCCTTAACTCACTCAAGTAATCTGTGATTGACGTACCATCTTTATACCGCAGACCCATCATCATTCGGATCAGGAACAACTTGTTTACCCTGGTATTCTTAGCATAGAAAGATTCCAGCTTCTTCCAAAGTGTCATTGCGTGCTCTATATTGACAACGTGATTGTACACATTCTCGTCAACGAACTATCATATGTACCCGCACACCTATATTTGCTCAAAATTCTAGTCCTCTTCAAATTTATCACTGGGCTTCTCGGAAGCAAATACCGGAAGATGCAGCTTCTTGACGAATAGCAAATCACTCATCTTGCTCTGCCAGTAGTGATAATTGGTACTATTTAGGTTTACCATGCGCAATGCCTTCGCGTCCATCCCTTCTCCTTATTTTGATTGTTAACTCCTGACATCACTTTGAACCCAAAGCTCTGATGCCGCATGTTGGTATCAACAGATAAAAACCTGGCTCTGATACCACGTGTTATAAATACAATACGAAAATCGTTCCCCTAAACTAAAAAGCCTACGAGAGAACCAAAGAAAAGCAACACAAACCAAATGCCAAAATCACACAGAAAACCAAACGCAGACATAAGCGATTTTGTTGTAAAAAATCAAGATGAAGAAAAACCACGGGATGATGAGAGTCCAACCCTGAAAAGCCATCACTATTGGAATAGAATATTACACTCTCTACAAACTTTTATAGCAATTTCTAGGCTAAACATTCATGGTATGTTCATAGTTTAAAAATAAAACTTGTGTCATGTTGTCATTCTTAGGATGTGATACTTGAAAACTTCTTATCTATAAACAAGGTATGTTAAGGTCATTAGGATTTTATGCATAGGTATAATTCTTTCCTACAAAATAACGAGGAGCAACAATCATACTAGTTTCACACACACACACACACACACACACACACACACACACACACACACACATATAGTTATGATAATTTTATAGCAAATTAATTCTTACAACTAAATATATTAAGCACAAAAATTCATACACCAATTTATTTCTATTCCGTGTTGAAGCCTTGTGTCCATATATCTATATTGTGTCCTATATATGAACTCCAAAAAAAAAAAATACTATGCTCTAGATTCATACCATTTCTATTTATGCACATAATTTTGGCGTGAATTTTGAATTTTGATAGATAATTCAAGCAAGTAATATTATTTAAATATGTAAGAAATTTGAGAAGTAGGGTGAGGACTTACCTTGTCTTTAGGTGACCTATGTTTTCTTCCAAATTCTTCCAAATCAAAACCCTATTTAGAAGATCATAAGTTGTAATTATTATACAATAATTTTAACCTAGATCTAGAAATGGAAATTGGAAAGGGTTAGAATTATACCTAAGATTTGAAGAAGATGAAGGAGGAGGAGCCGGAGGAGTGGAAGGGGGACGCGGCGGCAGCACATGAACAGTAGCCGCGACAGTAACAGTAGTAAGGAAATGAGAGAAAAAAAAGGAAGAATGGAGAGTGAGAAGAAGGAGGGATGGAAGTGAGTGATAAAATTTGAAGAAGAAGGAGAAGAAAGCACCTGTTGCTGTTGGAAATGGGAGTGAAGGAGAAGAGGCCAAGTATTGTGTTCTTTACTTAGATGAGTCAAAGAAATGGGCTAATGGTTTGGGTTGTCTACTGGTTTCTCCCCTTGGTTTGGCATATTCATCAAACCCCTCCCATATCAAAGAATTTGCAATAAAATCGAATTGCAAACTAAAATATGCATAAACCTACATACCCATTTAATATACTTATATATGTATATATTTATGAAATCCAAGTAAAATAAAAATACAGTTATGACACCCTACCCTCAGATAAATTCTGTCCTCAGAATTTGAATTAACATCTAACATAAGTCTAAAAGATAAATAACCTTGATCAGTGATCGAACAAATATGGATACTGGTTTCACATATCCTCTTCTTTCTTCCAAGTTGATTCTCCTGGAGAGTTCTTGCTCCATGCTACTCGAACTAATAGAATGATCATATTTCGGAGTATCTTGTCTCTATAATCCAAGATTCCAACAGGTCTTTTCTCGATGCGTAGAGTTGGTCTGATAGTAATTTCTGAATGATCTAATATATGATTCAGATCTGGTATATATCTTCGGAGTTGAGACACATGTAATACATTATGTACTCCCTCTAGAGTCGGTGGTAGGGCTAGCTTGTAAGATATAGTTCCAATTTTCTCTAATACCTCAAATGGCCCAATGTATCCCGGACTTAGCTTTTCTCGAGTCCCGAATCTGATTGTTCCCCTTGTTGGTGAAATCTTCAAGAATACATGATCACCGGGTTCAAATTCTAATATCCTTCGATGCTTGTCGGCCCACATCTTCTGTCTATCTTGAGCTGCTTGCAAATGACTTCTTATTGCTTTGACCTTGTCCACTGTCCGTGTTACTGGTTCCGGACCCAGTAATTGCCTTTCTCCTACATCCGTCCAACATACTGGTGATCTACACTTTCTTCCATAAAGTGCTTCAAAATATGCCATCTTAATACTTGACTGATAACTATTATCGTAAGAAAAATCTATCAAATATAAGTGATCGTCCTATGATCCTCCAAAATCTAATGTACATGTCCTTAATATGTCCTCTAGTGTTTGAATTGTCCTTTCTGACTGTCTGTTTGTTTGGGGATGATAAGCAGAGCTGAATTTCAACTGAGTACCAAGGTTCTCTTGCAAACTTTTCTAGAAATATGAAGTAAACATGGTGTCTCTATCTGAAATAATACTTACTGATACCCCTTATTGACTGACAATCTGTTTCATATACATATCTGCTAGTACTTATGTTGTCTGTCCAACCCAGAATGGTAAAAATTGAGCTGAATTAGTGATCATGTCTATGATAACCCAGATGGCATTATTATCCTTTTGTGTTTTAGGTAGCCCTGTCCCAAAATCTATTGTGATATGCTCTCATTTTCATTCGGGTATTGATAAAGGTTGAAGAAGTCCTGTTGTCCTTTGGTGTTCGGCTTTCACTTACTGACAAACGAGACTTCTGGACACAAATCTAGCAATCTCTTGTTTTATTCCATGCCACCAAATTTTTTGTTTCAAATCCTTATACATTTTGGTACTGCCTAGATGAATAGAGTATTAAGAATTATGTGCTTCTGTCATCACTTCTGTCCTTAAATCCCCACTGGGCACACACAATCGTTCTCCAAATCAGGATGTTTTCTTATCCCAGTTTGAATTCATCCCTTAGTTTTCCCAATTTTTCTGCAGCTTTGCATCTACTTGTTGAGCTCATTTGATTCTGTCTATGAGAGAAGACTGTACTTGAATTTTTTTCCACAAACCTTCTGATATTGGACATATCACTTCGATTCCCATTTTTCTTAAATCTTTCAGGATTATCTTTGAAGTATTCAAGAAGAATGCCATTGGTTTCCTACTCAGAGCATCCGCTACTTTATTATCTTTACCCGGATGATATTCTAATTCCATATCAAAAATTTTAAGTAATTTCAACCATCTCCTTTGCCTCATATTAATTTTCTTCTGAGTAAATACATATTTCAAACTTTTGTGATTTGTATATATTTTGATTTTTTCTCCATATAGGTAATGTCTCCATAATTTAACTACAAATACTATAGCTACAAGTTCTAAATCATGAGTTTGATAATTTCTCTCATCCTAGTTAAGTTGTTAAGAGGCATAGGCTATAACTCTTTCGTGCTGCATTAATACACAACCTAGCCCTTTGTTTGATGCATCACTATATATCTCGTATCCTCTTGACCCGGACGGTAATGCTAATACATGTGCTCAAATTAGTCTTTCCTTCAGTTCATCAAAAGCTGCCTAGCATTTCTTTGTCCAATTGAACTTTTCTTCCTTTCGGGTTAGACGGGTTAATGGTTATGCGATTCTCGAGAAATTTTTCATAAATCTCCTGTAGTATCCGGCTAATCCCAAGAAAGTTTGAATTTATGCTACAGATTTTAGTGTTGGCCAGAATTTAACAGCTTTTACCTTCTTCGGATCAACTGAAATACCTTCTCCACTGATAATATGGCCTAGAAATGATATATGGTCCAACCAAAATTCACACTTACTGAGTTTTTTATATAATTGCTCATGTCTTAGGGTCTGCAATACTATCCTCATATTATCTTCATGTTCCTCTTTGTTTTTTGAATGTATGAGAATGTCGTCAATGAATACAATCATAAATTTATCTAAATATTGATAGAATATTCGATTCATCAGATCAATAAATATAGCAGGAGCATTTGTTAATCGAAATGGCATAATTAAAAACTCGTAATGTCTATAACGAGTTCTAAAAGCTGTTTTATGAACATCCTCCTTTTTGACCTTTACTTGATGATACACAGATAATCAATCTTTGAGAATACCTTTTCTTTTCCTAATTGATCAAATAATTCATCAATCCTGAAAAAATGGTATTTATTTTTGATTGTTACCTCATTTTAGGCCCTATAATCAATTACTAGTCGTAAGGTCCCTTTTTTTCACAAATAGTACTGGTGCACCCCATGGTGAAGCACTAGGCTGAATAAATCCTTTTGATAATAGTTCTTTTATTTGCTTCTTTAACTCAGCTAACTTCTATTTGTTCATTGGGTATATCTTTATAGCTATAGGTGATGCTCCAGGTACCAAATTGATAGAAAATTCTACTGTCCTATCTTGTGGTAATCCTAGTAACTCTTCTAGAAATACATCCTTAAAATCTTCTACTATTCTTGGAAAATGTTCTTCCGCTAGTTCATGAAATCTTCCTCGAACTGGTTGTTCAAAATTTTCTAGTTCTTCAACATCAAACTCTTTCTGATCTCGAACAAATTCACATATCTCCCCAATAGTAAGTTGAAATAAAATCTTCCCTTGACCACAATCTATATTAGCTAATTTTTTGGCCAACCAATCTATTCCAAGTACTATATCATAATTATTCATTGGGAAGACTAATAATCTTACCTGAAAAACTCTACCACCTAGCTTAACTGGACATGCTCAACAAACCCGACTAACTTCTATTGTGCCATTACCTGTAAAAAATTTTAATTTCTTAAGCAATGATGGAGATTCTATTTCATGTAGAGATATAAATGCAGATGCTATAAATGAATGGGTAGCCATGGGCTCAAATAATACTGATTCTGGACAAGCTGAAACTAGGATAGTACATGTTACTACTTTCCCAGCTAGTTTTATTTCATCAGCATCCATCATGAACACTTGCCCTTGCTTTTTTTTCTTTCTAGCCTGAGGCTGTTTTGCCTTCTGAGCTTGCTGGAATTGGTAGGATTGGGATGTGAAGGGTGGTCTTCGTTGATTTTCATAAGTCATCATAGCTTAAGACAAATGTGTTTGTATTAGCGGTCGAGGACCATTTCCTTGAAGTACGGGACACTAACCAGTTTGCATTACTGGCCCTATGGTTGGTTGTTGTGGACACTGGCCAGTTTGGTGATTTACTGATCCATATCTTAAACAAAGTCCCAGGAACCTCCTACAGTTTTTCTTTATGTGTCTAGGCTTTTGGCAATAATTACAGATAAGTGGTCCTCCTGAATTATCAACTTGAGGACGTTTGGATGGTCCCTGCCATAGATTCCTCGAGGACGAAGCTTTTATCTCTAAATCCCTCTTCTGAACTTGAGGCCAAAATGGTTGTTCTCCATATAGCATCCTTTTCTGGCTTCGTGTAGCTTCTGTTATTTCTGGGTAGGTTTGACATCGATATGTTGCGACTTTACCCTTTAATTGACACCATAATCCTTCCAAGAATCTAGATATCTTAGTTTCTTCATCGTCTATCATACTTGAAGCAAAGTGACTAAGTCTGGAAAATTTTGCAATATACTCATCAATTGTAAGCTTTCCTTGCTTAAGGTGTGTGAACTATCGTTCTATTTCTATTCTAGCCGATTTTGGGAAGAACCTTTCTTCGAACTTCCTTTTGAATTCTCCCCATGATATTATTTTGTTAGAATCTTCTAGGTACTCCGTACTCCACCAGTGCTCAACAATATCTTCTAACTGGATGCAGATTGTGGATACCATATTCTCAGGACTAATTTTGCTGCTTTTAACAGTCCTTCTATAGTTCTAATCCATTGACCGGCTTCAATCAGGATTTCTATTCCCTTGAACTTGGGAGGATTGAGGTTCCTAAAATCCTTTAGTGATCCATCCGTGGATGTCCGCATGTGTTTCAATACTGTTGCAGTAGTAGCTTGGGCCGTATTTACATGTTGGTTGTTTGATTCAAGGAGCTGCTGGAACAGCCTGTACATATCTGTGATAGATGGTTTAGATTGAGCTTGGGATGATGAAGTATGGGATTGGTTGAGATTAGACATTTTCTTGAAAAAAATAAATATAATTCTTCAGGAATGGTTTTCGAGTTCAAAGACCAAGAAAAGATCTTTCAGATCATAGGGGTATTTAAATAAAGTAAAATATTTGCAAAGATATCAACACAGAGATAGAGAAGAAGCATATTTTATTCACTTATATCCAAAATATGACACAAAATATGCTGCTAGGAACACTAGATATCATCCGCCTTAGTGGAGTGCAGTATCTGACCTATTATAAATAATACTGAGCAACTGTTTTACTATAGGAACATTGTAACTGCTAATATCGTGATCTAGCATAGTGGCCCCACGAAAAACTTTTGCAATTTATGAAGTGCCCGTATAATCATTTATTGGCTCAGTTAGCTCATTTTCGGCAATGGTGTTATCTGAGGATAACTATTATGCATTATACTGAGATAGCCTCAGACTCTACAATTAGAAAGTCTTACAAGTGAATGGTCGATCTTATTAATTGGACTTGATTGTGATTGTATTATTCTGTTAGTAGTATAAGGAAATGGACTATCATAGTATGATAGATTCAACCCTTGTCCTTGTTTGGTTGTAGGGTTGGGCTTTGTGCTAGGATATGCCATGGACCTAAATTACGACACATAACCTATATTATTATATATGTATTACTTGAGTTTTTTTCTCTCCATTTTATGCTTTCTTTGTGGTACTTGCTATTTGGGGTCTAACCCCACTGGTTTTACATGGCCATGTTTTGAGCCGGCACCCGATGATCCAGCATACTTTTCTCTGACTCATGGCACGTACCAGGAACATGGTCGTTGAGGATAACGAGTGACTTTTCTTCTTCCTTGCTAGTCATTGTACATTTTATCTTTTGGGCGTTTAGCCACCAGCACTGTTAGCCAGCACGTCTAGACATTAGTTCATTTTCATGACTATATATAAACCAGACTGCAGCTGTAATATTGTCATGTACTTTTGTTACACTACCAGCTTCTTATTTTGTACAGTTGGTCTCTAGAATATTTTGATTAAAGCGTTTGGGATGCCTTATTGCTTTATCATATATGCTCTATGAATACTGTTTCTTGTTTGATTGATTGAGACATAGATGTTGTGACCCTAAGTGACTTGATTGTAGCATGCACCCCCTTGTCTAGTTACAGCCGTCATAGTCGTACGGCATATAACAGGTAAAGATAAGTGACAAAAAAAAGCCTAAAGCAGGAGTGCGCTACTACGAGCCACTATAAAGCATGTACAAGAACTAGGAAGACTTAAGTGCATTACGATGAGTCACTATTGCGAGAATAAGACAACGTATAACATGTATACATGTACTAATGTCAAGTGTATATAGGGTGTATCATCATTCCCGAACTATACAGGGTCGTCTAATAATGTTAAAGAGCCAATATATTCGAAGAAAAATTAAAAACGGACAAAAATGGGCAAAAACAGCCCCAAATAGGCAAAAATGGCCAAAATTGGCATACCGACGGTATACTGAATGAAAGACAGAGAGTACATATATATATAAACTGATATACCTTCGATATACTATAATATACCACCGGTATACTGGTCCAGACAACAACGACAAAAATCAAATTTTTTGGGAAACTTGTAACGGCCATAAAAACTTCGTTTAACTCAGAATTTGACGTTTCAAAGTTTAAAATTGAATGAAATAAAATTCACTACAACATGGTGTAGAAGCATGAAAAATACGCTGGGGAATCATACGCGTAAAACCCTCAATATGCAGGAAGCCCGCGTAAAACAGAGCTCCAGCACTGTGTAGCATAAAACATGACTTCAGAGCCATCGGCGTACAGTAGAGCTTCAACGCTATTCGGCGTAAAACATAGCTCCATAACAACCCGCGTAAAGCAGTCCTTCCACACTGTTTCGGCGTAAAAAGGTTACTACATCGCCACTTTGGAGTAAAACCTGTCTGCTTTTAATGCAGCGAGAAGTTGTACGAGGAACTCTTCGTATTCCTCGAATGAACCTGTCAGACGAAGCAGTGAACCTGACTCCTGACAAAGAGTACTGCACGACGATCGAGAGGACGACTGTTATGATGATTCTGCACAGAGTCCCAGACTGTCGTTTAGTGACATAATCCTTGATATAAGATGACATTTACGCATTCAAGGAATACGCTGCCTGTTTTACACAGGCAGAGATGAGCTCTTACGCTTAGGATGAGACGAAACCAACCGCCACGTCAAAAGCTGTTCTTCGTACAGAACTCGAGGCACGTCTCTGCAGTTAATGTGCGAGATGGGGCAGATCTCCGCATTTAATGTACGAGATTTGGTTCTACTTTTAATGACTGGAAGAGCTAAAGTTAGGGATAATATGTCCACATCACCATCCCTGCATTTACGCCAAACTAGGCTATTTTCAACTATAGGAGCACACCGTACGCTATCTTCTCGAAATACTCCGACTCAGGCTATATTTGCAAAGGTGCGTGATAAGACTGTTTGGCCCAGAATACGCTCAAGACCTCAGTCAAGGAAGGATAATTGGCTAGTTTACGCTGGTTATCTACCTATACAGCATCAACATAGCCTCTTGGCTTTTACGCCATCAAGACAGCTACTTGGCTTTTACGCCATCAAGACAACTACTTGGCTTTTACGCCATCAAGACAGCTACCTACCTTACGCCATCAAGACAGTTACTTAGTTTTTACGCCATCAAGACAGCTACTTAGCTTTTACGCCATCAAGACCGCTACTCGGCTTTTACGCCAACATGACAACTACTTGGTTTTTACGCCAATAAGATAACTATTTAGCTTTTACGCCAAACGAGACAGTTATTTGGCTTTTATACCAACCATCTCTACGCGAGGGGAAGTTATCTACGTGGCTTGCATGCCATGGTCTTCGGAGCAGTTATACGCATTATCTCATAACGGGACACGCGTCACACGCTAATTCAGGAGATCATTCATACGTGGGTAGCAGTTATTATAACCGCCGCATAAAAAGTGCAGCTCTCTCCGCTGTTCGGTTTCTATACCGACTGGTCAGTTACTGTGACCAAACTCTATAAATAGAGACTTCCGGCCACAGAGGTCAAGAGGGGAAAAAATAACGGAGGTCGAATCCAAGGTGGAGAGGAATCAGGAGTCACAGACAGAGGTCAAGGTCAAGAAAGCACCTATAGAGAGTTTTGGTAACGAGAGTTCAACCTTTCCTGCAATCTTTGAAGCTTCTTTTTCTTCTTCTGCAGCACTTCTTTGTCATCGTGTGGTCCAAGGGACAAAGTGATCGATCGCAGATCAGACTCCTATAGTAATATTTCCCCAGAATCAAATTTTTGTATTTAACATCCTCGTATAGGATTAATTGTACTTTTTTTTCTTGTTTGTAAACAAAGAAAGGGTTTCGTATAAACCCAGCTTCAATTTCTTTCGTTTATCATCAAACACAAGATGGCGACTCTGCTGGGTACTACTTTCTCTTCTGACGAGAAAGTCATTGCTCAACACGATGCTATATCAGTAGGAGCAACGAAGAAGACTTTGGTAGTCCAATTCGACCAATCTGCTTATGAAGACATGCTTCGCGCAGGGGGTGACTCTCATTCCCTCTCTGTCCAGGACAACAGGAAGTTACGTAAAGTATGGATGCCCTGGACATCCTCTACCCTTCCTGCAGGCTCTCTCTCTTCGACCAACAAGGTTGTGACATCGCAGCCTATACGCTCTGTGCATAAAAACCTGTCTCCCGTTTCTGACGTAGTTGACATAATTTTTGATAAAGCCTCAGCGCCAATGCAAAAATTTCAAACGCGCCATGCGCATAAAACTTCGTCTTCCGTCTGTGACGTGGCAGAATTTTTTTTTGATAAGGCCTCAGTGCCAATTCAGAAATTCCGAACGCGCCCTACACGTAAAATTTTGTCTCCCGTCCGTGACGCGGCAGACAAAATTTTTGACAAGGCCTCAGCACCCATGCAGAAAATTCAAATGTGCCTTGCGCGTAAAAATGCATCTCCTTTCCATAAAGAGGCAGATGGACCCTTGGATCACATCAAGGGAAAACGCGTGACAAATCTCCCGACCTCCAGAGTTGTACGCCACCAAGAAGAGAAGATTACGCGGACTCCTATTTTATACGAATCTGTACAAAGCTCCAGATTATGCCAGGATAAGCCCATCCGCGTAAAAAAGACCTGCTTCATGGGGGAAATATACTCCCCAGACGGATGATGGATCATATTCCACTCACATGGGTGAACTGCTGTATACTTATGGCAGAGAGAGGGTCATGGTTCCCAATATCCGCACTCCAACTGATATAAAAAGGCAGAATAAACCTTCTTCTTTTAATTCTCCTGATTTGTGTAATTTTTTGATCCAGAAGCATAAAGACAGGGGATCTTCTAACATGTCTATTACACCCCCTAGGGAGCATTATTGTAATAGTCATAAAGTTGTAGCTAACTACTGTTGTTCTAAGGCAAAACGGTCAGTTTTCGACCGCTTGAACTACTCTTTGTCTTTACAGGAAGAAGAGCCGACATTCGCATCAGTGAACATGGCTTCACACCTTCCTAGAGGAAGGTCAAATTCAAGACGTCATCCCTCTAGAACTCCAAGCCAAAGGTGATTCGACAGACTCCTTGAGAATATTGAAGCAGGTGTGTTTCAAAACACCCGTTCGAGGTCACGACAACCGGCTTCATATTCTTCTGATTCCGATACTAGGGGTCGCCAGTTTCTCGAATCGGATGCTGAAAGTATAGACTCGATCCCTACAGAGATATATACTAATTCTTCAATAGCATCCAGAGAAATGGGAGTCTATGCCATTGGAGATGAACACGAAGAGGCTTCCCCATCAGGAAGTACTGACCAACGCATCGCTGTATTGGAAGCATCACTTAAAGATATGCATTCCATGATGGAGAGTATGCGTCAGATGATGGTGACTCAACATGCAGCTGCAATAGCTCAAACATTGGTTCCTCCGACTCAATTACGTGTGGGGGTGGACCTACCACCATCCAACGCAAACCAAGAGCCTGTTCTAAATCAAGAGTCAGCGGCTCCTCAACTTTTTAACTCGGAGAATGTATTGCCTCCCGATGGAGTTACAATACAACCGATCTCTCACCACTCTGCGATCCCTCTCCCAGCTGAAGATCCGATGCAGGCAGTTTGGGAATTGAAAGCCCAATTTGATTCCCTGAAGCATAAGGATCAGCTCAAGAAGTTGGAAATCAACCAGCCATACCCAGCTATCTGGGACGAGATCCATTTCCTACCAAAATACAAACCACATGCTATGGTTTTGTTTGAGGGAAAGACGTCACCAAGACAGTACATGAACTACTTCAGCATGATGACGGTGTTGTTGCAAGGGAATGACGCCCTTCTTACCCGAGTGTTTAAGGGTTGTCTGTCTGGGGTCGCCTACCAATGGTACCGTAGTCTTGCGGACAACTGCATTACTTCTTTTAAAGATTTCAAGACTCTGTTCTTCACTCGATTCTACGAAGGAGGGATGGACATGTCTATGTCATCACTCATCGAAGTTAAGCAGAAGGAGAAAGAGAACGTTCGTACATTTATTGAACATTTTTGTCAGGCTACTCTGCAGATGCCTTCCGGCGTTCCAGATTCAGCATTGGTGGACATTTGTAGGAAGAATCTTCTCCCGCTAATCTCAGGGTTCACGGGATCATATCAGTTCCATAATTGGCCCTCGTTTATCATCTTAGTGGTAGCCGCTGAAGATAACAGTCGGAAGGCGCGTGACAATGGGATCATGATCTCTACCTCTGACAAAGGGAAACGGTCATCCTCCAATAACGACCATACTCGTGGTTCCAAAGGAAAGGAAGCTCTGGCGATCAACACATCCAGGCCAAATGCTTCGGCAACCACACAGACGAAACCTGGGACTTCCAGGCCCATTGAAGAATATTCTTTTGACGATGACAGCATTCCGAGCATATTCGATTGTCTAGTCAAAAGTGGCAAGCTTACTCTCCCCGAAGTAAAGCGGCCTAATAAAGTCGGCAGTACCAATAACCCTAAGTACTGCATTTTCCACAGATACATACATCACCCCACAAAGGCATGTTATGTATTAAAAAGGAAAATCCAGGAGTTGATTGACGCCAAGGCCATCACTCTGCGTAATAGCGAGAAGACGGTCACTGCCAACATGATCTCTCTCCAATTTGGCAATCTACCCCCTCAGGAAGTCCCGGATGGTGTGGTTCCTATCCCAAAGACGATGATGAACATTGTCAATCTTCCTCCGACTAGGGATCAAATCATGACCTGGTACCCCTAACTACCAAGCGTGGTGAGATCATGTGGGTACATCCTGATCTGGTATCAGAGATTGAAGAAGAGACTCAAGCTGCTAAAGTTAAATCTAAAAAGAACTCAAGATGCAAACCATGTGTCACGCCCTAGTCCCAAAATACGTTGGACTAGGACACGTAAGCATGCCAGCCGTATGTATATGACAACTCCAATATATGGATACCATAATACACACGTACGCTGTAATATGAATATAAACTCACATGTGGTATAAAGCTATCACAAGTCACAGGTACACTAATCTCATCCACATAAAATCAAATATAAATAAATAAATAAGCAATATCTATGAAACTAGATCTCAATAAGAAGTATCTAAGGATGATAGTTGGATGGAAATAAATCCACTACCAACTAGAATATAAAAGTAAATACAATATAAGTACAACACAACAAACACAATATAAGAATACCAGCTATCAATTACGGGCTCGAAGAGAAGTCATCCTCGAAACATATGTAACCATCCGAATCTGCGCTCTTGTGAATACTCAAGAACATATACACCTGGAAGGGCCAGGTCCTCAGAGGGACATAACAAGATACATAAAAGCATGCCAATAAGGTACTGAAATAAATATCTAATGGGTCGCCTAACCGTCTAAGTGAATGCAGTTAAGAACAACTTTCCCCACAAGTGAGCTATCTGACTGAAAACTGGGATTTGGCATGGTCCTCTATTGGAGATCCAGAGGCCTAAAAGGTACGTCGTCTTTTGAACGCCGGTGGCCCGCCTGATAATATATAATATATAGTGGTCATCACCACCCGTATCTCCGGCGGAGAATTCGGGCACACAATAAAAAAAGTGCAAAGGAGCTCAAATGCGGTACTTGTTGTTCTCCCTACCCCATGCTCTAAGCATGTCACATCTATGACATAATTTGGTTCATAGCCTATCCTCAGTACCCTAGCCCAATCCTGCAACCAAACAAGGACAATGATTGGACCACCGTCCTACAATAGGCTATGTCCATGGACCTCTAATAACTGCTAAGTCTCCTAGCATACAAAGTTTCTATCAACAGTCATCCCTAACGCACAACCCATACGTACAGGAGGCCAGACCTGTCACGCAGTCCGTGATCTATATGAGATTCACACTCGTGTAACAACTGTGTCATGGCCAATGAACCTAATGATGCTACATGATAATGGGGTAGTCTCATAAACAAGGTCAATGCAAATACATAAATAAAAACATATCGCGACGACACCGTCGCGCGTATTTTATATAACAGTTAAAATATATGAACTAAAGACAGAAAATAAAGATGCATGTAACACATGGAATATAAATAACAGTATAATGATAAGGTATACTTGCCTGCTCTGAAAAAGGATGAAGTCACAACTCAAGGCGTCGTCCAATCTACCCGTCACATAAATTAAACAAGTTAGGTTACAAAAGTGGGTGAATAGGTTCCTCCATTTTAATTAATTTTTAATTCTGAATAAATAACCTAAAATAGTATTTTAATCTTATTATAATCTGATTTTATTGTTAAACCCTAATTTTGGTCCAAAAAAATCAACTTTACGAATTTGTGATCCATGGTACACAAATCGAGGCAATCCGTTGACCAAAAAGTCAACCAACTCAAATCCTGGATTTGTGTGTGGAATCCTATAGATTTTAACACTACATGAATGCTGGAATTGACAGTTTCATAAAATCATAAGTCGGTAAAGAGTTATGGCCACAAGGGCACACATATGACAGTTTTTGGTAGTTTCCTATTTACGTCTACGTTGTACGAATTTTACAGTAGAATAAAATTATATTTTAAATTCTGGAAAAATAATTTTTTGGAATTTCATCATGTCAGTTTTTCGAAACTTTAAACAGTTCATAATTCCGAGTTTGGGATCTCCCAAAATCTCGAAAATACGAAAACGCGTCTGATTTCGGACAGCTGGCACTTTCGGAATATTCTGGAAAAATAGGTTCTGAAATTATTGAAATAATTTATATATTCAGAAAACTAACCTTGATATGATTCTAACAAAAAAACTGGAGCGCGTTTGGAGTCCGGAGCTAGGAGATATCGTCTTTTTAAGTCGTCATATCTACTAGAAAATGAGGCTGAATTTATGACGAATTTTGACTATTTTTGGATGAAAAAGAGAGGAGTTTGGGGATAAAAAAATATGAAAGATGAGTTTATTCCATAAGTCTAATAGGTATTTATAATGGTGAAGATTGTTTAATTAAATAAGACTAGGATTGGCTAATTTGGATATGATTAGGATTAGTTTAAATAAGGATAGGATATGCATGAAGTTGTTTTCCTAGTAAGCTCTGGATTTGAATTAATTTAAAATAGAGTTTGAGTTCATCTCAATAATTTATAATCTTAAATAGAATTAAAGATAATACAAATAATTTATATATAATCTTATTAATATCTATTAACACTAAATTAGCTCTATCTAATATTAAGACTTTATATATCCAAATAAATCCTCAATAATTCCAAAAATCCAATAATTACTTAAAATTCTAAATAAATTACAGAAAAATATATTTAAATATTTTAACTCTAAAATAAATGTTTGGTAGTAACAACATTCAAGTATGGTCTCATAGTAAATCATGGAAGTCCTAAAAATTTATGTTTCCTAAGTTTTAATTACCAAAAATTCTAAAAAATCTCCAAAATCTAAAATAACCTAAAATAATTCTAAATAAATATTTATATAAGTAAATATATCAATAAATTTATTTTCTATTTAACTAAGAGAATATTCTAAAAAAATTCAACATCTATAATAAATATAATAATATAAAATACACACAAAATACCTATTTTGGGTGAGGTGGTTTACACCATGCCATATGGTTACAATATCCCCGACACCAGAAGAAGAGGCTTTGGCTACCGGAACCCGGTCAGGGAAAGCCTACCTCAAGGACTATGGAGGAAATCAGGAAGAAGCAATGGCAGACACTTCGGCTGCCAAAACTCCGGAACCAGAACCTGTCATATCAGAGGCAGGTCCTTCTAGACCAACTTCGGTAGACAAGGGCAAGCAAAAAGAAGTTCATTTTGATAAACCTTTGAAGAATATTCAAAACAAAGGTTTAAAAAACCATATAACTTCGACATCTTGGCCCAGTTGGCTAATACTCCAGCCAAGTTGTCCATCTTCGAGCTACTTAGGCTATCCAAAGACACTCGTCAAGCCTTGAGTGAAGCTCTAATGCAGGCGGATGTATGCCTGACTCAGCTCAAGTCCCCATATAAAGAGCCTGTGGCATGTCCCCAATGCCATAGTGTGATGGAAGTGGTCCCTAATATCACTTTTACTCAGGAGGACATATTATTGAAACATAACAAGCATGACAGGCCTCTTTATTACACCGGATATGTCGGTTCCATGGAGGTAGATCGGATTCATATAGATCCGGGTTCGTCGATCAGCATTATCCCTCATAGTCTGTTACGACCATTGCGTATTCCTACCAGGGAACTGGCTTACACTACCACTACAATCGTGGGCTTTAATGCCAGAAAAAGCAAGCCGTTGGGGAAGATTCGTCTGAGGATCCAGATTGGTGACCTTAGATCAGTGGCCACATGCTACGTCATTGATTCAGAGGTATCTTATAACATTCTGTTGGGCAGACTATGGATTCACGATCATAATTTTGTTCCTTCCACTCTACATCAATGCTTCAAATATGTAGACTCTCAAGGGACAGTGAAGACAGAGTTTGCTGATCTCAATCCTTTCAAAGGAGTTGAGTCCTACTATTCTGATGCCATGTTGTACACCCAAGACTACTTGAAGGAGGTGTCAGGCAAGACGGAGGAGGAATCCCACCGGGAACCAGGAGAATCATCTGCTGAGCTCTGTCAATCAAGGTGAAGGGGCGGACTACCCGTCCGAAAGTCATAGAACCCATGTCTATCCACTTGGACAAAACCAAATCAAGAGGAGAAAGTGATCCCCTAGTGATCACTCTGAACCAGAAGCCTCCACCTTTGGTTATCAACCTCAAGCGCAACAAGCAGCCGACTGATGTAAATACAACCGGAAACGTGGTTTTGACGATAATAAAGATTCTCTTTTCCAGTATACTGACGCTCAATTTCCAAATCAGGAATCCTCCCCTCATAATGATATAGAGCCCATAGCACAAAAATTCTTGGAAGCTATAAACTCCTATCATCCGTATATGTGGAAAGTAGCGTCAACATCTAATGTCATCACAATATATGGTCCACATGAAGATTCTATCTTTATTATCCCGCCTACTCGCAACAATCAGCATCCAATAGTCTTCGGTCGCATGCGGAACAGACCGGTTGTACAAGAAGATTCTCACGAGTCCGATGTGGGGAAAATACAGGTTCACAGATATATCCCATAGGCTTTGAAGATTATGCAAAGCATGGGTTACGACTTGAAGTCAGAGCCAGGCCTCAACTATGGAAAAGGCAGACGAATACCGTTATATGGTGATCCCTACTGTCAACAAACTCGTTTTGGGTTAGGGTATACTACGTCTCTTACAACTTCGAGCAACTCTGAGTCAAGTGTGGAGACCATTTCCTCTTTTCAGGATGGTTTGTCGTCCTCCGACTCATATGATGATCTCGAATGAGCCTTGTCAGTAAAAACAGTATTAACAGATTCTCTCGAAGCAGAGGAACAAGAATCTGAACCATATGAAGATGAATTCTGGGTACAAAAAATGGATACACAATGGGAACTCCGGTTAAAGCAGAAAGAACCTCCCACTGAAGATAAAGTTATCCAAGTCAATGTTGGGGATGAGTCTTCACCAAAGCCGATATTTATCAGTAATAATCTCTCCGAAGAAGAAAAGGAAGAAATGATCCAGCTGATAAAAGAATATATCGATGTCTTTGCGTGGAATTATAAGGATATGCCAGGTCTTGATCCAAAAGTGGCTACCCATAAACTCAACATACTGCCCAATTCAAAGCCTGTAAAGCAGCACCAATGCCGGTTTCGCCCGGATATGATGGATGCCATTGAAGCTGAAATCAAGAAATTGGTAGCCTTCGGGTTCATCCGGGAAGAACAACATCCTGATTGGGTCGCCAATGTTGTCCCGGTCATGAAGAAAAGCGGGAAAGTTCACATTTGTATCGACTTTCGAGATCTAAATGCGGCCTGCCCCAAGGATGAGTTCCCTCTTCCCATCACAGACGTCATGATCGACAATACGTGCGGTTTTGAACGCATGTCTTTCATGGACGGATTTTCAGGATACAATCAAATTAAGATGGATCCTGAAGATGAAAAGCATACTGCCTTCCGTACACCACTGGGGGTATATTGCTACACGGTCATGCCTTTTGGATTGAAGAATGCTGGAGCTACATATCAGCGAGCTATGAGTAACATATTCCATGAGCATCTACGCAAAAAGGTAGAATGTTACGTAGACGATATCGCTGTCAAAAGCTGCCTCAAGGATGATCATATCCAAGACTTAAAGACAGTGTTCGAGTTGATGCGCCAACACCAAATCAAAATGAATCCTATAAAGTCCTTTCTCGGTGTATCCAGTGGCAAATTCTTGGGGTTTGTCATTACCGCCAAAGACATTCAGGTTGACCCTGATAAAGTAAAAGCTATCCTGGAAATACGACCACCCCGTAATCTAAGAGAACTCAGGAGATTTCAAGGTCGTCTAGCTTATATCAGGAGATTCATATCCAACCTCTCCGGAAGATGTCAATAATTTTCTCGTCTGATGAAGAAAGGTGTGTCATTCGTATGGGACGAAGCCTGTCAGCAAGCGTTTAATGATATCAAATGCTACCTTACTAATCCTCCAGTTCTGGTGCCTCCCGTCATAGGAAGACCATTTTTGCTGTATGTTCGAGCAATGGATCATTCTTTAGGGGCTCTTCTCGCATAGAGGAACGATGAAGGTCACGAACAGGCTATCTACTATTTCAGCAGGATGATGGTCGGAGTTGAACATCGGTACAATCCAGTAGAAAAAGAATGCTTGGCCTTAATGTTTGCCATTCAGAAGACACGACATTACGTGACAGGCTAAACTATTCATATCGTCTCCAGAATCAATCCTTTTCGGGTATTGATGAGTAAGCCGAGCGTGCTTAATTCTTGACTCGCGACTTGGGCGATGTTACTAACACCCTATGATATGGTGTACGTCCCTCAGAAGTCCATAAAAGGTCAAGCCTTGGCTGATTTCTTAGCTGCCCATCCAATTCCGGAAACCTCCAAACTATACGAGGACATTCCCAACGAAGTTGCAGAATGTAATTCAGCAATGGAAGGTGATACCTGGCAGCTATTCTTCGATGGTGCCTCCCGGACTGGTCCCAAGGGAAATATAGTTTCAGGAGTAAAAATTGTTCTGGTAACTCCTGATAAACTCGTCATCTATCGAGCATACTCTCTTAGCGAGCCATGCTCTAATAATGTGGCAGAATATAATGCCCTGCTAATCGGGCTTCAAGTAGCTAAAGAATTGGATGTCGAATACCTAAAATCTTTTGGTGATTCTCAGCTGATCGTCAATCAGGTCAGAGGAATATATAAAAGTCCACAATCCAGAGCTCGTTCCTTATCACCAAGCAACAGTCGAGATAGCCATGTCTTTTAAAGGACTCTTCTTGGAGCATGTGCCTCGATCTCAAAATTTGGAAGCTGATGCTCTGGCCAGTCTAGCTGCAGATCTGGCTATTCCTATAAGAAGGCAGAATTCGGTGATCCTTCTTAACAGAGATTTATTCTGTGTAAAAAATAATTTTCACATAGAACACAACTATGCGGTAAACACGATTCCTCTCAAGAGGGATTGGAGAAGTCCCTTTATAGACTTCGTATCATACGAAATCTTGCCAGAGGATCCTAAAGAAGCAGTATCTATCAAAAGATGATCACT
This sequence comes from Iris macrosiphon, assembly GCA_036927795.1. NCBI lineage: Eukaryota > Viridiplantae > Streptophyta > Magnoliopsida > Asparagales > Iridaceae > Iris > Iris macrosiphon. Next base: position 153,613,761 of record JAYESA010000013.1, on the reverse strand, counting down.
ACGCTTCTATTTTGATGTTTCTTCACAAAGTCTATATCGCCGAACGTACGATGGACTATTATTACGGTGTCTCTCTGATGATGATGCAAAGTGGGTCATCCGAGAAGCTTATGACGGTATATGTGGAGCAAATCAACCCGGTCCTAAGTTACATGATCGTGTCAGGAGGATGGGCTACTACTGGCCTACCATGATTACAGATGCCATGAAATATGCAAGACAATGCAAAGCCTGTCAGGTTCATACAGATTTTATACATCAACCTTCTGAGTATTTGCATCCTACTATTGCATCATGGCCCTTTGAAGCATGGGGTATGGATATCATCGGTCCTATTCACCTGTCGTCTTCTAGAGGATATCGGTTCATATTGGCTATCACCGATTATTTCTCTAAATGGGCGGAGGCGATCCCTCTTGCTGAGGTAAAGACATCCAACGTGATCAACTTTATCAAGCATCATGTCATTTATCGCTTTGGGATACCCCAAAGGATAATTCATGACAACGGGCTCCAATTCATCAGCCAAGCGTTTCACCAATTTTGTGATAAGAATCGGATACAAAATATGGCCTCAACGGCGTATAATCCTGCTGCTAATGGTTTGGCGGAAGCCTTCAACAAAACCATCATCAAACTCTTAAAAAAGTTCGTCTCTTCGAACAAAAGAGACTGGAACGAGAAGCTAGGAGAATGCCTCTGGGCATACAGCACAACGGTACGAACACCGACGGGTTGCACCCCATTCTCATTAGCCTACGGGTGTGAAGCAGTTCTCTCCATTGAAATCCAAATTCTATCACTCAGAATAGCAGTGGCTAAGGAGTTGACTCGGGAAAAGAAAGATCAATTAAGGCTTCAAGAGTTAGAAGGATTAGACGAGAAACGCCTTCAAGCTCAACAACGTATTACGTTCTACCAGGCACGCATTTCTAGAGCTTTTAATCAGGAAGTGAAGGAAAGAGTGTTCAAAGTTGGCGAGCTAGTTTTAGCTGTAAAGAGGCCAATGATCATTACGCACAAAAGTAAGCGTAAGTTCCAGCCCAAATTGGAGTGCCCTTATGTGATTGAAACGACGTTTTCAAACAGCGCTTACAGATTAGCTAAGCCTAATGGAGATCTGATATTGGCTCCTATCAACGACAAATTCCTGAAGAGGTACTATGCTTAATCACCCTCGTTTAAACAGAGTATGATGAAGATCTCATTTTGACGATACTACGTACAAAGACTGGTTAGATCATATTCTATCATGTTCTTATGACCTCTGAATAGATATGTTTAAACTAATTTGAGACGTTAAAACCTATCACGTCCATATTACCTCTGATAGTATTTTGTACACAAATTTAGTTTGATCATATTCTATCATGTCCATATAACCTCTGAATATATATGTTCAACTAAAACTTACCGAAAGGATATCACGTCCATATTACCTCTGATATCACTTTTACCCTAGCCTGTCATTTATATTCTAAAATGATAGATCCACAAAGTCAGAATAAGTATCTTTATTATCTCTGTGAAAAGCAAGTTACAGAAGAAGCAAAAAGGTACATCATTGGGGAGGAGCAGTTAAATCGTGAATCTGTCGCGCCAAAGCAGCCATCCTCTCATTCCTGGAGTTCAAGACATTAGCGTGAGCCCACTCCAGTCTTGCCTCCACATTGTTCAAGAAAGATAGTTCGGATAAAGCATTAACATAATCTGTGTGGATGGCACCCGCACGTGCCAAGTTCTGCTGAGCTGTCTTCACTTGGCCCTCAAACACATCATGAACTGCCGATGTCTTGAGAAGCCTCTCCCTTGCCTGAGCGAGTTCAACTTCTAATTCTTGAACCCTCGCTTCATTTTCCTCACGTTTGGCCCAGCACTCAGTTACTTAAGGAGTAACCTCCACCAAAACTGCTTGCTCTTTATCCATCTCTTGCTGCTGTCCCTGGATGGATTTATTTAACAATTCTATCTGTTGAGCAAGTTTCGCAGTCATGGAGTCATACTCAGCCTGAATCAGGTCATCAATGCTGCCTTGGGATAATCGCAAATAGTCATTAATGGGTTATTCTAAACCATTAACTATTTGCTCTAGCGCATTAGCTCTTTCAGCGTCACTGAAATTTCTAATCTGCGCTATAGTGAGATTGGAGGACACCTTCAGAGCATCGAAGCCTAGATTCTTCTCCAGTACCATCGATATCAATGTTTTCAAAGTGATATAGAAAATGCTAGTATATTGTTCAACTAGCATGGCATAGCTTGAGTGGACGCTGGGAGTGGCTGCGATATCGGTGAATTCCCCTCCAGGAATGACTGCATAGGATGTTGCCACAGTCGTCGCTTCAACAGATGGCGCGACAAAAGAAGAGGCACCAATAACGGTCGAAGTTGCTGTCATGCTCGATAAAGGAGACACAGTCGAGACAATCGGCTCATCCTCCTCTGATATTATTTGGACTGGTACTGGCGGGATAACATCCGAGAACGTTGCGGATGAAAGATCGGCAGCGTCAAAACTTGCTCCCTCAACATCGGACACCGCCATTTCATCTGCTGGGTCTGCAACAAAGTCAAAAGTTGTATCAACTTCGCCCTCCCCGTAGAGGTCTTCACCTACAAAGAAGACAAGAGAAAGTTAATATCAAATTGATGTTAATTTTCCTGAAAAAAGCGTGAAGACAATATTTACCCATGGCCGGTGGTATGTATGTTGCGTATGCAGCCAGTACAGCTAAAGCATTTCTTAATGATGCTAAGCAAGCTGTCATACCTGGAGAAGAAGGTGCACCAAATGACATCTGAGGGTAATCATCCCATTCGTCACCCAGATCCACTCTTGGCTCATTGGATGGAATCTCGCTGGAAATACTTACAAACGAGGGAGGGGTTATACCCATTATTGGTTTGGATAAAGGTATATGGAATCTTATTACGCTCGTTCTCGGAGATGATCCCGAAGCACTACCAGTAACCGTGGTAGCAGCAGCCGCGAGCAAAGAATCTCCAGCACTAGTAGCCGGAACTGTGGAGGTTCCCTCTCTAAAAGGCGAAGGACCTCTGATCAAAGAATTATCCCCACCAGGGGAAACAACAGGCTCACTCCTTGGGGCCCCCTTGGTGGAAGTCCTTTTAGGACCTCCGACAGTTTTCTTCTTGCAGGGAGAAGTCTCTTTCAGAGCGGAAGCCTTTCGCTTATTTGAGATGACGAGAGGCTCTGTTGGCGGAGCTATTACGCCTTTCGGTATTATCAACAAGAAGTCATCTGTTCCAGCAGTATCTTCACCTTCATTAGAGGAGACAGATGGGATCTCTTCTCTTCCAGTGGACTTCCGGGAGGGTACCCTGAAACTTCTATGCACATCGAAATCACGATAGAAGGTATTGATGGATACATAGAACTGCGCGTACGAGTGAAGGATGCGCAACTCCATGGAGAGAGAAGTCACGGGCACAACAAAGAGTGCTCCGGTACAACCCGTAATAAAATACCGCCATCCTCTGGCTCCATCAATAAGCCCACCTTTGAACTTGAAGCTGGTGATAGCATTCCCCACATGCAACTGGTCATACCCAAATTTCCTGGCAAATCGGCTAGGCAGATAGGGCTCCAAGTAGATGTGGTCCTCGCTTCTGTATAACAAGTGGGAAGGTCTAATGCAGACCAACCAGTAAAAGGCTTCAGGAGAAAGAATGGTCCTCCCTTGGCCTGCATCCTGAAGTTTCGTCCCCTGTTGATTGATATGTACAGGGGGGACGATGCAGAAGAGCTTCCAACTATGAGCAAAATTTAAGGCTCGTCGGCAATCGATGACGCTGGTCACATTCTATAGGGAATTCTTGTAATTCAACAAGAAATTATTTTCCGAACCGCTGGCGGATCCGGAGGACATCACCCTGGTATTGTGAAGGATCAACCATCCCAATAAATATAGGAATGGTAACTCCACTCTGGGAAATCCTTCTCGTTGGGTATCATCTGCAAGCAGCCCATCAGTAATAGCCCTCGGGCCAGCCTGTATCCGGCATACCATGGCAGGGAGCAAGCCCAGTCTTGCTCCAAACACCAAGTGCACTGCAGGCCATAAGGTGTTGCGATGAATGCTATCCACAGACGCGATGCCAGGCACTACCCATCGGCGTAACTAGATGGAAAAAAAGCCAGCCAGTTGAGCTTCCCTTGATAGAGGCTTACGGCAATGCCTCATATAACTGTAGACCTTAGTACCTGCAGGATAATCCTCTATCTCCTCATCGAGAACATGATCAGAAGCCCCTGCGTCTTTAATAAGATCATCGACCGTGTCGGCACTAAGCATGCTTGGGAGGTTCAAAGGCCTATCTCTGATATCTACAACCTTATCCGGTTTATCATTTTTGGCCTGGTGGAAGAAGAGGTAGGATACCCATTTGTTGACATGGGCCAAATCAGAGGGCTCCTTATAGAAGGTGGTGCACGCAAGATAATGGCTCATCAGCTCCTGGTACACTGCCATTGACCGAGGGTTTGTATCCCTCAGCTCCCTGTTTGTGGGGACATACTCTTCATATGGAGTATCTCCCATTGGCAGCCTTGAAATCTCTGCCATCTCATGAAGGGACAGGCCCAACTCTCCTAGCGGAGTGGCGAAAGTCCTATTGAGTGAGTTATACCGCTCCACCAAAGCCAAGAACAAATTGGAGTTGAGAGGTAGCCCAACACTGGTGGCACTCACAGCCGCAAACAAGCCAATGCTTTCCAGCTCCGTCTGAAAATCCTTCAGGGCCCAGGCAGTTAAACTGGCCCATCGAAGATTCATGGGGCTAAGCCACCCACTGGTCCGAGGATTAACCTTAGGGTACACTCCTCCCTGCCCCATGAAGTCATTACAGAAAGTAGACATTTTAACCGGCTGGATAAGCGAAGTGTCCTCACTCGTGACGCTACCCGGCAGTAATCCTCTGAAAGGCATAACCGGGCCAGAAGGACTGCTCACAAAGACTCCTCGGTTCGATACTTTCTGGTATAAGATCTTCCCTGACCGCCCATGAAGATCCAGAGTCAGAGTCCACACCATCTTCCTATGATGTGTGGCATGGAAGAATGCCGAGATAGGATAATCTCTCGGCATCCTGGGCAGATACATGATCGTGCCCTCAGCAGAAAACACCCAATCTTCCTTCTTGGGCTTCGTCTGGGATTGCTTGTCAATCATATCCCCGAATAAGAAAGCTGGTTTCTTATATTCGGTCCCATCTATGTAGGTCAGGGGTTCCCTACTGATCATACTCAGCAGCATGCGTTCTCCTTGGGACGAAATTAGAGTACCCCTTTCTTCAGGGTACTGGGTTCCAGAAATAGAGAATGTCACATGGGACAAATCCTCCAGATAATTGGAGTTCAGCATTCCAGCAGCAGAGCTCATCACTTCAGCCAAAAGAGGGATCTGCAAGTCCACTGCAAAATACAAGAAAATAAGTCAGCTTTTACGCTAGACGCTACACTCTTATAATATACACCAGAGATTGACAGTCTGAGCTTTTACGTCAGACTGTAAAAACTTGAGTCTTACGCTGGAATCTATCTCCAGTGTGTAAACTTCAATGTTGGCAGTATACGCCTAAAATCTAACAGTCTGAGCTTTTACGCCAGACTGCCAAATTTTTTGACCCTCGTATTTAAATTTATTGCCAAGACTTTATTTAATTCATCATTTGAGCATTACATTTTCCAACTATCAAAGGCCAAAACGCATTTACTCCCAAAAGCTTGCAATTGCCATCCATAATTGTGATAGAGTGTTCAAAGGTTGTATTTCATATCTTCCAAGTATTTGAAGATCAAAACTCTTTCTTTCCAAGAAGAAGAAGTCTAGTCTTTATATCAAAACTCAAGTGTAAAAGTTGACGAGCCTTCAGATCAAAGTTCGTGTTGTAAGCTAATGTTCAAATAGTAGATTAAAGTCGGAGTAAAATCTTTGACTAGAATATCTTCAAGGAGAAGATCAGGATACATCGAGCGTTTGATTTTTTGTGCTTATCTTTAAATTCTTTTTATTCTGACTAATTGTGTTTTTTTTTATTTCTAAAAACTTATTGTGTTGCTTAGTTTAAAAGCCCTATTCACACACCCCTAATCCCCTCTTCCTTTTAGGGTTCCTACAATTGGTTTCAGAGCAAGGCTCATATTTTTTTTACTTACCTCCTAAGAGTAGATCCTATGGCAACCTCACCTTGTTTGAACGCCTATCATGATGAGGAAAAATACACAAATAGACCTCATCTATTTGATGGAATCAATCATAACTATTGAAAAACTAGAATGAAAATCTATTTGAAATATTTGGACTTCAACCATTGGAATAGTGTTACCAACGGCTACAAAAAGACTCGAAAGGAGATTAATGGCTCAATGGTAGACAAACCCCCATAAACTATATACGTGATAAAAAGATGGTGTAGAAGCATAATATATATATATATATATATATATATACATATATATATATATATATATATATATATATATATATATATATATATATAATCGTATCTTTGTACTATGTATTGTACTGTACATGATATCCATTATAATATCAAAAAAATTCTATACAATAACGAAAAATAAATAAATTAGAAATAAAGTAAGAAGTTTGTAAAATTCAAAAAAGATACAAGTCGCCAAAAGGAATGGCGACTTCAGTGCTTGCACTCAAGTTGACAGTTCCACTGGCGACTAATATGTTTTTTTCGTTCCGTTTAAAAAAGAAAAAAGCAAAACAAGCAAAACGGACATGGTAACATGCATTGAGTCGCCAGATCAATTGGCGATTTAGTGGATTTTTGATTTTTTTTTCTCTTCTGTCATAACTGCATTTTTATTTTATTTGAATTTCATAAATATATACATATGTAAGTATATTAAATGTTTATGTAGGTTTATGCAAATTTTAGTTTGTAATTCGATTGTAATTCGATTTTATTGCAAATTCTTTGATATGTGAGGGGTTTGATGAATATGACAAAACAAGGGGGAGGAACTAGTAGTCAAACCAAACCATCAGCACTTTTCTTTGATGACTCATCTAAGTGAAGAACACAATACTTGGCCTCTTCTCCTTCACTCCCATTTCCAACACCAATTACAGGTGCTTTCTTCTCATTCTTCTTCAAATTCCAACACTATCACCAACACCACCATCCCCACACTTAATAACCTTCACTATCACTCTCTTCCATCCCTCCTTCTTCTCACTCTCCATTCTTCCTTTCTTTCCTCTCCTTTCCCTACTATTGCTGATGTCACGGCTACTGTTCCTGCGCTGCTGTTGCTGCCACGGTTACCGCTGCTGCCGGCGCTACCGCGTCCCCCTTCTACTCCTCCGGCTCTCCTCCTTCTTTCTCTTCTTCAAATCTTAGGTATAATTCTAACCCTTTCCAATTTCTATTTCTAGATCAAGGTTAGAATTGTTGTATATAATTACAACTTATGATTTTCTAAATAGGGTTTGAATTTGGAAGAATTTGGAAGAAAACCTAGGTCACCCTAAAGACAAGGCAAGTCGTCACCCTACTTCTCAAAATTTTTCCATATTTAAATACTATTACTTGCTTGAATTATCTCTCAAAATTCAGAACTCACACCAAAATTTTGTGAATAAATAGAAATGGTATGAATCTAGAGCATAGTATATTTTTTTTGGAGTTAATGCATAGGACACAATATAGATATATTGACACAAGGCTTCAACACGGAATAGAAATAAATTGGTGTATGAATTTTTGTACTTAATCTAATAGTTGTAAGAATTAATTTGCTATATATATGTATATGAGTGTGAAACTAGTATGATTGTTGCCCCTAGTTGTTTTGTAGGAAAGAATTATACGTATGCATAAAATCCTAATGACCTAACATACCTTTTTTTAAAGATAAGAAGTTTTCAAGTATCACATCCTAAGAATGACAACATGATACAAGTTTTATTTTTAAACTATGAACATATCATAAATGTTTAGCCTAGAAATTACTATAAAAGTTTGTAAGTTTACCTTATTTTATTTTACTTCATTTTATTTATTTCTGTCCAGAAATAAAAATATAGAAAATATTTATAAAAACTTGTTTTCAAGTTTAGAAGGATATGAATAAGGAAACCCAAATATACGGATTATTTTAGTTGGGACTTTGGACACAACTTAGCTTATTTTAGGTCATGGACCCTTGACATATATAGTTTACCTGGATTTAATATTGTTGTATACATAATTAGGATCAAGCAACTATTATAAGTTTGTAATTCATTTAGTATACGTTAATACTTAGAATCTCGTTTGTGATAATCATGCTTACTAATATCTATATGGTTCTTGAGCTTGTATAGCATATAAAGGAAAAGAAATTGCTAAGTATAAATAAAATGCTTGCTTTCTAAGGTATAAATAAAGTTTTTCCATTATATATATATATATATATATATATATATATATATATATATATATATATATATATATATATATATATAAATTGCTAAGTATAAATAAAATGCTTGGTTGCTATCTCTTTTCTTTCTTTCTCCTCTCTCTTCATTTCCTCTCCACTTTCCTTTGGAGCTTGGAGCTTGGTCTTAAGGCCTAAGAGAGTATTTTTTGAACCTCTCTTGGTGGTGGAGTAGAAGATTAGACAGGGAGCTCGACCTTAGGCAACTACATCTTGCCATTCTATGAACCTTAGATTTGAGATTTTTTTATTGTCATTATTTCTTGAATATTGTTAGATATAAATGTTTCCTACATAATTTTCTATTACTTTGGTTCTTAGCTTGATTTATTTCCATGAATTTTAGACATGTTTATGCTCTTGTCCATTTTTGGATATAACCGTGAGACACGGGGTATGATCTTGGTATCATGTGTGATAACCTTATTTTTATTGTGAATTTTGGTCGCATATGCTATGTTAGACCCTCCCATATCCTTGTATATTTTTGGTTGGAGTTTGGTGGAAATCGAAACACATTTCGGTTTCTCAAAAATCTATTTTTAGAGTATTTTGGAGAATTGATCTATCAAAACACAAATTTTATGAAATCTAATTATCCCATGTGTTTGATGATAAATGAAAGAAATTGAAACTGGATTTATATGAAACCCTTTCTTTGTTTATAAATAAGAAAAAGAAGTACAATTAATCCTATACGAGGATGTTAAGTACAAAAATTTGATTATGGGGAAATATTGCTATAAGAGTCTGATCTGCGATCGATCACTTTGTCCCTTGGACCACACGATAACGAAGAAGTGCTGTAGAAGAAGAAAAAGAAGCTTCAAAGACTGCAGGAAAGGTTGAACTCTCGTTGCCAAAACTCTCTATAGGTGCTTTCTTGACCTTGACCTCTGTCTGTGACTCCTGAATTCTCTCCACCTTGGATTCGACCTCCGTTATTTTTTCCCCTCTTGACCTCTGTGGCCGGAAGTCTCTATTTATAGAGTTTGGTCACAGTAACTGACCAGTCGGTGTAAAAACCGAACAGCGGAGAGAGCTGCACTTTTTACACGGCGGTTATAATAACTGCTATCCATGTACGAATGATCTCCTGAATTGGCGTGTGACGCGTGTCCCATTATGAGGTAACGCGTATAACTGCTTCGAAGACCACGGCATGCAAGCCACGTAGATAACTGCCCTTCGCGTAGAGATGGTTGGCATAAAAGCCAAATAACTATCTCGTTTGCCGTAAAAGCTAAATAGTTATCTTATTGGCATAAAAACCAAGTAGTTGTCCTGTTGGCGTAAAAGCCGAGTAGCGGTCTTGATGGCGTAAAAGCCGAGTAGCGGTCTTGATGGCGTAAAAGCCAAGTAGCTGTCTTGATGGCGTAAAAACCAAGTAGTTGTCTTGATGGCGTAAAAACCAAGTAGCTGTCTTGATGGCGTAAAAGCCAAGTAGCTGTCTTGATGGCGTAAAAGCCAAGTAGCTGTCTTGATGGCGTAAAAGTCAAGAGGCTATGTTGATGCCGCATAGGTAGATAACCAGCGTAAACTAGCCAATTATCCTTCCTTGACTGAGGTCTTGAGCGTATTCTGGGCCAAATAGCCTTATCACGCACCTTTGCAAATATAGCCTGAGTCGGCGTATTTCGAGGAGATAGCGTACGGTGTGCTCCTATAGTTGAAAATAGTCTTGTTTGGCATAAATGCAGGGATGGTGATGTGGACATATTAGCCCTAACTTTAGCTCTCCCAGTTATTAAAAGTAGAACCAAATCTCGTGCATTAAATGCGGAGATCTGCCCCCATCTCGCGCATTAACTGCAGAGACGTGCCTCGAGTTCTGTATAAAGAACAGATTTTGGGGCCATCCTATATTATTAATGTCCAAACCATGGTAAAATGTCCTAATAAAATTATTGAGTTTTTATTATTTTGAAAAATAATCTAAAACAAATATACGAAATACAAAATACACACGAAATACCTTTTTTTTGTGAGGGATTTTATAGTTATAGATAAATAAGTTCTAACTACAACTGAACATAAAATAGATATAGGTATAGCGGACAAGCACGCATCAATGTGATCGTTAAAAATTCTATGTGACATGCATTATAAGTGTTTCAAGTCTACTTCTTCTTTATTTTGACTCAATTTTATTCTTTTGGTATCGTTGATCGGAATGCACAAATGAGTCAATTTATTAGGAATGAAGACTTGGAAGAAGGGCGCTAATCGAAGTAAAGTCACTCACAAGTTCTGTACGAAGAATAAATTTTAGGGCCATCCTATATTATTAATGTCCAAACCATGGTAAAGTGTCCTAATAAAATTATTGAGTTTTTATTATTTTGAAAAATAATCTAAAACAAATACACGAAATCTGTTTAGAACATCATTTTCAAGAATGGTTTCCTCAAAAATCCTTCAAAATAGGGCGAGAAATGTCTGCCGGACAGGCCATACTTGAACTTTAGATGTAAGAGGATTCTGGCTAAACTTTGAATGAACTTCCAATGGCCTAAGGAGAAGAGTCATCTTTAATGCTGACTTCTGTGTGTTTTTTAGGCATTTGAAATATTCTGTAGCCAAAAGGGAGTACTTTCTGCGAAAACCCTTGCAACTGGCCTTCTCGAGTGTAAGACCCAAATTGTCCTGATATACGCGTACGCTAGCCTGCGCGATTTTTAGAATATGCGGACAATCATAGATCCGTAGCATTTGTATCTTCTGAGCGTAGAATCGTAGATCTATAGCCTCTGAGCGTAAAACCGTAGATTTGTAGCTTCTGAGCGTAAAATCGTAGATCTGTAACTTCTGAGCGTAAAAGCTTCTGAGCGTAAGATCATAGATTTGTAGCCTCTGAGCATAAAAGCTCCTGAGCGTAGCATCATAGGTCTGTAGCTTCTGAGCATAAAAACTCCTAGGCGTAAGGTCGTAGATTCGTAGCTACTGAACGTAAAAGCTCCTGAGCGTAAAAATTATAGATTTGTAGACACTGAGCGTAAAAGCTTCTGTGCGTAAAACCATAGATTTGTAACTGCTGCGGGTAAAATCTGGATCCGCTGACTGTCAGTCTTCTTTTTCCAATGATAGGCTGACGTGGTCTCAAATCATAACCGAATATTAAATATCGGATTTGGTTAGGGATTCGAAGAGTTATCAGAACTCTATAAATAGCCCAAGATTTTGAGAGAGAAACCTTTCACCTGTCTTTGCAAGAACCCTTCGTCTCTCTGAGAATTTACATCCAAATTTACATCCAAATGTCTATGTTTTGAGAGAGAAACCCTTCACCTGTCTTTGCAAGAACCCTTCAAGGAATACGCTGCCTATGATATCCTTCTATGATCCATCGTTGCAGAGGACATTTGCTCGAAGACGCCTTCTTTTCGACTCCTTACATGCTGGAAGAACATGATCTTCTTCTTCCTCAAGTCAGCACGAAGAATCTCGGCAACCATCTCTCTCTTTGTGGTGAAGGAAGTGTGGAAAAAATAGGTTAACTCGCGTGCCTTTATATAGGCAGAGGAGAACACACCAAATCCCAACAAATTCCTAAAAACTCGTCGAGAAATCAGCCTCGTGGAACGAGTCAAACTTGACCGTTTCATGCTTCATTCAAAGTATTTCAAATTACGAAAAATTTGAAAACTTTAAAGGGGGTCTTGTAGAAGCATAAAAAATACGCTGGGGAATCATACGCGTAAAAACCTCAATATGCAGGAAGCCCGTGTAAAATAGAGCTCCAGCACTGTGTAGCATAAAACATGACTTCAGAGCCATCGGCGTACAACAGAGCTTCAACGCTATTCGGCGTAAAATATAGCTCCATAACAACCCGCGTAAAGCAGTCCTTCCAAACTGTTTCGGCGTAAAAAGGTTACTACATCGCCACTTCGGCGTAAAACCTGTCTGCTTTTAATGCAGCGGAAAGTTGTACGAGGAACTCTTCGTATTCCTCGAATGAACCTGTCAGACGAAGCAGTTAACCTGACTCCTGACAAAGAGTACTGCACGACGATCGAGAGGACGACTGTTATGATGATTCTGCACAGAGCTCCAGACTATCGTTTAGTGACATAATCCTTGATATAAGATGACATTTACGCATTCAAGGAATACGCTGCCTATTTTACACAGGCAGAGATGAGCTCTTACGCTCAGGATGAGACGAAACCAACTGCCACGTCAAAAGATGTTCTTCATACAGAACTCGAGGCACGTCTCTGCAGTTAATGCGCGAGATGGGGGCAGATCTCCGCATTTAATGCACGAGATTTGGTTCTACTTTTAATGATTGGGAGAGCTAAAGTTAGGGCTAATATGTCCACATCACCATCTCCGCATTTACGCCAAACCAGGCTATTTTCAACTATAGGAGCACGCCGTACGCTATCTCCTCGAAATATGCCGACTCAGGCTATATTTGCAAAGGTGCGTGATAAGGCTGTTTGGCCCAGAATACGCTCAAGACCTCAGTCAAGGAAGGATAATTGGCTAGTGTCACGACCCGCACCCGAAAATCGGGCATGAGCCGTGGGTACGTCCAGCCTACGCCGCAGAATCGGCGGTAGAACGCTGTAAAGGTCCGTTCTAGGTCAACCATATCTATCTATATCTCACTGAAAAATCCGGCATGACCTCTCCAAAAGGAGGGCAAAACCACGCAATATATATATGTGAATAAAATCCTCTCCAACAGGAGGGCAACCACGCAATATATATATGACAATAATCTCAATCACAAAACTAGAGGAAGAATATAAGCACGATATGATATAAACAAGAAACAGAACCAAGAGAGCAAGGCAATCCAAAATAATACAGTCCAGGTCTAAAAGCTACAACATCACAGCATCAAAAGAATAAGTACAGTCATCCAAAATACAACCACAAGGAAAACCCAGGAAACCCACCTAGCTAACTAGGGTGCTATAGGCGTCTCCTCGGCGCACTCCTCCTCGGGGTCACAACAGTCGTCAACACCAGGCCCGTAGAACGTAGGGCAATAGTCCTCAGGATCCTCTGGAAAAAATATGCCCAGTCAGGACTGGAGCGAAGTACATAACTCTGAAAGCAACTCCAAATACATGGTAAGGTGTATATGACGAGCAATAGAAAAGTAATCAAGATGCACAGGAAATAAATATATGCTGGAGCACAAGAAGTAGCTGCAATGTAAACTGGAGAACAATACAAGTAGTGGAAAAGTAACTGCAGGTGAGAAACATGAATACTAGCTAAGTGCCTTGAGCACAAGTTCGTTATGTGATCGGCTTAGGTTGCACATGAAAAACACTAAGATAACTCCGTTATGCGTGAGTTGCATAACCGACATACACATGAATACTGTTTGGCTTTGATCACATAACCAACTCACTACTCCCCTCCCCCACTAATACCATTGGATCCAACCACAACACGCTACGTACATGATAATAGCTCGCGCACACGAAGGCGAGAGCACAAGAAGTACATGATAGCACATGATAATCAATACCCGAAGCACATGATGAAATACACGTGATAGAGTACCCGCTGAACACGGTAAGGGGGATAGCACCTCATGACGGGATCCACTAGTACCAGCTCGTGTAATAATGTGTCAGAATCAAGTATTACAGTTCTAGAACAAGTGATATAAACGCTATCATGAAATGGAAACTATCAGAGGTAGGTACTCGCCTGATGTCCTGAGCAACTGATGAGGATCGAGGTCCGGACCGGTGTCGCAAGGACCTAATGCGAAAAACAAGGATTAAACAGGGTTCTAAGCATTTAAACTGATATAAAATAATTAAAAACAGGCTTCTAGGGCTATTCTAGGTCGAACGGGTCAAACCGGTGAAAATCGGGTCAAAAAGTCAACCCGGGGTCCAAAAAGTCAACTCTAGGTCAAAACTAGGTCAAACGTTGACTTTTGCAGTCAACGGGGACAATTATGGTCAAAGCTAGGTCAAACTAGGGTGCCCCTGAAATTCTAGGTCAATCCGAGCTCATTAAGCCACTAAACTCTCAAACTCGCCTAATCGAGATACCGGGATACCCTCGGTATCCGATACCTCGCCCTAGGCCACGCACCCCGCCTAAACCCGCTAAAACCTATGCTAGCACGCGTAATTATATACATATAAACATATAAAAATCATTCACAAGCATTTCCTAGGCTAATGCTCAAATACCCCGCTCGAAACTCAATACCTTGAATATCTCAAGGTATCGAGATACCTCGGTATCTCAAGGTATTGAAGTTTCGCCCTAAGGCCCTCTAGCTAGCTGTCTAGCTACTAAATATATACCTAGTTATTAATCTAGGCTAGGTAATATAGATATCTACTATATATATATACATCTAAGTATGTATATACCTATGTATTTAGATATCCACACACATTTACCCGATTACCCAATACCTTACCTAATCATAACATATATATATATATTACCTATCAAGATATCTATATATATATAACTAACTATAGGTATATAGATATCTATCTCCTAGATAGATAAAACTACCTATCTACCTATCTACCTATCTAGTATCCATAGATATAGGTATCTATCTATCCATCTACTTATCTATATATCTATCTAAGTAACTATCTATATATCTAATTATCTAATCTATAATACTATCTATCTATCTATTTTAGTAACTATCTACCTATCTAAAACCTAGCTACCTTGCTCCCCGCTGCATATACTAGCTGCTGCTGCTGCTTGTGCTGATCCTGCTGCTGCTGCTCTTGCTACTGCTGCTGCTTGTGCTGATCCTGCTGCTGCTGCTGCCCCATATGGCTGCTGCTTGCTAGCAGCAGATAGCTGCTGTTGGCTGCTGCTGCAGTAGGCTGGAACCTCCCCCCCTTCCAACTCACATACACACACACACATCCATAAACATACATATATATATCACTATCTATATATATATATACATACATATATATCTATATATCTATAACTAGATATCTATATATATACACTCATCTACACACTCTAACACACACACTAACACACTCACACACTAATACACACACACATATAAATATATATACATATCTACATATATATATATAAACACACATATTAATATATATATATATATCAATACACACACACTCTAAGATATATACACACACACACATATTCAAATATATATATACATATACACACGAGCACACTTACACATATACATATATATATATACACATAGACATATACACACATAAGCACATAGATATAAATACACTCATATATATATAAATATATATACATAAACAAACATACATATAAATATATACATATATTTATATATATATATAGACACATATACACAACCACCACACAATGCACACAACACACAAACAACACGCCCCTCGCACGCCCAACGACCCCGACACTCACCAACACCCTAAAATATATAAAATATAGCCCGAAAACTCTAGCACACACTCCCCGATACTAACCCAACGCGCGCACAAAGCCGAAACGAGGAAACCAAGTCGAAATGGCCATTCGGTCATTTCGACGAACACGTGGTGCGCGGCTCGGAAAACCTCCTGAAACGCACACCAAACGAACTCGGAATCGGCCCAAAATTTACCCACGCGCTCTACACGATGTCTAGATCCTAGAAAATGCGCTCCCACGTCGATTCTAGGCCCGTGGCAGAAACGCACACAAACTTAGAATCGGCGACGACGAAAAGCCCCAATTTCGTCCGAAACGCCCTTTTCTCCGCGACGCGGCTTCCCGTGTCCAAACGGAGACACGCACTCACCCTCTAGACACCCGACAACGTCTACCTAGGTCCATCTAACCTAGGGCATCACCCAAAATTGGGCCAAATTCGGATTCCACCCGAATTCGACACAAAACCTAATGTCAAAGTCTCTAAACTCACCCAAACTAGTTCCAACTTCCTCCTACGGGTAGGGTTAGGGTCTAGGAGGGTTCTACAACACTAATTACACTACACAAAAATAATTAGGAAGGGAAAAGTTAGGTTTTACCTCTTGGGAGTTGGAATCCCAAGGCCAAAGTCTCAAATTCCCTCCAAATCAACTCCCTCAAGCTCCAAGCCACCAATTCTAGCTCTCACACTAGATCTAAGCTTCTCACACCTAGGTTAGAGAAAATGCAAGGGTAGGGTTAGCTTAAGGAAGAAGGAATGAAGAAGAAAGAAGAAAAATGGAAGAAAACTCACTTGGAGAAGGAAGGAAGAAGAAAGGAGAAGTGGAGAAGAAGAAGAAGTGAAGAAGTGGAATGAAGAGGAGAGGGGGGCTGCTCCTTGCTGCTGGAATCGGGTGTGGGGTGGTAGGTAGGGGCCGGCCACATGAAATAAATGGGGGTTTACAACTTTCCAAATTCCCAAAACGCCCCTATTCACTCGGTTTTGGGTTCCGGGTCTCCAAATGCACTCAAACTAGTTCCAAATCTCTCCAACTAACCTCCTAAAAATAAAATAATAATTCTAAGCCCCAAAATAATTCTCACAAGGGTGTGGGCTGGGTCGGACATGGGTCCACTAGGGTCTGACATGGGTCCAGGCTAGCCAAAACCCTAAAACAATCAAAATAAAAATAAGACAAGCACTAATTAAATATAAATATAAATAATTAAATACAATACACTATTTATCAAATAAAAAAAAATACCCTATTTTCTAGAATTGGGTAGTGACAGCTAGTTTACGCTGGTTATCTACTTATGCGGCATCAATATAGCCTCTTGGCTTTTACACCATCAAGACAGCTACTTGGCTTTTACACCATCAAGACAGCTACTTGTCTTTTACTCCATCAAGACAGCTACCTACCTTACGCCATCAAGACAGCTACTTGGTTTTTACGCCATCAAGACAGCTACTTGGCTTTTACGCCATCAAGACCGCTACTCGGCTCTTACGCCAACAGGACAACTACTTGGTTTTTACGCCAATAAGATAACTATTTGGCTTTTACGCCAAACGAGACAGTTATTTGGCTTTTATGCCAACCATCTCTACGCGAGGGGGAGTTATCTACGTGGCTTGCATGCCGTGGTCTTCGGAGAAGTTATACGCGTTATCTCATAATGGGATACACGTCACACGTTAATTTAGGAGATCATTCATACGTGGGTAGCAGTTATTATAACCGCCGCGTAAAAAGTGCAGCTCTCCCCGCTGTTCGGTTTCTACACCGACTGGTCAGTTACTGTGACCAAACTCTATAAATAGAGACTTCGACCACAGAGGTCAAGAGGGGGAAAAATAACGGAGGTCGAATCCAAGGTGGAGAGAATTCAGGAGTCACAGACAGAGGTCAAGGTCAAGAAAGCACCTGTAGAGAGTTTTGGCAACGAGAGTTCAACCTTTCCTGCAGTCGTTAAAGCTTCTTTTTCTTCTTCTACAGCACTTCTTCGTCATCGTGGGGTCCAAGGGACAAAGTGATCGATCGCAGATCAGACTCCTATAGCAATATTTTCCCAGAATCAAATTTTTGTATTTAACATCCTCGTATAGGATTAATTGTACTTCTTTTTCTTGTTTGTAAACAAAAAAAGGGTTTCATATAAATCCAGTTTCAATTTCTTTCATTTATCATCAAACACATGGGATAATTAGATTTCATAAAATTTGTGTTTTGATAGATCAATTCTCCAAAATACTCTAAAAATAGATTTTTGAGAAACCGAAATGTGTTTCGATTTCCACCAAACTCCAACCAAAAATATACAAGGATATGGGAGGGTCTAACATAGCATATGCGACCAAGATTCACAATAAAAATAATATTATCACACATGATACCAAGATCATATCCCGTGTCTCACGGTTATATCCAAAAATGGACAAGAGCATAAACATGTCTAAAATTCATGGAAATAAATCAAGCTAAGAACCAAAGTAATAGGAAATTATGTAGGAAACATTTATATCTAACAATATTCAAGAAATAATGACAATAAAAAAAATCTCAAATCTAAGGTTCATAGAATGGCAAGATGTAGTTGCCTAAGGTCGAGCTCCCTGTCTAATCTTCTACTCCACCACCAAGAGAGGTTCAAAAAATACTCTCTTAGGCCTTAAGACCAAGCTCCAAAGGAAAGTGGAGAGGAAATGAAGAGAGAGGAGAAAGAAAGAAAAGAGATAGCAACCAAGCATTTTATTTATACTTAGCAATTTATATTTATATATATATATATATATATATATATATATATATATATATATATATATATATAATGGAAAAACTTTATTTATACCTTAGAAAGCAAGCATTTTATTTATACTTAGCAATTTCTTTTCCTTTATATGCTATACAAGCTCAAGAACCATATAGATATTAGTAAGCATGATTATCACAAACAAGATTCTAAGTATTAACGTATACTAAATGAATTACAAACTTATAATAGTTACTTGATCCTAATTATGTATACAACAATATTAAATCCAGGTAAACTATATATGTCAAGGGTCCATGACCTAAAATAGGCTAAGTTGTGTCCAAAGTCCCAACTAAAATAATCCGTATATTTGGGTTTCCTTATTCATATCCTTCTAAACTTGAAAACAAGTTTTTACAAATATTTTCTATATTTTTATTTCTGGACAGAAATAAATAAAATGAAGTAAAATAAAATAAGGTAAACTTACAAACTTTTATAGTAATTTCTAGGCTAAACATTTATGATATGTTCATAGTTTAAAAATAAAACTTGTATCATGTTGTCATTCTTAGGATGTGATACTTGAAAACTCCTTATCTTTAAAAAAGGTATGTTAGGTCAGTAGGATTTTATGCATACGTATAATTCTTTCCTACAAAACAACTAGGGGCAACAATCATACTAGTTTCACACTCATATATATATATAGCAAATTAATTCTTACAACTATTATATTAAGTACAAAAATTCATACACTAATTTATTTCTATTCCGTGTTGAAGCCTTGTGTCAATATATCTATATTGTGTCCTATACATTAACTCCAAAAAAAATATACTATGCTCTAGATTCATACCATTTCTATTTATTCACAAAATTTTGGTGTGAGTTCTGAATTTTGAGAGATAATTCAAGCAATTAATAGTATTTAAATATGGAAAATTTTTGAGAAGTAGGGTGACGACTTGCCTTGTCTTTAGGTAACCTAGGTTTTCTTCCAAATTCTTCCAAATTCAAACCCTATTTAGAAGATCATAAGTTGTAATTATTATACAACAATTCCAACCTTGATCTAGAAATAGAAATTGGAAAGGGTTAGAATTATACCTAAGATTTGAAGAAGAGAAAGAAGGAGGAGAGCCGGAGGAGTAGAAGGGGGACGCGGTAGCGCCGGCAGCAGCGGTAACCGTGGCAGCAACAGCAGCGCAGGAACAGTAGCCGCGACATCAGCAATAGTAGGGAAAGGAGAGGAAAGAAAGGAAGAATGGAGAGTGAGAAGGAGGGATGGAAGAGAGTGATAGTAAGGGTTATTAAGTGTGGGGATGGTGGTGTTGGTGATAGTGTTGGAATTTGAAAAAGAATGAGAAGAAAGCACCTGTAATTGGTGTTGGAAATGGGAGTGAAGGAGAAGATGCCAAGTATTGTGTTCTTCACTTAGATGAGTCATCAAAGAAAAGTGTTGATGGTTTGGTTTGACTACTAGTTCCTCCCCCTTGTTTTGGCATATTCATCAAACCCCTCACATATCAAAGAATTTGCAATAAAATTGAATTACAATCGAATTACAAACTAAAATTTGCATAAACCTACATACTCATTTAATATACTTACATATGTATATATTTATGAAATTCAAATAAAATAAAAATGCAGTTATGATAGAAGAGAAAAAAAAAATCAAAACCCACCAAATCGCCAATTGATCTGGCGACTCAATGCATGTTACCATGTCCGTTTTGCTTTTTTCTTTTTTAAACGGAACAAAAAAAACATATTAGTCGCCAGTGGAACTGCCAACTTGAGTGCAAGCACTGAAGTCGCCATTCCTTTTGGCGACTTGTATCTTTTTTGAATTTTACAAACTTCTTACTTTATTTGTAATTTATTTATTTTTCGTTATTGTATAGAATATTTTTGATATTATAATGGATATCATGTACAGTACAATACATAGTACATCGTTACGATTATATATATATATATATATATATATATATATATATATATATTATGCTTCTACACCATCTTTTTATCACGTATATAGTTTATGGGGGTTTGTCTACCATTGAGCCATTAATCTCCTTTCGAGTCTTTTTGTAGCCATTGGTAACACTATTCCAATGGTTGAAGTCCAAATATTTCAAATAGATTTTCATTCTAGTTTTTCAATAGTTATGATTGATTCCATCAAATAGATGAGGTCTATTTGTGTATTTTTCTTCATCATGATAGGTGTTCAAACAAGGTGAGGTTGCCATAGGATCTACTCTTAGGAGGTAAGTAAAAAAAATATGAGCCTTGCTCTGAAACCAATTGTAGGAACCCTAAAAGAAAGAGGGGATTAGGGGTGTGTGAATAGGGCTTTTAAACTAAGCAACACAATAAGTTTTTAGAAATAAAAAAAAAAAAAAAATTAGTAAGAATAAAAAGAATTTAAAGATAAGCACAAGAAATCAAACGCTCGATGTATCCTGATCTTCTCCTTGAAGATATTCTAGTCGAAGATTTCACTCCGACTTTAATCTACTATTTGAACATTAGCTTACAACACGAACTTTGATCTGAAGGCTCGTCAACTTTTACACTTGAGTTTTGATATAAAGACTAGACTTCTTCTTCTTGGAAAGAAAGAGTTTTGATCTTCAAATACTTGGAAGATATGAAATGCAACTTTTGAATACTCTATCACAGTAATGGATGGCAATTGCAAGCTTTTGGGAGTAAATGCGTTTTGGCCTTTGATAGTTGGAAAATGTAATGCTCAAATGATGAATTAAATAAAGTCTTGGCAATAAATTTAAATACGAGGGTCAAAGCTATGCTTTTAATGCAACATGTTGTTGTGCAGGAAGTATACCACCTGTATACCATTTTGCACAGTATCAACCAGTTTTCTAGCCGTTGTACTACATTTATTGGGTCGAAAGTTGTCTAACCGGTATACCGTTGTTATGAGAAAATGTAAAAGCTACTATTTCAAACTGCTAAATATTTGGTATAACGACGGTATGTCGGTATGCTGGTGGATGGATTTTATGTGGAGCTTTGAGTTGCTGTTTGAAATTTAAATTATTTCGATATACTGCCGATATGCCACAAGCGGAATACTACTGGTATGTCGGTCTGAGGTCCATGTTTCAGACTAATTTTTTATTTCTTTTTGCAATCCTTATAACTTTATTTTTGCTAACCACTTCTTATGTTTACAAGTTCCTAAGTCACTTTACCAACTTTGAATAATGTTTTAAAAATCGGACCGAAAATCGATCCATATAAGGCACTGGGTTGGATCAAATCGGTTCAATCTGTTGATTCAACCAGTATTCAACCACTAGATTAATCTAAGTGGTCCAAGTATAATCCCTTCTAGACAATAATTTTCTGCAAAAATATTCATTTACAAGTATTTTTTGGAAAAATAATAGGTCAACACTGACGACCCGGTCCGATAAAGACAACGGTTCACGGATCAATCGGTTGAACCGACCAAACCAATCCGATTTTTAAAACATCGATTCTGAATACAATATAATGAATAGTCCTTTTTTTTTTTTTTTTCTAACTTTGTTCGCAATACTGGTTTTCCGAGAAACTTTGATTAATAATACTGAGAATCCAAAGATTCTTGCACTGAAAGTAGTTTACAAAGTACAATATATACAATTTCTGTTAATGATCAAAATCATCATAAAAGAATGTGATAACAAAAAGCTTTTAGTTGTATAATAAGTTTATTAGCAAGTTCATTATTTCTTAAACTAGAAGAACACTCCAGATATGCTGGATTCTGAAATTGGACCGCAGAGAATATATGATGAATTGAATATTATCAATTAAATTATGGATTATTTAGTTTAGGGTTCATATAATATTAAAAATTTACGTTTATGCCATCATATTATTCAGAATAAGATTTGGGTCTCATCATAACGGTTGACTTGACTGAACATCTAAAATATAGAGACCTAAAGTTTAAATGTTATACGAGATCCTAAAACTAAACATTATCGGTTGTGTGAATTGGGTTATTTAGTTTTGTCATAACCAATCGAGAATGAGACTTGTAATACCGTTGTTTGCTTAATATATATTCTGATGTCGGCAACCACAAAACTAAATAACCCTTAAATTATACTTGCTGGTTTGGTCAGTAATTTGTGTTGGACAATGCAACGTGACGTCCACGTGACGGCCATCCATTGGGTGAGAAAGGGATATGTGGGATCCGGTGTCTGCCAGGTGTCCGTCACGTGACATGAGTGTCACGTGGCAGTCTGTAAGCCCCCTGACTTTTCAGAATTTTAAATTTGGATTTTTCCCCAATTTTTCTGAATTTTTCGGGAGTTGAAACCTAGGCCTTTGTTGACTAAATAATTTTTAATTGATAATAATTAATATTAAAATATTATGGAAATAATATTTTATGGTGTAAAATGGAAAACCGGACATAGGGTAATTTTCTGTGAATTTATTGGACCCCGGAAGCTTTTTAAAAGCCCTAAAAACTAATTTAAAATAAACCAAATTAAACCCTGAAATAAACCGGGTTTATTTGAAATAAACCAAACCAACCCAGACCCGGTTCAGTTGAACCGAACCCAGCCTTATTGGGTCGGGTCGGATCTAAACCCGACCCGAAACCCGACTACCCGAACCCGCATTTAATCTTAACGGATCGGGCCAGATTCATATTGAACCCAACCCGCTGACCCGCCGACCCGACCCGATAGAAACAAAGTCGGAACCCGACCCAGATTACTGTTCCGGCAGTATATAAGCCACCTCGAAACCCACGCTCCGCCTCGCCTGAACCCTAGCCGCCTCCTCGTCGAACCCCAGTCGCAGCCACCTCCTTCCCCGACCTCGACGAGTCCCCTGCAGCCCCTACCTCCCCGTCGTCCTCCTCCCTCCCCCGGCTCCGCCTAGAACACCACCACGAACCCCTCTTCTTCCCTGTCCTCTCCTCCTCCGCCCACTGGCCGGATTTCCCCATCGGCCGGAGCACAGCCAAACCACCCAGCACCCGACCTCGGCCTCCCCTCGCCTCCGCAGCCCTCGACTCCCCCTCCAACTATCCCCGCTGCCGGAACCCTAGCTCCGCCACTGCACCTCCTCCCCACCATCCTCGTCCCTCCTTCGCCTGGCGCCGGAGCCCGACTACAACGGTCTCCACCACCACGTCGACCCTCATCCATGGCCAACCCGACACTTCCCCCTTGACTGAACCCCCCCGAGTCTCCGGTGATCACCTCGACCACCGACCACTGTACTCCTTCCTCGCCTGACCTCCCTGACCAAAGCCCGACCCCGGAGCAACCGTGCTGGACCGGAGCTCCGTCCAGCCGCTCGACGCCGTCGACCAGCACCCCGGACGCCTAGGCCGAGCCGCCCTCCGCCGGCGAGATTCCCCGCTGTCTCCGGACACAGACTCGAGCCGTACCGGACATGGACACACCAGAAACCTAAACAGGACCCGGACACTTCGAACTCGACACGCGGACACGGAGAAACTTCGGTTTCTCGAGCCCTGTTCAGGTACCGTTCTCTCCCTCCTCGTATTTTCGTTTTTGATTCCGTCAGTTGCGTTGCGTAGACTGTATGACCCTCTCGGTGACCGTGCAACCCGCTCGGGGCATCGCGTCCTGTGGTGATCGCACACCGCGATCCAAAAACAGGAAAAACGACGACCCGATTCACCCCGGAAGTGGGCACGCCCCGCCAAACGGGACGACTTGGTCGCACGCGGTCTTTACCGAATCGTGCTTGACGTTGATACGGACGTGTGGGATTTCGCAGAAGTCGATTCGGATGTGCGTGCACACCGGAATCAACGCGTATCCGCCGACACCGCCCCGTATTCGTCGATTCTGGAACACGCTGTAACTTTGTGTACACACGTCGGATCGAGACGAAACTTGCGCCATCGGACTCGTAGCAATACGCTGGTCCTGTGACCCAAGTTTGGTTCAATTCTAAGGACGTTGACAGAATCGCGTATCGTGGGCCCCACCGGCTCTACTTGACGGGCGATTTTGTGATCGGCTCATCGGAATCCAATTCTGGAAGTTCCGTTGGGTTCGTATCATCGTTCCTGACTTGTAGACACTGAGTTTGCAGAATTTGGAGACCTTTGACCCTGACACGCTTTTCGGTGCAAAGTGGCCCACATGTGGACCCCGCTTTGGCCCGGAAATGTCGTTTTGCCCTTGTGTCCAAATTGGACGTAAGGACAGGCGTTTCTAGCTATTTGATATTTTCTGAATCTAATGGTGATGTTTATTTCAGCAACCGGAGTAGTACCTGCAGATCACCCTGAGATCAGAGCTACAGTTGGAGCCAGGACCCCAGGCAAGTGTACCTTGCCAAACTCTGCAGTATTGCTTCATATTTTTCTTGCTTCTTTATATTGCTGTGCATGCTTGACCTAGGGCCGTGTGACGTACTTAGCGTCCGATTATCAGTCGGGTGCCAACATCGTACGCGGTGTTGTGTACTGTCATCTAGAGATGGACATTCGTGACACTTTACATTCTCGTACTTGTCTTATCAAGTACACTATACCCCAGGACACTTGACACCATTCATGAGACAGGATCTTCCCGAGATATTCGTGGTGATTCTGTATAGGATGCAGGACTTGACATTGATAGTATACATGGACATTAGATGACTTTTTGCATTAGATATGATCGTGCGTGACATGGACATGATGCATCGTGGACATGAGACGTGTGATTACATGGGGTGGGGAGAGACACACAGGCTACAGGCTGATTACATATATATAAAACATAGTAAACACATAGTAAAATACATAGTTATTGCTGCTACCGGCTCACAGACACAGAGCTTGTAGTGGTCTCAGCCTGAGTACTCGTGATGCTCTCACTTGCATTTTCACATAGATGGTTATATAGCTTACCCTATTTATTGCATTTTCTGCTGCACTGCATTTATTTTGGCTTATATTTTCTGTACCTTGCTGTCCCCTGAGGACCTGGATCCGGACTTTGTCCCCAGATACTGCAGACGAGATCGATCCAGGGTTATACAGGACAGGAGCATTAGCAGGAGCAGACACCGGAGCAGTACCAGATTCAGTAGACGAGTGATCACCGAGGTTATCTTCTGAGTATATACTGTTCCCATACTCAGTATTTGATGTAGTTAGCTTATTTCTTGTATCTTGACAGATGTATCAGACTCATTATCGGGCTATTTCCCGAGTGTTATATTTTATTGAGATTGATCTTGCTCTATGATTCTGATATTGTTGTATTCATTTCTGTGGATGAGATTAGTATATCTAGACCCTTATTGTTGTACTACAGCTTAAGTATGCCCCGATGGATCCATTAAATTGGGTTTGTCCATCGGTGTGTACTGCTGGCCATTGCCACGTATCTGGTCCCTCGGTATTTTGGGACTGGGACGTGACATAGTTTTTGTGGTGGCCCATGCAGGTCAACGACTAAATTGTTTGGTTTCAACTTAGGGACCGAGCAAGCCTGCAACAAGAATAGGATAAGTTTTTGAATCTCATCCACTTGCTTGAATCGTTCCTGACATCTATATCGGATTCAAATTAATTTCTTGACTTGCATCCTGCCTTGATTCCTGTGCGCTTCTTATTGTTTATTTTGGTTGTTACTCTAAAGTTTTTATTTTCTAGGTGATTGGTAGTTAGAACTGGGCAGTTTAAGTTATTATTGTAGATTGTGACCCAATGATTACCCCTTAGCCTAAGTCACATAGTTAGTACCCCCACCTCGATACCAGTTAGATCCCTTTCCCCCTTAACGGCTAGTAAGACACTTGTTCTATAAGCACGATGACTAAGACTTAAGACGACCACGACCTATGTAATATAGGAGGATACCCTAATAGGTACCAAGACCCCTTCTCGTAGACCTTAAACAAGAGTTTCCACGGTATCCTTAAGACGATTTTAGTATTAGTTTATTGTTATAAGTTGGGTAGTATGCCTCACAACATAGTACCACCTAGCCCTATTGACCCATTAATGGGGTAAACTAGGATGACACAACTTTAGACTTGTATAAGAAGATAGTGGCAATTCAGACAATAGAATTTAGAGGTCCTTGTCCCTATTTGGTCGACTAGCAACTTAGACAGGGAGGTTGTATGATGACTGTAGAGATTGTGTAGTCTTTTATTATTATGGTTGCTTGTTTGTTTTGTTTTGTGACTTGAATTAAATTTGTACCACCTTTCATCATCATCTAGCGTATTTATATTGCTGTACTACCTTGACTTATGCTGCTGGTATAGCCTAGTTTTGCAAGCTTCTTCTTTATCGAGCTTGTTCATGACATATGTATTAGTGGACATGTACACTAATACAATTGTCTATTCAGAATCAAGGTATTAGGGTCTGGCCAACCTTAGTGCGTTTGATTTGCCCTTAGTAACGCTACTTTACGTGGATTGAGATATGTAGTGATTAGTAGACGAGTATACTTGCCCTAGACATGTCTGACATATCGTATCGGTTACATAACTGTACTAATACGAGCATGCGAACAAGGGATTACCAGAATAGGATTTCAATCCACAACTGCTTGACGATTCCCATTTGAATTCTTAAAACGCCTTGACCCTGATACTTCTATTCTGTTTATCTCACCCTTGAACTCTTTATTATTGATCTCCGTCTTCCCTTATTTCGGAAAGGCGAAACCTCGTGCTTGATATAAGTTTGACATATAGACAAGTACTAGATATACCCCATAGGCCAATCATACTACTAGATGACTGCCTTTATAAATGATTAAGGGCATATCATAGATGACGTGGATAGTGTTAACAACTTTGAGGATTCAATAACATGATTTGGGCCATAGCTTTCTTAGATAGCCTTAGATGATACATGGGTAAGTTCTAAGTTGGGTAGAGACCGCAATGTTCACTTAAGAGGAATTTTTTAGACCCTACCCTAATTTAATTTCGAGGACAAAATTTTTATAAGTTGGGTAGATTGTAAGCCCCCTGACTTTTCAGAATTTTAAATTTGGATTTTTTCCCAATTTTTCTGAATTTTTCGGGAGTTGAAACCTAGGCCTTTGTTGACTAAATAATTTTTAATTGATAATAATTAATATTAAAATATTATGGAAATAATATTTTATGGTGTAAAATAGAAAACCGGACATAGGGTAATTTTTTGTGAATTTATTGGACCCCTAAAGCTTTTTAAAAGTCCTAAAAACTAATTTAAAATAAACCAAATTAAACCCTGAAATAAATCGGGTTTATTTGAAATAAACCAAACCAACCCAGACCCGGTTCAGTTGAACCGAACCCAGCCTTATTGGGTCGGGTCGGATCTAAACCCGACCCGAAACCCGACTACGCGAACCCGCATTTAATCTTAACGGATCGGGCCAGATTCATATTGAACCCAACCCGCTGACCCGCCGACCCGACCCGATAGAAACAAAGTCGGAACCCGACCCAGATTACTGTTCCGGCAGTATATAAGCCACCTCGAAACCCACGCTCCGCCTCGCCTGAACCCTAGCCGCCTCCTCGTCGAACCCCAGCCGTAGCCACCTCCTTCCCCGACCTCGACGAGTCCCCTGCAGCCCCTACCTCCCCGTCGTCCTCCTCCCTCCCCCGGCTCCGCCTAGAACACCACCACGAACCCCTCTTCTTCCCTGTCCTCTCCTCCTCCGCCCACTGGCCGGATTTCCCCATCGGCCGGAGCACAGCCAAACCACCCAGCAGCCGACCTCGGCCTCCCCTCGCCTCCGCAGCCCTCGACTCCCCCTCCAACTATCCCCGCTGCCGGAACCCTAGCTCCGCCACTGCACCCCCTCCCCACCATCCTCGTCCCTCCTTCGCCTGGCGCCAGAGCCCGACTACAACGGTCTCCACCACCACGTCGACCCCCATCCATGGCCAACCCGACACTTCCCCCTTGACTGAACCCCCCCGAGTCTCCGGTGATCACCTCGACCACCGACCACTGTACTCCTTCCTCGCCTGACCTCCCTGACCAGAGCCCGACCCCGGAGCAACCGTGCTGGACCGGAGCTCCGCCCAGCCGCTCGACGCCGTCGACCAGCACCCCGGACGCCTAGGCCGAGCCGCCCTCCCCCGGCGAGATTCCCCGCTGTCTCCGGACACAGACTCGAGCCGTACCGGACACGGACACACCAGAAACCTAAACAGGACCCGGACACTTCGAACTCGACACGCGGACACGGAGAAACTTCGGTTTCTCGAGCCCTGTTCAGGTACCGTTCTCTCCCTCCTCGTATTTCCGTTTTTGATTCCGTCAGTTGCGTTGCGTAGACTGTATGACCCTCTCGGTGACCGTGCAACCCGCTCGGGGCATCGCGTCCTGTGGTAATCGCACACCGCGATCCAAAAACAGGAAAAACGACGACCCGATTCACCCCAGAACTGGGTACGCCCCGCCAAACGGGACGACTTGGTCGCACGCGGTCTTTATCGAATCATGCTTGACGTTGATACGGACGTGTGGGATTTCGCAGAAGTCGATTCGGATGTGCGTGCACACCGGAATCAACGCGTATCCGCCGACACCGCCCCGTATTCGTCGATTCTGGAACACGCTGTAACTTTATGTACACACGTCGGATCGAGACGAAACTTGCGCCATCGGACTCGTAGCAATACGCTGGTCCTGTGACCCAAGTTTGGTTCAATTCTAAGGACGTTGACAGAATCGCGTATCGTGGGCCCCACCGGCTCTACTTGACGGGCGATTTTGTGATCGGCTCATCGGAATCCAATTCTGGAAGTTCCGTTGGGTTCGTATCATCGTTCCTGACTTGTAGACACTGAATTTGCAAAATTTGGAGACCTTTGACCCTGACACGCTTTTCGGTGCAAAGTGGCCCACATGTGGACCCCGCTTTGGCCCGGAAATGTCGTTTTGCCCTTGTGTCCAAATTGGACGTAAGGACAGGCGTTTCTAGCTATTTGATATTTTCTGAATCTAATGGTGATGTTTATTTCAGCAACCGGAGTAGTACCTGCAGATCACCCTGAGATCAGAGCTACAGTTGGAGCCAGGACCCCAGGCAAGTGTACCTTGCCAAACTCTGCAGTATTGCTTCATATTTTTCTTGCTTCTTTATATTGCTGTGCATGCTTGACCTAGGGCCGTGTGACGTACTTAGCGTCCGATTATCAGTCGGGTGCCAACATCGTACGCGGTGTTGTGTACTGTCATCTAGAGATGGACATTCGTGACACTTTACATTCTCGTACTTGTCTTATCAAGTACACTATACCCCAGGACACTTGACACCATTCATGAGACAGGATCTTCCCGAGATATTCGTGGTGATTCTGTATAGGATGCAGGACTTGACATTGATAGTATACATGGACATTAGATGACTTTTTGCATTAGATATGATCGTGCGTGACATGGACATGATGCATCGTGGACATGAGACGTGTGATTACATGGGGTGGGGAGAGACACACAGGCTACAGGCTGATTACATATATATAAAACATAGTAAACACATAGTAAAATACATAGTTATTGCTGCTACCGGCTCACAGACACAGAGCTTGTAGTGGTCTCAGCCTGAGTACTCGTGATGCTCTCACTTGCATTTTCACATAGATGGTTATATAGCTTACCCTATTTATTGTATTTTCTGCTGCACTGCATTTATTTTGGCTTGTATTTTTTGTACCTTGCTGTCCCCTGAGGACCTGGATCCGGACTTTGTCCCCAGATATTGCAGACGAGACCGATCCAGGGTTATACAGGACAGGAGCATTAGCAGGAGCAGACACCGGAGCAGTACCAGATTCAGTAGACGAGTGATCACCGAGATTATCTTCTGAGTATATACTGTTCCCATACTCAGTATTTGATGTAGTTAGCTTATTTCTTGTATCTTGACAGATGTATCAGACTCATTATCGGGCTATTTTCCGAGTGTTATATTTTATTGAGATTGATCTTGCTCTATGATTCTGATATTGTTGTATTCATTTCTGTGGATGAGATTAGTATATCTAGACCCTTATTGTTGTACTACAGCTTAAGTATGCCCCGATGGATCCATTAAATTGGGTTTGTCCATCGGTGTGTACTGCTGGCCATTGCCACGTATCTGGTCCCTCGGTATTTTGGGACTGGGGCGTGACATAGTCATTCATTGGAGGAGATGTGGGATCAGATGTGGCCCATATAGCAAGGGAGAGAGAGCTCCTGCTACGTGACAACCATTTATGGGATGAGAGGTGGAGTCGAATGCGGCCCACATAGCAAAGGGGAGAGAGAGGGTTGTAAACATTCGGTAGTAAACTTAGCATTATTGGTTTGTGTTAGGTGGAGCTGGCGAGTCTCTGTCAATAAGCTTGTTCTGATCTATTTGGTTCACCTCGTCATCAATGACAGGATGATTGATAGTGAGGCATAGCCATACTCATTTTTGTACGCTTGTAGTCAACATATTTTTTAAGCTGTGGTCCTGCCTTGCGGAAAATGCTGTGGGTCATGTAATGCCGCTCTTGGTCGATAATGAATGAAATTGACAACGAGTTTCTTTTGCCATTTGTCATAATTTGTAATGCTATGTTTGTGTTCTGATCCCCAGGCATATTTTCGTATCCTCATGTGTAAGTAGATCCTCATGTGTGAGTAGAGGTGAGCATTATTCAATTTTGGACCAAAAATAAAATCAGATCGATCCAAATAAGATATTCAGTTCGGCTTTAAAAAAAAAATTGTTCGATTTCGATTTTGAAAATACGAATTTTTTTTTATTCGATTTAATTTTAGATTTCGATCCAAAACTGAAAATCGAATAAAAAAATTTAGTTTTATATATATATATATATATATATATATATATATAGAGAGAGAGAGAGAGAGAGAGAGAGGTATATACTAAATATATCTATGTATATTTAGTTACTGTATATATTAACAAAAAAAAAAGCACAAATAAACTGAAAAATTGAATAAACCGAAAATTGAACCGATTTAATTCGGTTCGTTTTGGTTTGGTTATGGATCATTTCGATTCGGTTTCTGTTTTGTTTATTCGGTTTTCGGTTCAATTCGATTTTCGGTTATTGTTGGAATCTAATTAACCGAATGCTCACCCCTATGTGTAAGAGATGTGAAAAGAATAATTGGTTTTAAGTTAAGGTTCGCACTTGGTATCAGTTTTGGTTGGAATTTGAATCAGGGACGAACGCAGTAATTTAAATGAAGAATGTCAATTTTAAATATAAAAAAGTTCCAAAATTTATTACATCAAAATTTTGTTGTTCCTCTACCATGACTTCTCTGTCTGTATCCAATCACCAAAAAAATAAAAATTATGAAAAAAGAGAGAGTAAAACATGATATAAATATGTAGATAGAAATTAAAAATTATAAAATTCAAATTAAAAATTATAAAATTCGGATAAGGCAAAACCTAAAATTGATGATTGTTTTTTTAAAGAACAGAAATATTTAACTCGGAAACAAAAATTCAGTGGATAGAACTAAGGGGTGAGCATTCGGTTTATTCGGTTTCAACCGAAGCGAAATAGTCAAAACCGAATAAACCGAAATTCTTAAAATCCAAAATCGAAATCGAACCGAAATTAGCCAAAACCGAAATCGAATCGAACCGAATAAGCTATTCAGCTTATTCGGTTCATTCAGTTGGACTATTGCTATTGTATAATGAATCGGTTCCAAAGTTGAGGTCGTAGTTAAAGTATAATTTTATACAGATATTTGTTATATTTTAAAGTTGTGCACATATGTACATGGTTCATGTAGAGAAATGAGCACTATGACTCATATCTCGTTTACCCTATATATATATATATATATATATATATATATATATATATATATATATATATTAATTATAAAATATGTATAGAATTATGATATTTACATAAATTGTATAAATTTTATTCGATTTTCGGTTTTTGACCGAAATCGAATAAATTTTTTTAATTTTTTTAAAATCGAAATCGATCGATTTTTTTTTCCAAATCGGATCGAAATTTTTATTCGATTCGAATTCGATCCGATTTTCGGTCCAAGACCGCTGCTCTAGATAGGACTGTCCCCTGTCCGTTCTTGATTTGAATGATTGAAAGGGGGACGTGAAGGCTTAGCTGGCTTTGTGAACAATGCATGGTTGCATTTTGTTTGGCGGTTGTCACATGGTGAGCAGTGAGATGAGATTTCAAAACAGCCTGGTCGATTTTCTTGTTTTTTTTTTTTGGGCTTTACAGCTCCGCGACTCTTCTCACATGCATATGTTTTGTAACCATTATATCTGGATTTGCAGTTAACTAATTCCCTCTTCTATTGGAACACACATTTTCTATTTCTTGGTGTTGTTGTTGAGTTGTTCATGTTACCAAAGTGGAATTCTTGTGTCGAGTACCCAAAGGAAGTGGACCTGGTAGTGGTAGGTGTAACCGACTGATGAACCGTCCGAGAAACTGGTAGCAAACATGTGGGTTGCTTACTTGCTCGAGACCTGTAATAATTTGCAAAATTATATCAAACCAGGTTAGTTTCTCAATTGAGATGAGATGGTATTATATAATATTCCTTTTAGGGACCTTTGGTATACGTTCTTTTTATTTATTTATTTTCGGACAAAGTTAGGATAGAATGTTTTTTTTTCAATGTTCGTTTAGGTTACAAAATAATATTCCAGTAAATTAATAATACCTGAATAAATAATTTATTTACCAAATATGAGAATTTTATCCCTTAAGAATATGTTGGCTATATTTTACTTTGTCCAGGAAAAAAAAAAATTATTGTTGTATTTTTTTTTCTATATTTTTAAATTAATCATTCTGTAAACAATTTTTTGTTTCTTTTTCGATTTTTTTCTTTTTTGAAGATTTTTTTTTCACTTTTTTTAGTAATTTTTTTCCATTTTTAAAGGTTTTTTTTTCTTATTTTTATTTTTTAAGAATGTTTTTTATTTTTTAAGATATTTTTGTATTTTTTCTTAGTTTTCTTAAAATAATTTTCTATTTTTATTTTTGGTTTATTTAAATTTTTTTTATATAGTACCAACATGAGAATATAAATTTTCTAAATTTTTTTAATTTTACAAAATGTTTATTATTTAAAATTTATTTTCAAAAAATATAGAATTTTTGACTATATAGTAATCATTATTGTTTAATTAGTTTGTTTGTGTCTGTATATTTATCTCGTCTTTGCAGCACTAGCACTACAAAAATACTGTTAAATAGCGACGAATCTCAGTGACGAAAAATAATCCATTGTTGAGTCAGCTACGAACTTTCGACGAAATTACGACTAATTTATTTATGTAAACAAATTATATTATTTTCCGTCAACAAGCCGTTGCTAATCCATCGCTGTTACGTTAGCGACGCAATAACGACAAAAATATTCGTGGCAGCGAAAACTTAAAATTCTAGAGCGCGTTTTATTTTCCCCCATTCTCAATCTCTCACTCTCTCGATCTCGATCTCGATACTCTCTCTCCCTCTCTCCTCGACACCCCCTTCCCCCGGCTCCGACGACCCCCTCCTCGAATCCCCCCTATCCGGCGACCCCCCTCCGGCTCCTCGACCCCCTCCTCGAACCCCCCTCTCCTCGACCCCCTCCGGCTTCCCTCTCCTCGAACCCCCCTCTCTTCCCCCCTCCGTCCGCCTTCGTCCCCTCCTTGAACCCCCCTCTCCTCGACCCCCTCCTCGAACCCCCCCTCTCTGCCCCCCTCCATTCACCTCCGCCCCCTCCTCGAACACCCCCTCTCTGGCCCCCTCTCATCGACCCCCCTCTCCGCCCCCTCCTCGACCCTCCTCTCCGGCCCATGCTCC
The DNA here is from genome assembly GCA_036927795.1 of Iris macrosiphon. NCBI lineage: Eukaryota > Viridiplantae > Streptophyta > Magnoliopsida > Asparagales > Iridaceae > Iris > Iris macrosiphon. The sequence continues at coordinate 153,579,287 of JAYESA010000013.1, read as the reverse complement.
TTCAGATTTCCTCCTCCTCCGTCGAAGGTAAGCTCTACTCTACCCCTCATTCGTATTTTGGTTAATTATTAAGCATACATGATTTAGGGTGCTGGACACATAGACACGAGATACTGGACATGGACACGGACACGAGAACATAGACATGGACACAGATACACTGAAAAAACTCTATTACATGCTTTTACAACCTTATTGTTTACACCCTTGCTAATTGGCCTTTATTTCATCAATTTTATTTTTTGAATTGACTGAAAAAGAGACTTTGCATGTTGGAATCGTCGATATCAGGTTTTGGTCTATATCAGATCGGTATCGTTGATACTGCAAACTATGTTATGTTCATATAAGTTTAACTCAATGTATCCATTTTTTTGGTAATGAAAATAAATAACTATTAGTAAGTTTAACTCAATAGTACGTAGTAACCCTTGTCGATTGATTTATATATCGATAGATAAGTTTTCTTCTTTCATATGTCTTACAACCTTACTATATGCTTTTAGACCGTTGCCACTACATGCTAATTCGGGGAAGAAAATATGTCAGTAGAATTTGATAAATATAAATTTTTACTATTTAATTATATAGAATTTAAGTATGTAGTATGTATCTGAATAGAATATGTATCTAGATTATTTAAGATTTTCTTATTTATTTAAAGAATCTAATACCTCCTTTATATTAGTTTTTTTTCTTTTTTTCTTTTGACACTTGTATATAATCCAATTTTTCGAATATATAGGGTACATGCATAATCATTCACGTGAAAGATAGCAATGAGTCGATACTTAGCTGACCGATCGTGGATGTACAATCGGCGACATGAGAATAGAATTGGTTTGACAGATAATTTTTGGGCGGGCGTTGAGGAATTTCTCAAATACGCCAGTGGTCAACCTTATTTCATGGATGGGAGGCTCATCAAGTGCCCTTGTGTCAAATGTCATATTATACCATTCAAAAATGTTGATCTCGTGAGGAAGCATCTCTACAAGAAGGATTTTGTACCAATTTATAGCACGGACACATGTATCAAAAAAATACAGACAAATTAACACAAGTATTAGGACACGAAAATGGTAATATGTATTGTATGTGTCTATAATTAACTTAGAAGAAGATTGACAAATTTAATATTACATATATAATTATTTTGATTTATATGTGTACCCTTAGACGTACGTAATTCTTAATACATAGGCTTGAGCGTATCCTAGAATATCGGATATAGAATATGTGACGTTCAAAAATTCGTATCGGTATCGATTTATTCATCGGCCCTAAAATTGATACAGTTATCACTAATTTAACCTATAATAAAAATTAACATTTTAGAGTATTGGTCTTTGTATTGGAATCGGTATCGGACCATTACTATGAGTATCGATTATCACTTCAGGGTGCTAATATGAATAGTAATTAGTAGTTCCAACCTTACTATGCTATGACATGTATCGGCTATATTCGGATGAGTGTCGAGAAATTATGGTTTTGGATACTTGTAAAACAAGAAGAAATGCTCAAATATGGTCTTTCCAATAGCTCCTTTAGTTTTTATGAGACTTTTTCATCAAGTATCCTAACTAACTAATCCTTTAGTAAATATCCCAACTTCTAGATAGGTATAGAGTGTGGTGTCATTCGGGAAGGGGCAAACCCTAACTCTCTCTCTCTCTCTCTCTCTCTCTCTCACGACACACACACGTGACAGACATTGACACAAACACGACATACACACACGTGACAAATACTGACACAGACACGACACACACACGTAACCTGGGGCTAGGGTTAGGGTTAGGGTTTTTGATCTGGGATTAGGGTTAGGGTTTTTGACCTCGGGTTAGGGTTAGGATTTTTGACCTGGGGTTAGGGTTATAATTTTTGACCTGGGGTTAGAGTTAGTGTTTTTGACCTAGGGTTAGGGTTAGGGTTAGGGTTAGGGTTAGGGTTAGGGTTCTTTGATAGATGCTATAACAGAGATTAATTTGTGGTTTGAGTTCAAGCAGAGATCAATTTCTTTATCAAATACACTGTTCACAAGCAATTAATTATATAGAATTTTCTAGGATGCTGCATCTGCTTTTTTTAAAAAGCAGTAGCAAAACCAAACCAAGCCTTTAACCTTAATCTTGTTGTGTTCCATCTAAACTCGGTCAGGTTTGTGGATGAGAAAAACATGGAAGACCATCACATGCATCCCAAAGTTAAGATAGATAGTTGTGGCAGAGATCAATTTGTGGTTTGAGTTTACGTCTCTAAAATTTACACAATATTTAATATTAGACAATATATTTATATCTGTTATCAATTATATTCTTTATTTTTATCTATCTTACCAGATGGCACCCATGACACGAGCACGTGCACGTCGCTTGAGAGAGACACCTCCTACTGTTAAGGAGGAAGTGATGCCTACTACTATTAAGGAGGAAGTGAATGTTAAGGAGGAAGAGATACCACTTGCTGTTAAATTAGAAGCAATTATTAAGGAGAAAGTTGTGCCTTCTACTGTTGGGCAAGCACCAGCTCAGAGGGGGAGTTCCAGTCATCCAGCACCTATAGCGGAGATTGATCACATAGACGCTGTTTATGCACAGTATCTGAGGGACTGGTATGTGCTCCAGCATATTGGATATCCTCGAGATTGATACTGTGATATTTCATATACTTTTATTGTGGTTATTGTGTGATTATGATACTTATATATTATGTATTTTGTGTGACTGTGATACTTATATATTATGCATTTTGTGTGACTGTGATACTTTTATTTTGTGTATTGTATGACTGTGATATTTTATATACTTTTTGTGTTATTTTGTATGCAGAAAATTCAATGGAGGGTTGCTCCAGGTCTGTCTATAATATTTGTGTGTATTGTGTGACTGTGATACTTTTTATTCATATTAAATGTATGTTAATTTACCGATGTTGAGTGTTCCACCGAAGGGGTCGATGAACCCAGAGAATTCAACGGAGGGTTGCTCCGGGTCTATTTTTAATTAGAAATTCATAAATTGCAGGAGATTGGTAATTTTTAATATTTTTTTATTTTTCACTGAAAATTTAGCAACGTTTAGCGACGTTACTATACGTCGTTGAATATGTCATTAAATACGTCGCTGAATACGTCGCTACATACGTCGCTAATTAGCGACGTTTAGCGACATATTAGCACGTCGCTAAATTAGCGACGTTTAATTAGCGACGTTGCGTCGCTAAATGTCGCTAATTTAGCGACACATTTAAGTCGCTAAAAAATGTCGGTATAGTGACATTTTTCCTTTCAACGACGTGCTGAGTTCCGACTTCCGTAAAATTTCGCTAATTAAGTCCCTAAAAGTTATTAGCGATATTTTTTGGTCATTTTGCGACTTTTTTTACGTCGCTAATTTGACTTTTTCTGGTAGTGAAACAACACTCTACACTCACGATAATCTATCGTTGCATGACTATCTCTCAACTAGTCCATGCCTAAGATAACGTCAAAGTTATCCATAGGAAACTCGATCAACTTTGTAGGTAATAAATGCCCACATACTACGACTGGACATGCTAGGCATACCCTACTAACTTTTATGATCCCATTGCCAGTGAGTATATTCAGCCTCGCTGGTAATGTGTTATGACCCACACCCGGTATAGGGGCACGAGTGCGTGGGTACGTCCAGCCTATGCACAACATTAGTGGTAGAACGCTGTCTAGGTCACAATACTAGCTAATCACTCTCACATGAATATCCAACTCCATAAAGAGATACATATATCACAATATAATACATAATACTCAATCACAGAAACTAGAGCACGATAAGATCTCAAGGTAAATATATGAAATATAAGATAAGTCTAAACAACAGAATAATCTAACCTGTAATCCATAACATCCCAATCTCCAAGTAATGGAATAAAGGAATATTGGTGAGCACATATGTCTTATCAATGGTACAACTAGCAATAAACAAGAATACAAGTGCACGCTAGAACAATGAACTGGTATATATAAGTGAATGCTAGAACCATGACTAGAACATAAGGAATGCTAGATCAATATACTAGAGATACATGTCAAGAATATCTAGCTAAGTGTGTGAAACATTAGCATATCATGTGATCGGCTTGGGACTGATCATGCTTGTTATGTATGACTAGCTATGATTCATGTAAGGTCAGACTAACCATCCGGATAGCTATGATGCGAGCAATAGTCAGGCTAATCATACATAACAGGCTATGAGGCATGTAATGGTCAGGCTGTACCGACGTGAGGTATGGGTGAGCTATGATGCATGTAGAGTTGGGTATGATCACATAATCTAAAAATATTTTCCCGTTTTCCCCAGCTAGCACGATGGATTCCAAATCACGACTCCTCGTGACAGGCCTCGATAATGCCAACTCGTGTAAACAACAGTGTCAGAGTCATGTACGCTATACAACTAGAATTATAGAGATAATCAACATAATGGAAACTGTCAGAGAATATACTCGACTGTGGTCCTTAGCTGGTATGAATCAGAGTCCAAGTCACAGTCCAAATAGCGTATGTATTACAAATTTACCATGTCAAAAGATAATTTATTTTAATTTATTTAATTCTGGAATAATTACTCTAAAATCCTATTTTAATCTTCTTATTCTGATTTTTAGGTTAACTCCTAAATTTTGTCCAAAGGAACTGAATTTTATCAACTCGAGACTCATGGCACGCAAATCGAGGCGATCTGTTGACCAAAAAGTCAACCAACACAAACTTGACTTTATGCATTATTTTTTGTAGATTTCAACATCAAAAATATGCTAGAATTTATGGCTCGTCTGAATTCAAATTCTTTTGAAAATTATGGCACATACAAATTTCGTATTATGCACCGATGGTTAAATTCTAACCTAGAAGTTCTACAGAATTAACAGTATGTAAATATTTCGAATTAAATTCTGGTAAAAACATATGTCAAATATCTCAACATTAGCTTTTCGAAACTTTAAACGGTTCATGATTATCATTCCTAGTTCTCCCAGAATCGTGAAAACATCAACGCATCTATTTTTGGACATACTGTGCTCTACGAATTTTTTAGAATTTATTACTCATAAATTCGTAAAACAATTTATTTATTCAGAAATTTAACCTCAATATCATTCTAATGCAAGAAACTGGGCTTCGTTTGGAGTCCGGAGCTATGCACAATGGCTTCTGGAAGATGAAAGAACCCTAGATGGCAATTCTCCCAAATTCGGCTCAAAGAAAACCCTAGAAATTAATAACTTAACTATTATATATATAGGGGAGAGAGGGAAGCCGCGGCTCAAAGGAGTGCGCCACGTGGTAGCCATCCGCTGCTTTTTGCTCAGATCGAACGGTCATGATTTGACCCGGCTCAGCTCAGCTGAGTCCGAGTCGAACTCTGACTCGGCTCAGCTCGAGGTCGGCTCGGCTGCACCCACACCCACCCCGCGGTCGCTGACAGACGGGCCCCACCCAGTTCGTTGAGGGAGGCTGACGGGTGGACCGTCATTGGCTGACTGGGCAGAATAATTACTTTTATTGGTTTTCTTTTTCAAAAATTAGTTTTTAATTCAGTTTTTCATAATTAACTCAAAATTAATGCTAAAAATAATCAAAAAATTCCCCAAAAAATTTAGAAAATATATTTGACAATTTAGAACCTAAAATAAAAGTTTAGAATATTTTTAATTATATTTGGCCATAAAATAAATTCTTAAAAGTTCTAGAAAATTAGGGTTACTAGTTTTTAATTAACTAAAAATTATAGAAAAATCCCAATAGTCCCAAATTAACCTAATAACAATATTTAAGCACGTATTTTAGGAAACAGAGGTTACAAGTCTACCCATCTTAAAAAAAATTTGTCCTCGAAATTTAAAACTCAATTATTTTATTTATTTATTTATTACCATCAAAATTAAATTTATCAAATCATATAATCATGAACTAATTCATATTGTTATTTCACAATATTTCTCAAAATTCTATAAATATCATATTCTTGAAAATCTTCAAATATAAAATCAAATTCCATTCTTATCACCATCTCCTCCAAAATTTTAAGTTAATAACGAAATACAAAAATTTAATATTCAATCCTCTAATTGAAATTCAATCAATGCATATTAAAAAAAATCTCATCCGAAAAGTTTAAATTTTAAACACTAATCCATTAATCATCTTACTCCTCTAATTTAAATCCAATCAATGCATATTTATAAAATTTAAATCCTCATACCAAAAATTTGAATTCAACACTAATCCATTAGTGATCTTAATCCTCGATTCTTTTTCCACACAATACTCAAACAATGTAATACTTACAAGATCTTCAAATCCAACATTCAAAATAATTTTTAAATTTATACCTTGCAGTCAAATAAATATAATGATAATCTTCTTAACTTTTTCAAATGTTAATGACAAATTCACACATATCTTAATCTTCATAAAAATTAATGATTTAACAAAATCGTCAATTCTGCCATATTAAATTTTTAACTCTTTATTTAAATTAATGTTTATCCTTGAAATTTAAGATCCTTGTCTCTCTTTGTCAAGTCATATTCTCTTTATAAATCTTTACTACGGTCAAACCCCCAACAATCAAAGTCTATGAAAAATTATACCTACAGTCATACAACATACAATCTAGAGAAAATATGCATGGTTATGGTCTCTTTTGTCATGGTATTACAGTCTTTATCAGGGTGTACTACTAACTATATTCTAAAAAAAAAATCACTGATGCAAGCTACGGTACTAAGAAATCAATCAATCAATAAAATAGGCGAAAAAGGAACAAAAGAAAAGAACAGAACAGAACCTGCTAACACAACCATGGTTTAATAATTTATCCAAAGTTTGATACCCCTATCCTTTGGTACCACTGTTTCTACTACAAGCACACCCACTGCTAGCTCTCTTTACCTACTGTAATTGTTTATACTAGTTGTTCTTATCACTCAAGTGCACGCCAAGTGCAACACACCATATTAAGTACTATTCCTTCTAATACAACTCTAGATGGACAACCAAGTCAGTTTGTAGTGCCATCTCAAGCATACTCAAGCCAACTGATCCTTACACATTTACTTCATCCACTCATATACTGTTATACATTTTTTACCCAACATAAAATTTTATCTTCAAAATAAAATCCTCAAAATTTAACTTCTCGAACAATTTAAAATAAAATGTATATACTTTCCTCAAAAGTCAAATATTCAAATATTGAAATAAAATTTTTAATCACTTCCCATAATCTTTATTGCCTTGACTATGTTTATTGAATTGAATTTGAATCCTCAAAAATTTAATAACATAAAATCTCAACTCCTCAAAATTCTTAAAAATTAAAATTTATTTCCAATCTTCAAATTATAAATTTAAATCCACATCTATCTAAGTAAACATATAAATACTCACACTCTTTAATACTCAAGGTACCCACAAATACATTAATTGTCTACAACCCTCAACTGTGTACTGAATATTGCACTGCATGGATTACTTGTACTATTACTCCCAATAATTTTCTATCCATATGAACTGATACACTAATCTAATATTATCACACGAAGTACTTACTGTTACTAGCATAATTCTCAACTAATCCTTGATATATAAACACTAGCACTATTGGTATAGTAACACTAGCTTCATCATTAGATTACCTCATCACACTCTCCAGAACTCACGATCACTTGCACTAATTATTAACTTCTATAATACACATGTTTTACTTAACTCTTAAGGCAGGCATATGGTTCCATATCTCGATTGATGTATACGTATTTTCTCTCAACTCTTTTATAGACTAATATACTAATCAGTGATACACTATATATCTTCCATTACCAATCTTGATATTTTTTAACCCATGGCACACTCATTAATACCCTTCATGCATATACATTCCTTTACTCTTGACGCACCCAAGTATCAACCACCAAATTGAACATCATGCTTTATTAATTTTTAACACAAATTCCTTGATACTTAATTGTTTACATGGATCACCCAACTACATAAATTTATGACTATCCAGGACTGACATGCTGACTCTGATACTAACTCCTGGAACCTTCACTGATACTCTTTTCTCCTCCTTCTACCTATAGTACCAATACTAACTATAATGGCACCTATTATAGAACTATTACTACAAGGTACTATGCTACGGTTAACTCTAGATTGATGCCTACTGCTCACATGTTCAACCAAGAAACATTTACAGACTCACAAGCCATACTCAGTCAATACTGATACAAGACACAGACCAAATTGCAAGTCACCCATTATCACACTAACATGGATCCTTAAAGAAATAAAGCTCAAAAGGAATTGGACTAAAGACTGAAGGTATCTCTACGGCTATCAAAGAAATGATGGAACAAAGTCATATAATAACAAAAGTAGATAAGTATTGAGATGATACTTTAAGAACCAATTTAAGGTACAACCTGATAATCATACACGTTTGTCCGAAATCATGATACTCAGAATCCTCGCCACGCCAGTAAGCATAGCTGGATGAACGATAGATTCCCTAACTTAGGTATGCAACTCTATAATCATGTCATCTAGAATCATCGCCATGCCAAACGGTATGGCTGTAAGAAACTCTAAATTTCATAACTAAAATATGTACATCCAAGGTCAGGTTCCTACGTTTTTGCCATGACAGCTAATGTGGCTGCAATAAACTTTAGGCTTCATAACCAAAGCAGACGTTTTACCTTTCTCACGGTCCTCATCAATATATGTCATCAAATGATACCAAAAATTTTAGTCCGTAAAGTTTATCTCGAAATGAAATCAAACTCAACAACGATACCAAGAATTAAATTTAACAACTAGTCAACAAGAATCAAACTCAATAACAACAAGTAAGAACGGATGGGTACAAGGAAAAGATTTAAATTTAAAATTATAATAAGATTCTCAAGGGTCATCCCAGGTATCTCTCAAGGAATTTGTGATTGAGTATCCTCTCTCATCCTAGTATCCTATGTCCTATATTCTAGCGCAGGCATGCAGTAGTACAACTAAGATGTCGCACTAACACAACATCGCACTACTTGTAAAATCTGACCTGCATAGGTCACCACTAAAAATGTGTCACGACCCGCACCCGGTATAGGGGCACGAGTGCGTAGGTATGTCCAGCCTACGCCGTAGCATCGGTGGTAGAACGATGTCTAGGTCACAATACTAACTAATCACTCTCATATGAATATCCAACTCCATAAGGAGACATAGATATCACAATATAATACGGAATACTCAATCACAGAAACTAGAGCACGATAAGATCTCAAGAAAAATATATGAAATATAAGATAAGTCTAAACAACAGAATAATCTAACCTGCAATCCATAACATCTCAATCTCCAAGTATATTGGAAATATGTCCTCTATGTCACAGTCTGAAAAAAATATCCAGTCAGGATTGGAACGAAGTACAAGCACTAACAGCAGTTTCATGTATATTGACAAAAACTATAATACAGTGTAAAGAAATACAAGATGGATATATGTACTATAAACAAGGAATACTGGTGAACATGAATATACTAGAAATAGAATAATAGAATAATGAAGTACTGGAATAAAGGAATACTGGTGAGCACATATGTCATATCAATGGTACAACTAGCAATAAACAAGAATACAAGTGCATACTAGAACAAAGAACTGGTATATATAAGTGAATTCTAGAACCATTACTAGAACATAAGGAATGCTAGATCAATATACTAGAGATACATGTCAAGAACATCTAGCTAAGTGTGTGAAATATTATCATATCATGTGATCGGCTTGGGACTGATCAGGCTTGTTATGTATGACTAGCTATGATTCATGTAAGGTCCGGCTAACCATCAGGATAGCTATGATGCGAGCAATAGTTAGGCTAATCATACATAACAGGCTATGAGGCGTGTAATAGTCAGGCTGTACCTACGTGAGGTGTGGGTGAGCTATGATGCATGTAGAGTTGGGTATGATCACATAAACTACTAACATTTCCCCGTTTTCCCCAGCTAGCACGATGGATTCTAAATCACGACTCCTCGTGACAGGTCTCGATAATGCTAACTCGTGTAAACAACAGTGTCAGAGTCATGTACGCTATACAACTAAAATTATAGAGATAATCAACATAATGAAAACTTTCAGAGAATGTACTCGTCTGTGGTTCTTAGCTGGTATGAATCAGAGTCCAAGTCACAATCCAAATAGCCTATGTATTACAAATTTGCCATATCAAAAGATAATTTATTTTATTTTATTTAATTCTAGAATAATTACTCTAAAATCCTATTTTAATCTTCTTATTCAGTTTTTTAGGTTAATTCCAAAATTTTGTCCAAAGGAACTGAATTTTATCAACTCGAGACTCATGGCACGCAAATCGAGGCGATCTGTTGACCAAAAAGTCAACCGACACAAATTTGACTTTCATGCATGATTTCCTGTAGATTTTAGCATCAAAAATATGCTGGAATTTATGGCTCGTCCGAATTCAAATTCGTTTGAAAATTATGGCACATAGTAATTTCGTATTGTGCACCGATGGTTAAATTCTAACCTAGAAGTTCTACAGAATTAACAGTATATAAATATTTTGTATTAAATTCTGGTAAAAACATATGTCAATGATCTCGATATTAGCTTTCCAAAACTTTAAACGGTTCATGATTCTCATTCCTAGTTCTCCCGAAATCGTAAAAACATCGAGACGCATCTATTTTTGGACATGATGTGCTCTACAAATTTTTCAGAATTTAATACTCATAATTTCGTAAGACAATTTATATTTTCAGAATTCTAACCTCAATATCATTCTAACGCGAGAAACTGGGCCTCGTTTGGAGTCCGAAGCTATGTGCAATGGCTTCTTGAAGATGAAAGAACCCTAGATGGCAATTCTCCCAAATTCGGCTCAAAGAAAATCCTAGAAATTAATAACCTAACTATTATATATATATAGGGGAGAGAGGGAAGCCGTGGCTCAAAGGAGTGTGCCACAAGGCAGCCATCCGCTGCTTTCCACTCAGATCGAACGGTCAGGATTTGACCCGGCTCGGCTCAGCTGAGTCCGAGTCGAACTCTGACTCGGCTCGGCTCCAGGTTGGCTCGGCTGCACCCACACCCACCCCGCGGTCGCTGACAGGCGCGCCCCACCCAGTTCATTGCGAAAGGCTGACGGATGGGACCCTGTTGGCTGACTGGGCAGAATAATTACTTTTATTGGTTTTTTTTTCTTCAGAAATTAGTTTTTAATTCAGTTTTTCATAATTAACTCAAAATAAATGCTAAAATAATCAAACAATTCCCAAAAAATTCTAGAAAATATATTTGACAATTTAGAACCTAAAATAAAAGTTTGGATATTTTTAATTATATTTGACCCTAAAATAAATTCTTAAAAGTCCTAGAAAATTAGGGTTACTAGTTTTTAATTAACTAAAAATTGTGAAAAATTTTTAATAGCCCCAAATGAACCTAATAACAATATTTAAGCACGAATTTTAGGATATGGAGGTTACACAATGCCTCAAACTTCAATCCAATACATGTCGCATATTGTGCAGATATAAATGATTACGAAGCTCCAGAATCAATTAAAGCTATGGCAGGAATGGTTGTAACAGAAATATTACCTGCCACTACGTCGCCCGATGCCATAGCGTCCTCCAAAGACAAGTTGAGTGCCTGCCCATGACTTTGTTGAGATCCCTGCTGCTGTCTTCCTTGCTGCCGTGGTTGCGGCCCCTGCTGATTATGCTATTGTTGCTGTCTATAAAGCTGGGCCTGCGTCGGCAATGGACGCTGAGCTAAAGGCTTTATTGCTGCTGCTGGTCTTTCTTGCTACACTTCCCTTGGAGCTGGTAATCCAGGAAACTATTATACTGGCCCTCCTGGACTCTATATCAAGGGGCATATAAAAATCTTGTGATAAGGGTTCCCATATCTTAAGCATAATCTGTTAGCTGTCCGACAAACATCTTGGATATGACCTTTTTTGCCACAATAGATACAACCTATCGGCGCTCCCTATCATTGTTGCTGCTGCTACTGCCTCTTCTGCTGTTGCTGAGTTGGTGCCATCATTTTTGAGGTCACTGGCCTCCTTTGTGTCACGTCATGGATGCGAATGCCAGGAGATGGTACTGACATTCGCGATACAGGTCCTCTTTCATTACTCTGTCTATGAGGCCTCTTTCGATCCACTATTCTTAATGCCTTCCTATGAGAAGTAAGCTCAACCCTCTTGGCTACTATCAATACCACCTTAAAAGTCTGGTAGTCATGTACCTCTACCATATAAGATCTTCAAGTGAAGTCCCTGCTGGAACCTCATTGCTCTCTCCAACTCGTCGCTACCATGGTCGGAGCAAATCTGCTTAGTCAAAAAAACTCTTTCGCATAGCCATGTACTGTCTTTCCAGCTTGCTTGAGGTTAATGAACCTTTGTTGCAACTCACACTGAGCCACAATCCTAAAGTACTTCACCCTGAACTGGGTCCTGAAATCCTCTCATGAAATATGATGCCTTAATCCTATCTCCATTATGGCCCACCAATCTCTTGCAAGATCTTGGAGCTGTAAGCGAACCAGGTCAACCTGTTCCTCACCTAAAACTTTAGCTACTGCCAGAATAGTCTCAATAACCTTGAGCTAATCATCTGCCATGAATGCGTCCTCCGTGCCATCGAAATATCTGTGGTTCAGTCTGCAAAATCTAACAGATTTTTCAGAATATGTTTTCTGCCTCAATCTAGGGCTGACTGTAACCCTTGGTTCAACATAACATTCTGTTTCTGCTGTTGAAACTGTTATTGTTGATGTTGTTATTATTGTTGCACCACTATCTGGTATTGTTGGGCAGCTAACAATTGATGGATAATCTCTATCAAGGCTAGGGTATCCAGTTTTGCCGACACTACGGTAGGTACGGGAATACCTGGAGCCTACTGCTCTATCCTATTTATCGTGGGCTCAACTCGGATCCTTAGCTGAGGTTCTACAGGATCTCGTTCCACTAGCAATTTTTCCTCTCTTGTTGCTGCAGAATCGAGGGAAGAAGAAGCCCTAAAGAAGAGCACAAGAAATATCAAGTATAAGAAGAGTAGGAACAAGAAAGCAACAAATATGGAAGAATTCAAGATGAGTATCGAAGATGACGAATTCAGGATTTCAAGAAGGATTATGTTTGATTGAGACTTCTATGACCATGACACCCCACAAGTCTGAAGAACATACTTATATGGGCCACCACTAAAACCTTGTCACGCCCCAATACCGGAATATGGAGACGGACATGGCCAGCTACCCCGTACAAGGTGCTATATATCGTACGGCAGTCACAGCTGTATAAGACAAGTAGGTGCATGCTACAATCAAGTCTCCTAGGGTCAAGAACTTCTTTGTCTCAATCATTCAAACAAGAAACAGTAAGCATATAGCATATATGATAAAGCAATAAGGCATCCCAAATGCTTTCTTAAGATGTTATGGAGACCAGCTGTGCAAACTAAGAATCTAGAAGAGTAACAAAAGTATATGATAGTGATTAGGTTCAGTCTGATTTAATAAAATCATGTAAGGAGACTAATATCCATACGAGCCGACTAACAAGTGCTGTAGGCTAAACGCCAAAAGGAAGTAAATATTTAATGATGAGCAGGGGAGGAGAAAACCTAGTAGCTATCCCCTGCGACCATGTTCCTGGTACGCGCCATGAGTAGGGGAAAGGTACACTGGATCCTCGGGTATTGGCTCAAAACTTGGCCATACAAAACCAGTGGGGTTAGACCCCAAATAGCAAGTACCATAAATATAGCATGGAATAGAGAAACAAAAAACCCAAAAATAATAATTACATAATAATACATAGGTTCAGTGTCGCAGCTTAGGTCGATGACATATCCTAGCACAAAGTCCCAACCCTACAACCAAACAAGGATAATGGTTGAACCATTGCACTATGATAGTCCATCTCCCTAGGCTACTAACCAAATAATACAATCACAACCAAGTCCAATTTTTTTATATCGGTCAATAACTTGTACGCCTTGCTATTTATGGAGTCTGAGTTTATCTCAAAAATAATGCATAATAGGTATCCTCAGATCATGCCAGTACCGAACATGAGCTAATCAAACCAATAGATAAATAAAATAAGAATTCACGAGATGCACCAGTTCCCCGTAGGGCCACTGCGCTAAAAATACGGTATTAGCGGTTCCAGTATTTCTATTATGAAATAGTGGCTCGGCATAATAATATGTCAGATACTACACTCTACTAAGGCAGATGACATACAGTATCTGTGGTGGCCAACCCACAGCGCACTCTGTGGGAATATTCATTGGCATGATTTCAGGATACCGTTCCCTCCAATGTTACAACCACTTTTAGTTACCTAATTAGCCCTATGTTATGGTCAAAATCTCAAAGCGTGGTCACATGATAATTCCTCTTAAGATGTCGTACAAAGTACGGGCACACTAGATACGAATTTATGGAAGTCAAATCTGGATTCACCCGAGCGTATATGCAACATTCAGTCAATTAATATCCTAGCCACGCTTTGGTAGTTGACTTGCTTATTATGCCCGTGCTTGGAAAATAGTATATAATTATAATATCACGCGTTCAAAAATTTGGAGGCATTCTCGATGCATAACCCAATTATAATCACTTAACATGTGACACGATGTGTCGCACCTCGGCGCAGATTAATATCATGGACAAATATCAGGCAATAGTGGTATCAGCATGGATACAGTATTCGAGTCCAATTATTAATTATATATTGGATCACAAAGAACAAGAAAATATTCAATCAAAACAAGCAAGGCCGCATGGATCTCTAGGCCGCATGGGAAGTCCATGCCATGTACGACTCTAGGCCGCATATGAAGTCAGAGCCACATGACAAGTCCTGGCCGCATATGAAGTCAGGGTCTCATGAACCACTTGGCTGCATATGGAATATGGGCCTCATGCTCAGGGTTAAAGTCTACTCCTTGGGACAAGTGTTGAAGTTACGTTCAATAAATAAAGTATCAATGATGTGACATAAAGTGATTGATGTGACAAGCCATAAAGTGTGTCAGAAAGAAAAGATAAAACCATAAAAAGATGTGCCAAGGTTTCCGAGTATTGCGTCCAAGGGAAAATGGTCATATGCTCTGCTTGTCGTATATACCTGCTTGTCATATATGGGTTGGTGCCACATGGAGTTCGATGCTGCATGGAGGTCCCTTGGACTTAGAGAATTTTTTATTCGTTCAGCGAGTGAACACACAAGGAGTTCAAAGATAAGATCCATAACACTTATGTGATAGTAGTCATGCGTCCAACAAGATGGACGCATGCTGGTCAGTATGCGGCGAAAGCTCAGGCCGCATAGCACTTTCGGCCGCATAACCCTCTCAGGCTGCATAGCACTCTCGGCCGCATAACTCGCTGGCCCTATGAAGACTTTATTTTCTCCAATCAGCAGGTTCGGCCATGACAAACTCTCCAAAAACTAAAATTTTATGGTCTACAAAATCCTTATTTTAAGTCCAAATCGAGATAACCTAAAGCCAAAACGCTTGAAATTGAAAGCTCTATCATGTAACAAAAATTAATTTTCGAAAATACATGTTTAATAGATCAAAACCAAGAAAAACTCATGAAATCCATAAAACCATAAGTTAGAAATATAGATCTACGCAAAACCACCCATCAAAACAGAAAACTCTAAGTGCTAAAAGTGCTTAAAAACACATAACAAACATAATAAACAATAATATGGAGGGTTTCTCCATTTCTCGTGCAAGGTGTACTTGCCTATGGAAAGGGGAGAGAAAACACAAGAGAGAGAGAAAAAATGAAGTAACGAAGAGAGAGAAAAAAATATTGGGTTATATATGGTAGGGTTGAGGGTTGAACTAAGGGTTCACATGACTTGAACCAACCTACAAAATGAACCATGAACCAGGTTAAACCAAAGAATGGGTCTAGTCTCCATGCATATGCAACCATGCTAAAATAAAATATGTTCCAAATAGGTATATCGGGAACGGGGAGTGACATCTCTATCCACCTTAAAAAAAATTTGTCCTTGGAATTCGAATCATAGCAATAGCTAGAGAAGTCAGGACAAGCACGATACAAATCTACTTGCAATTATACATGCAAGCAATATTATCACAACATATAGGTGATCACCTGATCATAAAATCCAAGATATGAAAGCGTAAGATAGAATATACCTTCTGAATCGAATATGTGCGGGTACCAGGATCGAATATCGTCCTCGTGCTCCCACGTCGACTCCACTAGAGAGTGATGGCCCCAAGCAACCCGGACAAGAGAAATAGTCCGGTTCTTGAGCACCTTCTCCCTTCGGTCCAATATGGATATGGGTTGCTCCTCGTAATAAGTCGGTACCAACGACTAATTCAGAGTGATTAAGAATATGACTCGAATCCGAAATATACCTATACAACTGAGACCCATAAAATACATCGTGTACCTCACGTAACGAAGGTAGAAGGGCAAGACGATAAGCAACATCGCCTACCTGCTCGAGAATATTGGACGAACCTATGTATCACGGACTAAGCTTTCCACAAACCTCGAATCTAATAACTCCACGGGTCGAAAAACTCTGCAAGAATACGTGGTCGCCGAAACAAAACACTAAGGGCCTACGATGCTGATCTGTCCAATGCCGAGGTCTATCTTGTACAACCCGAAGTCGCTCTCTAATCTGCTTGCAACCTTTACTGTCTGTGTGATCATTTCAGAACCTAATATCTTTCGCTCACCAATGTCGTCTTAAGCCAACGGTGATCTACCCTTCCTGTCGATAGTACTTCGAAAGGTGCCATATGAATACTAGCCTCATAACTATTATTATACGAGAGTTCCACCAAGTGAAGGTGATTCTCCCAAGATCCACTAAGGTCTAAGGTACATGCTCATAGCATATCCTCCAATGTCTGGATGGTTCTCTCTGATTGTCCGTCTGACTGGGGTTGGTAAGATGTGCTGAATCTTTATGATCATCTATATATCTATAGTTTGGTACGCTTTGATATTTTATGTCTAATAATCTTATATCATGTTCCTTGTTGCTTGCTTGTGATTGAGACACCTAAGATTGTTTAACCTACTTTTGACTGTTGGATTGTAGGATAACCCCCATCTCTTATAGCCGTGATCGTATATCGGGGTACCAACATATTGTGATATACGTAGTTGGCCTAGTTTCATACCCACTCTCTAGTATTTTTATTCTGTGGCGTTACATGGGTAGACTTTTCCAACTATCTCTCTTATTCCGGACATATTAGTGATATTTATTTCACCATTTAGTGACGTTTGTGCATCTTTTAATTTTTGTGTTATCCCTGATTTGACGACTTTGCAGCTGGAACATCATCAAAACTCTTCCCTAACCTCAGGCAAGCATACATAGCTATTAATTACTGTTATATATATATATATATTGTGGGATATGATTGTGTTCTTTACTGTTGTTCATATTTCATAGGATATATCACGTGTGTCTGAGCTAGACTTGGGTACGATCGATGGTGTTCGTCGATTTACTTGTTTCCTGCTTGTTTTATGTATATTGTCTTAATTGTTAGTGGAGTACCACATGCTTATATAGAATTCTTATATTTTCATGACCTTGACACACACATAAAATAGTATACGATATTCATGATAGGGCACATGATATTGTATCCGACTGATCATCGATATTTTATGATTGTGTGGCAGATAGAAAGTAAATACTATAATTAGTGTTCTATAGACTCAAGTAGTTACAAACTGGACATGTTGTGTATACGACTTTGTTACTCATAGGGGATGTAGGATGACAGTCACAAGGCACATGGGCGCTACCCAAATCGGTGAACCATAGTGTCCGATGGAACTATGAAAGTGATGACCCTTATTTAAAGTTGGCCTTTGACATTCGTCGAATGTTATGCGAGTTTACAGATTACTGGTTGACAATATATATATACCAATAGTCTCGAGCTATATGAAATTTTTTATTTTAGCCTACACCTGCTCATGTGTGTGAAAGTTGTCCTCCAATTATGCACTTAGGTGGTTAGAATCACCCTTTGCATATCTATATATATTTTAGTTTATATAATATGGTGTTTGTATCTTGCTACATTCCTCTGAGGACATAGTTTCCTTCCAGGTTGGTTGAGTTAATTTTGTAGAGTTCTTCAGATGGTTTGTTGATGCTTATCTTTTCGTTATAGGTATTTGTTCTTTGGTAGCATATATTTTATTATGTTATTTGTATATGCTTGAAAGCCTAGTATTTTTATACTCATATTATTTCTTTCGAGTACTCATAATATCTATTCTTTATGCTTTTGTTATGTTTATTGAGTTTTAGAGATGATATAATATTGATATAGTTATGCTAATCTTGGACAATGTATACGTATTCGAGTAGGGCTTGAATCCACTTGATACGTAGCTGTCAATTACCATGTACCTAGTCTTACGAATTTTATGACTAGGACGTGACAGAAGAGGAGAGTTGAAATTGATCAAGGGCTTAGGGGAGAACACTCCTAAAATAAGTCAAATTACCATTGCCAAACGACGTTGCTAATATCTATATAAAAGTCGTTAAAAATGTTAGCGACAAATTTAGCAACATTTATGCTATGTCACATAATATAACTAGTCACTGAATCACAAAATATATTTAAATGTCTCACCCACAATGTATTTAGCGATGACTGCAACGTCGTTAGATTTTCTAGGGTTATCGACATTGGGCAACATCTAAATAGTGCGTTGTTAATTTAGAGACTTATATTTAGTCGTTTTTTGTTGCCAAATCAGCGACAAAATGGTGACGTGAGATGCACATGATATAGACTTTTAATCATTTTTTTAGCAAATTTTGTAATGGATATAACCTTTGGAAAATTATTACATATTACAAGTTTTAGAATTTATTTTTTTTGGTACTTATATTGCTGGTTTTTTTAGTTCACCACAGTTTCTATCGTTAATTGTAACGGTAACATACTTTAAGAATTTGAAAAAAATATATTATAGAAACCTTCATTTGGTCTAATAAAGAGAGAGAGAGAGAGAGAGAGAGAGAGAGAGAGGGGCTAATATACTTGTTCTTGTGTTTTGGTTTCCATTAAAACATGATTCCTTTATCAATTTAAGAAAATCCCCATCAAAAACAAGCACATGAGAACACTTATTAGTATATCATTTTTTAATCAAGATTGTATAACACACACTTGGTCTCCATCATTATTTAAACTAAATACGATCATTAATATCCGTGTAACATTGTTAGTTTCACATTTTTTTTTTTTCACATACAAAATATGACATCCATAAATATAATCAGTCATCTTAGAGTACTTATGGTGAGGCCATCCTTTTCCAATGCCATTGATAAAGTAATTAATGATAATCATTAAATAAGCCAACGTTAGAAGTATCCCTAAAGACCTCTTGATATGAGCGGCATCTATAAACTATCATTGCAAACTATTTTTATAGTGCATAGTATGCATAAGTTCATATAAAGTGCAGCTATATGTTGCCAGCATCCTTAATATATAGTAGATGTCGACTATGATGTATATTTTTCAAGGCAGCTGAGAGAGATTACGGAGAAGATGTTTCCTTCTCCTCCTGATGGTATCGCTTCAACAGTTACTCTTGCTGCTCCTCCGACGAATCATGTTGCTTCTTCTTCAATTGCTCCTGCTCCTGCTCCTGCTCCTACGTTGACTCAAGTTGCTCCTCCTCCGATTACATATGCTCCTCCTCGTCCGGTTACTCTCTATCATTTCGAATATCATCCAGCATAGAGTTCATACACAGTCAACAGTACCATTCGCCGCCAACACCACTTAGATGCTGATTTTATGTGATATATTTTGAGTGATGTACTCATTGATACTTTATTGTGGTGACATTATACTTTATTGTTGGGACGTTATAGTACTGTATGGATATGGATATTATTATTATTATTATTATTATTATTATTATTAAATTATGGATATTTGGGTTATTATTATTAGGAAAATGATATTTGAACGCAGGATTGGCCCGCTGTTTTGGCCCGCATGTCACGTGGCGCAATTCCATTGCCACCCTCCCATTTGTTTGGGCCCGCCACCGGTTGACCTGCCAATGGGATGCTGACATGTGACGGACGGGCCAAAACTGCGGGCCAATCCCGTGGTTCATGTAGCATTGTCATTATTATTATTATTATTATTATTATTATTATTATTATATCATTGTTTGGTTTAGTTGGATATTGTACTGTCAATATTATTGTTATTGTAATTTATATTTTGCTACAGGTTGTGTATCATGTTTCTTTAAAACTGAGAAAATACCTAAGTAACGATGGACCGACAACAAGGGATTAGTGACCATAGTGCGACGTATCTGTGACTGAATTCTGGAAAAAAAAATCCAACGATGGCTGGCGACGGATAAACGACTAATTAAAGTTGTTGCTATTACAATAAATTAGATTTCTGATAATGTATCAGAGTTGGTTGCTATTTTCGTCGCTAAAGTCGTCACAGATATTGCGATTGATGTTTATATCGTTGACTTTTTGTCGTAGGTTAGTCGCTTTTTTGTCGACGACATGACATTTTAGCAACAAAAATAGATCAATGATATATATATATATATATATTGGCGGCTGAATATTAGTCACTATTTGTTTAGCGACAAAAATCATCAATATAGTGACTGGTATTTTTTCGTCGTTAATTTTATTTTGATTGTTTTTTAGTGATGACTGATCGCTATGAAATACACACGGCTGTTGCTTCTATATAGGTGTAGAAGATGGAGCCTTAATGAATTTTGTAGTATTTGAAGATCAAATAGAGAGTTAATTTAGTAGAATCTCATTAGGATCAGGAGATGTACCATATTTTGGCCTTTCCAGAATAGCTTATAGTCAGTCAAACGATAGGCGTCTCATAGTTGTTGTTAGTAATTTTCTTTTCTTGGGTAATGCCATCAGTTGTTCTTCGTGGAATCTTTCCTATGGAGATTATTTTTCTAGATGTATGCTACTGCAAGGGGTTTTGGGTTCTTAGCATCTTGGGTGCTCATTGAGCTAGTATACCACTAATTATATATCAGAAATTTTCGTATAGAACATTAAAGTATTATTAAATTATATACAAAGAAATAAATTTGTTAATTTTATATAAAGAGCACAGAAATAACATTATTAAGGACATTTTGGTTCTTTTCATACCTAAAAATAAAAATCAAATAAAAACATTGTTGCTATGAACATTTCCAAATTTATCATTTTTTTATTTCGGGTCGGTAAAAATAAAAAAGAAAATTTTTTTTTATACAAAACATCATTATCAGGAACATTTTCAACTTTTGATTATTTTTATTTTTGGGAATGTCCCTCCATTAAATTTGTTTTTAAAATTTTTTTGTTTACGCTTTCGTCTTCTTCTTTTTTTGATTTAAGATTACAAAATAAATAAAATAATTTTACTCAGTACTTTGATTAAAGAACAATATTGCAAATAATGGATTATAGATATTGCAAAAAAATAAAAAAATCTTCAACATCCAGACCATGTGCGTTTTTAACTTTAATTTTTTTATTAAAAAATAAAAACGTCCTTAGTTAGGAGATTTTTGATGTATTTTAATTCTAATATTTAATTACTTCTAAGGGTAATCTTTAGAAAAAATAAACATAAAATAAAATAAAAAGCTTGAAAATGCACATAGTAGGGGTGTTTTTATTTTTAAATAATAAATAAACTTGAAAACTTCACTAATAAGAATGTTTTGTATAAAATAATAATAATAATTTTCTTAATTTTTTTTTTACATTCTTTCAGACAAGAAATATTTTTTTAATAAAATTAAAAACGTCCATAGTAAGGATTTTTGGTTGTATATTATTTATAAATCTGGAAAGAACCAAACTCCCTTAGTCAGGACGTTTCAGTTCTCTCGTAGTTTCTTTCTCCATTATTTAATAAAACTTTGATGTTCTATACAAAAATTTCTGATTATATATATGTCACGTTCCAGAACCAGAATACTGGAGAGCGGATGGCAGACAAAGCCAGCTACATATACCAGAGTATTATATACCCCGAAAATACGGTCACGACTATCTAGACCTGTGAGGGTTTACTCTACAATCTAACAGTCATTCCTGGGTCAAGAATTCTCGGTGTCTCAATCTCAAGCAAGCAACGAGTTACAAGATGTATGATCACCAAACATATAATGATAAGGCGTCCCAAACTATACATACACAGATGATCATGAAGCTAGTTACAAGATGAAAAACTAGCAAGGGTACAATATTACATGATCAACTCTAGCTATAGTCTAGAATATGCTTTACATGTAGGCCTGTATGCTAGAATGTCAAGTCCCAAAATACGAGCTAAATACGTGCTCGGTGGCTAAATATCTCAAAAGGATAATGTACAAGATCAAGTGGGTGAGAGAGAAAAAGTTCACTCATACCCTCGGGTGCTCCTCGTGTTCACAATCTTGAGGCAAAAAGTACGGGAGTTCCTACGGTCCCGCTCCAAAATATGGCCAAACAAAACCAGTGGAGTCAGAACCCAAAACAACAAGTACCATAAGGGAGCCAAACTTATGAACTAAAATCAGCATGCAGACAAATCAGTAAGAAATAGCTCAAGGAACAGTTTAATTAAGTGCAACGGATAAAATAATAGTTAAGCGGTACAGGGATAATTAAACAAGGACATCTAGAATCAGTACTCCGGTGACCATTTTCAGATCAGCTGTTAATGAAATTAGGACAGGACTAGACTAGAAATCAAGCGATCACGGTCAATTATGTCCTACGGCTTGCTATCATTAGCTAACTAGGGTTATCACAGTCCTATTTACTAACACTTGCAGTTTGAGATTCCTTACAACCACATGCCCTGTAGACTATCTGGGTTATCCAGACGAACAATTACATAGTATAGATATATCAGGTATAATCATTTCTTATCTCTACTGGAAGTGCAACACTCGACGGTGTACTAGAAGTGTGTCCCTCACGACGGAGAGCTCCAAATCCATCAGGTATCGCTTGGATACCGGGATTGCATGTAGCCAAAAAATCTCTCTAAATACTTTCTAGATTATTATTCTAGTTATTAGCCTGGATAATTATCAAGGATTCCTGACCGTGGTGTAAGCACCCTGATTTTTGAATTAAAATTTTAAATTTATTTTTTGGTATTCTGAATTTTTGTGATTAAGTAATTTTTTTAATTATTTTTAGCTAATTATAATATATATTATCCATAAATTTATAATTATGTGTATTTAATTAATTATTAATATTGTACAAAAAGTATATTTTTGGGTGTAAAACTATTATTAGAGTATTGTATAATTTTTCTAAAATTTATTGAGGTCCAAAACTATTTTTAAATATATATATATATATATATATATATATATATATATATATATATATATATATATTAATAAAGAATAAAATAAAACTTAAAATACTAAACCCAAACCCATTACCCGCTAAACCTATCCCAAACCGAACCCATGTAAGTTTTCTCCACCCGTTACATATACATATATATATAGCATATGTATATGCATACATATAACAAAACCTAAACCCTACCCTAATCCCAAGCCATCACCCACGCCACCACGATGACCGTCGTGAGCCACCGCCGTCCGTCGACCGCCGTCGACCCCCGCCGTGCCGCAGCGCCGGAGCGCGGTTGACAGCGACAGCAGTAGCATCAACGCGCACAGCAGCAGCTTTGCGGCCCCCTTCGCACGGAGCTCCCGACCTCCTCGCTGATTCGTTTTGTGTTCCGTCTTCGCTTGTATATTCACAACCTAACCCTCTAGAATTTTCTTCAAGTGCAACGAATTTAGGCACCCCGGTTTGATCAAAAAATCGACCGAAAGTTGACCGAAAAACTGTTCGAAAACAGTTCAGAATTTTAGTCCAAACCCCCATGTTCATGTCCAATTTGCCACCAACTCGTTAATTATTTTCAAAATATAACTGAAGGGACTTCTTCACAATATAATCAAAAAATTTACTGTTCTTTTAGTTTTTATTAATTTGCTATAATGGTTAAATTATTCTTGTTCCAAAATGATCAAAAACTTATTTCTAAAATACCAAAATTCTCGTGATACGCGGTGTGTCCCTCCAAACGAGGCAACTTCATAGTGTGCAAGTTGCACCGAAAGGTGCATAACATAAACGAGGACGTGTGGGCTTTTGCGGAACTTGATTGCCATAACTTCGTGTGTACTTATCGTTTCACAACAAAACTTGCGCCATCGGATTCGCAGTGTTACGCTGGTCCAATAACCCAAGTTTGGGGCCCACGGTTTCACATGACAGACAATTTTATGATTGGCTCATCAGAATCCAGTTTTAGATATTTCGTTGGGTTAGTATCGTCGTTCTGGACTCGTAGACACTAAGTTTGACGAATTTGGGAACTTTGTCTTTGGCATATTGTACGGTGCAAAGTGGGCCACATGTGGATCCTGCTTTGGCCCAAAACTGTCAATTTTGTCCCTGTGTCCAAATTGGACTTATGGATAGTCAATCCTAGCTATTTCTAGTATTCTGAGAATAATGGTGATGTTTGTTTCAGCATCCGGAGGTGTATGTGCAGATTCTACTTTCCCAGGAGCAGTTGACGGAGTTTAGAACCCAGACAAGTGTACCTTGCCATGATGTATCATAGTTTCTTGCCTTTATTATATTATTTAGTTATTATAGTTATTTTATATGATTGATGTGTGTGTTTATCCTAGGACTGTGAGACGTTGCTTAGCGTCCGAACAAGATTCGGGTGTTGATGCCGTACGCGGAGTCGTGCAACGTCACTTAGAGAGTTGATTCCACGATCCTATTTTTACGTGCTTGCTTTACCAAGTACGTCATACCCTAGGACACTTGACACTATTTCATGTGACAAAATCTTTCTTATTCATGGGGATTTTGTAAAGGTTTACAGGATTCGTGATATGAGACTTACATATTATATAGATATCATTATGACTCGTTGTACTAGCTAGAGGTCATGATCTTGTGTGTTATGGACATGAGATGTCGTGGACATGAGACGTAAGGTTACATTGGGTGGGGAGAGTCTTCATCGTGCTCTGGGTGTATTTTACTATTATTATTTATGTGTATTAGGCTTTAGGTTCCCTATGCGGAATCTAAGGTATTATATATGTATATACAGCTTCCTCCTGGTTCCCCCACAAGGAGCCTTGAGTGTACTATTAGCATACAAAACTGTCCATTGGGATCTTTCGTAAGTACCAGCCTTGAGTGTACTATTAGCGTAAGAAAGTGTCCATTGGGATCTTTCGCGATTACCAGCCCGGGGTACGATACCATACTCTCATTTGCATATCACATAGTTGGTGAGTATGTGGCATTATACTATTTTACTTTTGGCATGATATTTTTTGTACCTTGTTACGTCCCTTTGAGGACCTGATCCCCTTCCAGTTTTTGCAGCACAGACGGTTATGGAGACTTTGGAGTTGCTGATGGAGTTGATTGTCTTGCAGGCATTGGTACCAAGTAGTTATAATATTTCCACCGGAGTTATGGTTATTTATTCATATTGTTTATTTATCTGTTGATGTAGCCTAGTTTTATAGACTCATATTTCTTTCTCGAGTCTATTCGAGTTTGTGTGTTACTGGGCAGCCGACTTTAGCACATGTAGCTCATTCTTGTGTATTCTGTTCATTGTGGATTGAGGCATAGATATTTATATTTACTTAATTATTTAGATAGTGACCATTATAATACAACGTATACGTATTCGAGTCGGACCAGAGTCTGATCGAATGCGTAGTTGGCATGTTACGTATTCCTAGTCCTATGTATTTTGGGACTGGGGTGTTACATATTTTTGTGGTGACCCATGCAGGTCCTGATTAAATTATTTTGGTTACTTTTCGGTACCGAGCGAGCCTGTAATCAGGATTAGCAGTATTAGTATCTCAATCCATAATTGATTTAAAAATTTCTTAGCATTTGATTATCGCCGTTGGACTTCATAATTATACTTGTTTATTCCCCTCGACATCCTTATTATTGTTTATCATCTCTCCCTACTTCAGAGAGATTGACGTTCGTGCGCAGTGTTTCCTCTTGAGCAGATCCTTGTCAAGGCGAAAGAAAATATGCTGCATATAAAGTTTTGAGAAGATGGTTACCCTTAGTATGGTAGATAGATAGGTTATTCCTAGATGCTAGAGCTAGTGTACATTGTTAGCATGAGAATTGAATATAGTATTGAGTTTAAGGATTAGTTGTATTACCCCCTCGACTGCATCCCTATCCTTCCTATCAAATTCCTATCTTGTGTTGCATATATGGTCTCGTGCTTTTGCAATACGATCTTTCTAATTATAACAATGAGTAGATCCTTCCTTTTTTCCTAGTTGTTCCTTAATTATAAAATTAATCCCTTAATTGGTACCACTCCTCGTGTAATATCCATATCACCATAGGTATCAATTCTTTTCTACTCTAATCCCCTTGATCTAGTCACTATGACTCGATTCTCCAAATACCTGCCTAATCGTGCCTTATTCAACCATGTAGACTTATCAAAAATTCTTCTTGTAGTGGCCTAAATTTTGGTCTCTTCGTCATCAATGACAATCAATGATCGAAGCCTCTCTACCACCTTGCCTTAGTTAGATCAGACTCAGTCATTTTTTCTGCCTTGTAGAAGCTTGACCTATACAAGAGCAGTAATGGATGGGTAGTAATTTATCTTATAAAGTTGCTGATCAATAGCACCCTGATAGTTTCTAGGTTCCTTTAGAAAAACCTTGATTACGGCTAGTAAATCCTAGAATTCTTATATCCTTATTTAGAAAATAGTCCCTTCCAGAAATCTTGTTAGCAGGACCATGACCTTAGTTTTGGATACCAACTTAATTTTTATAAGTTGGGTAGATCGTAGCCCCTGGTTTTAGTGTAGGGTTATTTCTAGAAATTCAGGATAAATTTAAATTTATTTTGGTGTTAATGAGGTTAATCTCAAACGGATTAAATTACCTACCTAATTTTTTTATCCTTGACACCCTTTGTTGTGGCTCACATATTTGGAGCACAACACTATCCTTTCCTTTTTAACAACTTCTCCCTTATGACCTAGACTAGTCACTCTACACCTATGACATGACTATCACTCATAAACTGGCATTCCCATATTTTGTTTTAGTTGCACGACATTCTTGATACAATTGTACACACATGACACATAAATATCCTTTTCTGTTATGGTTGATTTTAATACTCAACACCGACTCAATTCTTTCGACAACTTTGACATTCATGAGCCTAACTCGAACCTACTCACTGATGACACAACAGTTACTTCCAAATATACATACCCATACTACGTATAGACCCACCAACATTCGTAGCATATCTCCTTCTAAATCCTATATCCACCTCCGTTGCACTTGAATTAAATTATACATAGGCAACCCAAATATCCAAACAACTGATATACTCGTATCCCATTTATGCCAACCTACGTCTATGACACTTGTGTTGCATTAAATTGAACCCCTTGTACTCTTTACACAATACTAAACACCTTGATGGGTTATATTACCTTTTGACGCTTATTGCTGAACCATTCATCGGCATCCATGATATGTAATGAACAACTTCTCGGTACCATCTCACCATAGTTGTATTTGGCTATGATATTTCTTATTGTCTTATAGACTCATGAACTCATTAGAAGCAAGGAGAATTGGTAAAAAAAAAATTGTAGAGTTATTGACTCATTAACGCCATGGTAGTACATAGATTTCCTTTGATAGGCTGTGACAACGGTCACAAAATTCTTACCATCTCGAATTCCTCCTTGAAGTTAGACTTACTAAAAATTCTTAGAAATATGATCATGACTATAGTTCCGCGGCCAACTTTATTCTTATAAGTTGGGTAGAGCCTTGATTAAGCTTATCCTTATTCTTAGAATGCAAAGTCAAACTAGGACTCCATTTAGTAACTGCGTCCCCATCTTTAGTGCAACATTCTTAACTAAATTTTTTTCTACTATGTCTATTTTTAATTTCGAGGACAAATTTTTTATAAGTTGGGTAGATTGTAAGCACCCTGATTTTTGAATTAAAATTTTAAATTTATTTTTTGGTATTCTGAATTTTTGTGATTAAGGAAATTTTTTATTTATTTTTAGTTAATTATAATATACAGTATTCATGAATTTATAATTATATGTATTTAATTAATTATTAATATTATAAAAAAAAATATTTTTGGGTGTAAAACTATTATTAGAGTATTATATAATTTTCAGGAATTTATTGAGGTCCAAAACTATTTTTAAATATCCATATATATATATATATATATATATATATATATATATATATATATATATATATATATATATATATATATATATATATATATATATATCCATTACCCGCTAAACCCAACCCCTACCCGCTAAACCTATCCCAAACTGAACCCATGTATATATATATATATATATATATATATATATATAACAAAACCTAAACCCTACCCTAATCCCACGCCATCACCCAAGCCACCCCGATGACCGCCGTGAGCCACCGCCGCCCGCCGACCATTTTTTTGTTAATTAGTATGTGGCATTATACTATATTTTTGGCATACTGTTTCTTGTACCTTGTTATGTCCCTCTAAGGACCTGGTCCCCTTCTAGTTTTTACAGCATAGACGGTTATGGAGCCTTTGGAGTTGCTGATGGAGTTGCTTGTCTTGCAGGCATTGGTACCAAGTACTTATAATATTTCCACCGGAGTTATGGTAATTTATTCATATTGTTTATTTATCTGCTGATGTAGCCTAGTTTTATAGACTCATATTTCTTTCTCGAGTCTATTCGAGTTTGTGTGTTACTAGGCGCCCGACTTTAGCACATGTAGCTCATTCTTGTGTATTATGTTCATTATGGATTGAGGCATAGATATTTATATTTACTTGATTATTTAGATAGTGACCATTATAATACAGCGTATATGTATTCAAGTCAGACCAGAGTCTGGTCGAATGCGTAGCTGGTATGTTACGTATTCCTAGTCCTACGTATTTTGGGACTGGGGCGTTACAGTGGTGCTGAGAAATCTATCTTAGATATGATGCAATATTGGACAGTAACTTGACGAGTACAATCAAAATCAACCACGGGGATACTGGTTATGCAATACAAGTGCTACTAATAGCCTTGATCAGCACGGTTACAAGAATTCTCGAATCAAGTATACGCTAAGTCGAGCCACTATCAGGATTTATCAGGATCATTAGTATCTGGATGGTACACTACGTCAAGCCACTATCAGGAGTATTAGGATCAGGGGTATCAGGGTTATCAGGTTTATTAGTATATGATCAGGATTATCAATATTATTAATTCCATGTTAAGATTCAGAGGTTCATTTATAATGTACAATCACTTGATTATGTTAGAAATCAAGATCAATACCAAGAATGTCATGCTCAGAAAATACCCAGGATTAACTAAAATCACGAAATAAATAGAATTAAAGAATCATTAAGAGGTAAGCATATTAAAGAGAATAATGGCATCAGGCGCATAAATTAATAATTCAGGGTTGGCGCATAAAATCGGGCAAGAAAATAACATCGCGCACAATGGATCAAAAACTACCATTGGTGCACAAACATGTATTGGCGCACAAATGGCCAAAAATAGATTTGGCTCATAATTCACTAATCTGGACAGTTCTGGCGCACCTTGATAAAAAAGTGCTCCGAGCAAAGATGGCGCACAATCATACTAAAACGCACTCCTTGGATCTTAGCGCATAATGATAGAAGTGCGCGAGCCAAGAAGTTGGCTCATAAATCTATCATTGACGCACAAATAAAAGAACCCAAGCTACGACTTTGGCGTACTTTCATCAAGCATTCCAATAGTGAGGTTTGACGCACAAACAAGCGCAGGAAGGTCTACTAAAAGATAAAACACAAGTTCCAAGATATGGCACAACAGTTGAGACTACTCTGCAGTCGAGAACACAATTCTCGAGAATGGTCCGAAGTCTTTGCTTAGTCATTAAGTAAAGCAAAATGCTACAAAATGCGCCGTCTCTTAAGAATACCACATAGTGTGCCACACAGCAAAGTACGTCATTCTCCTGAAAGGACAAAGTGCGCTGGTAAGGAAAATTCACCAAAGTACGCCAACTCTGCAAACTCTGCAAGTTGTGCCAACTTGGGTTTTAAGCTGTGGCGTACATTCTGGATGACTTGCAGACCCATTCAAAAGTGTGCCAAGTGGTATTCACGTACTTTTGAAGGAATTGTCATAGTACAAAACGTACGTAGGAGTAGAAAAGTGCGCCCAGTGTACTTAACATATCTTGGCACATTTTCTAAGGAATTCGTGAAACACACACAAGTGCCCTCACTGGAACTTCGATTACGCAAAAAGGTTTCCTGCATACTTTTGTATACATTCTCAGGCTAACTTTGCATTCTCTGACTTGCTGTTCTCGGGCTCCATGAGCAACAATAGAAGTAAATAAAAATTATCATGAAGACCAGTTCTAAGTATTAAGCAAAGGTAACCTATCAAGTAATTAAATAAGTTATACTAAGAATCAAAATAATATCCATGTTTGTTCCTTTGATTGGGAAGATATACTTGTCTATGGTCAAGTTCTAGCCTAATACTACCAAGGTTACCCACGACCAAGGCCAAGATCGGCTGCTCTCGGTGAAGGCTGAAGAAGGAAAGGGAAATATTTTCTTATACAGACAAAGGATTGATTGTAATCCATTGGATCATAATCCATGTCCTCTCCTGGGTTAATCACAGCCATGCACACGACAACTAAGGGACCAACGGTCCAACGCATGCAACTAAGGGAAAACTTGCAAAAATAACCTAGACAATGCATGAATGGCATAAAATAATATATAAGCAATTAAACAATTAGCAAGCTATACATACATAATATGCTATATCGGGTTCGTATACTAGAACAGTGAGACGAGTCTCATAACTCTCTCCTCCTTAGAAAATTTGTCTTCAAAATTTTAATAAGGCACGTGGTCTAACAAAAAAACTCTGGGAACATACAATCAAGGTAAAAAGGGCATACAAAAATAAGGCATAATCCTAGAATAAGACAAGCATACACAAGACAAGATCAGGGTACGAGATATACGAATAAGTATACCTCACAGGTCAAACAAATACGAGTATCGAGCACGGATATCATCATTTCGCTCCCAAGTTGACTCGTCCGGTGAGTGATGCCCCCAAGCAACTCGGACTAACCGAATAGTCCGGTTTATGAGAATCTTCTCTCCGATCCAAAATAGATACATGTCTTTCCTCATACGAAAGGTCGATACCAACGACCGATTATGAATGATCCAGGACATAGCTTAAATCCGGTAGATACCGTCGTAATTGGGATACATAAAAAATGTTATGTATCTCGCAAAGCCGTGATGGAAGAGCAAGGCGATAAGAAACATCTTCCACTCACTCGAGAATATCGAACAGACCAATATACCGTGGACTAATCTTTTTCCGTACACCAAATTTGATGACTCCTCGGGTAGGCAAAATTTGATGGAATACATGGTCACCGGCAGAGAAATCAAGAGGTAGCAGATGTGAATTGACCCAATGTCGCTGGCGATCTTGAGCCACCTTAAGATGCTTCCGGACTTGTTTGACTACTTCAACTGTCTGAGCTATCATTTCAGGACCAAACAATTGCCTCTCTCCAATATCTTCCCAATCTACAAAGGATCTGCACTTTCTACCATATAGTGCATCGAAGGGTGCCATCTGGATACTTGTCTAAAAACTGTTATTGCAGGAGAATTCGACCAAGAGAAAATAATCCTCCCACAAACCACCAAAGTAAATGGTACATGAATGAAGCATATCTTCTAGAGTCTAGATCGTATGTTCTGACTGACCATCTGTCTGGGGATGACAAGTTGTACTGACTCTAGAAGATATGCTTATATGCCCATTTCTTGAAGATCTTCTTGAATCTCTTGCTACGTCGTAAGAAAATAAACTCCTACCCTCCGGCTCAAACCATCGACTATGACATTGGCCTTCCCAGAATGATATTGAAGGTCAAGGTCATAGTTTGTTATCAACTCTAGTCATCTTCTCTGCCTCATATTGAGATCCTTCTGGGTAAAGACATACCTCAAACTCTTGTGATCAGTAAAAACCTCTACTCGATCTCCACATAGGCAATGCCTCTAAAGTTTGAGTGCAAAGACAACTGCTGCTAACTCCAAGTCATGTGTTGAATATTTTTTTCATGGTCTCGAAGCTGCCAAGATGCATAAGCTATAACCTTACCATGCTGCATAACAACACCCCCTAGTCCCATTTTCTGACGCATCGTAATATACCGTAAAACCACTTGTCTCATCTGGAAGCGTCAAAATTGGTGCCGTAATCAACTTATGCATGAGCTTATTAAAAGAGGTTTGTCAGTCATCTGTCCAATCAAAGCGTACATCCTTACGAGTCAATTATATCAAAGGTGCAGAAATTCTAGCAAAGTCTGACACAAATCTTTGATAATATCCTGCTAGTCCCAGGAAACTACGAACTTCTACAGCTGTTCTAGATACTGGCTATCTCTCAACGGCTTCTGTCTTCTGGGGATCCATTTATACTCCACCTTTAGCAATAATATGCCCCAATTATGAAATACGATCAAACCAGAACTCACACTTGCTAAGGCATATAACTTATGTTCTTTAAGGACTTGAAGAACTGTGCGAAGATGCTGCTCGTACTCTTCTTTACTTCGACTGTAAACCAAGATGTCATCGATGAATACTATCACAAACTTGTCCAAGTATGGCATAAAAATACGATTCATGAGATCTATAAATACTACTGACGTATTGGTTGCTCCAAAGGGCATTATTAGAAACTCCCAATAGTTATATCTTGATCTGAATGCCATCTTGGGTATATCTTGTTCTCTGACTCTAATCTAATAATAACCCGATCGTAAATTAATCTTAGAAAATATTGCTGCTCCAATAAGCTAATCGAATAAGTCATCGATCCTTGGCAAGGGATACTTGTTCTTGATGGTCACCGCATTGAGGGTACGATAATCAACACACAAATAGAAAGTTTCATCCTTCTTCTTCACTAGAATCATTATGGCTCCCCAAGGCGATCCACTAGCACGAATGAATCCCTTGGTTCTCAATTCTTCAATCATTCGGTACAAGACTTCTAACTCTGATGGTTCCATCCTGAGTTCCTGGAAGTAGATTAATGGTAAACTCGATCTCTCTTTCTGGTGGCTTGCCTGAAAGCTCTTCTGGGAACACATCTGGAAACTCACTGACCACTCTGGAAATTTTACTCCTTCTGCTACTACCATTCTTATGATTGTTGTCGGAGGCTCCATATCTCCTATAGAAAATGAGAATTCCTCTACTTCGGGGATACGAAAGATAATCTTGCCATCATGGCAATCTATCATCGCATATCGGGCACTCAACCAATCCATTCATAGGACGACGTCATAATCTTCCATAGAAAACTCTATCAGTCTAGCGATAAAATCTTTCCCGCACACTACGACCCGACACGAGGTATAAACTTTATCTACTCCCACGATACCATTAACAGTAAGTATTTTGAGTCTTATTGATAATGATTCGGGTTCTAATCCAACTCGTGCCACAAATTGTGCACACATAAAAGAATGTGATGTACCAGAATCAAACAATACTGAAGCTGAATGAGAGTTGACGAGAATAGTACCTGCTACCACCTCACCTGAAGCTAGACGCACCTCTACGATGAGTGCCATAGCCTGGCCTCTTCCTCTCAGTGCTGGTCCTCGCTGTTGCGGACCTCCCTTCCTGGCTTGTACTTAAGCTTGGGCCTGCGCATACTGTTGTGGCTTCTGCTGCTAGAATACTTGAGACTGGGTTGGCAAAGGTCTCTGACCCTGGTGTTGCTGAACTGGTGCTGGAGCCCTATATTAGGGTCCTACCAGGGAGGATGATGATGAACTATCTCTGTGTGGGCAAGATCCCACTCTGTAGCCTGGTGCTCCACGGGCTAAACACAACCCTTGTGCTCTGCAGCACTCTGATAAAACATGCCCTGGTTTTCCACAATGAGAATATCCCATTGAAGGAGATGACCTCTGCTGCTGAGGATGTGTCAAAGATGGTTGATGAAACGATGCTAACGAAGTTGTCCTGGTCGGGGTTCCTATCTTTAAAGCTCGCACTGCTGGAGTTGGTACTAAAGACTGGGTGTAAGAACCGCCTGAAGTATGGGTCCTCTTACGACCTCCAATCCTATCCACTATTCTCTGGGAGGTATACTCATGCCTTTTTGCCGCTCTTAACACAGCATCAAAAGTCTGAAACTCGTGTTGTTCTACTGCCAATATGATCTCCAGGTGAAGTTCCTGCTGGGACCTCCTTGCTCGATCTAATTCGGTTGCCACCAAGGTGGGAGCAAACTGACTAAGTCTGCAAAATTCTGCCGCATAGCCATCGATAGTCCTGCCCATCTGCTTCAAGTAATTAAACCTTTGCTGCAAGTCATAACGCGATATCGCGTCAAAGTACCGGGTCTGAAACCTTTCACTGAAGGCAGCCCAAGGGACGGGTACTGCTAGTGAAATCATCTTGGCTGCCCACCAGTCTTGGGCCAAGTCTAGCAACTGTAGTCAAACTACTAACACTTGCTCTCTTGCAGGCATTCCTGCAGCCTCTAAGATAGCTTCAATGTCCTGAAGCCACGCATCTAATGCAATCACATCTTCGGTGCTATAAAAATACGAGGGTTTGAGGCGCTTCAAGTTGCTTGCTGAGTTGTTCACACGATGTCTGCCTCTTTCCAAAGCCCCTTGTACTGACTGAATAAGTACGTCCACTCGACGTCCTTGAGATGCCAATAATTCCCGAAGTATATGAATAAGCACATTGTTGTCCCCTCCTGCATCAGGTATTAGTTGCACATGAGGTACTGGCTAGATCTGAGGTTTCTTATCTTGAGTTGTTCTAGTCCCGGCCCCTGAATGCTGAGGCTGAACCTCAAGGATTTGCTGGACATCGGGATATTGTCCTGCTACTGGAGGAACTCAGGCTAGATGATCGGAAGGACCAAGAACAATGTCACTAAAATATAAAGGACAGATGATCATCAAAGGAACGAATATGATTGGTCGAGGATCAAAGAAGATGTTGAATCAAGATTTTAGGGATATAAATTCGACACTAGAGGAGATCAAGGAGTAGCATGATTGCGATATCTAAAACACATTGGAAAACCCCCTACACCTCTGAATTTTCAGACCTGCATGGGCCACCACTTAAACCGTGTCACACCCCAGAACCGTATACTAGAATAGTGAGACGAGTCTCACAATATAGCACATTCTTAGCTCTCAAATAGCGGTGAGCATTATTCGATTTTGGACCAAAAATTGAACCGAACTGAGTAAGAGATTCGGTTTGGTTTGGAAAAAAAATTGGTTCGGTTTCGGTTTTGAAAATATTAAAATTTCTTATTCGGTTTCGGTTTCTATTTTGGATTCCGGTTTCAGTCCAAAATCGAATAAGACTTATACAATTATGTAATATCCTCAATTCTATGCATATGTTGTAATAAAAAGTGTGTATATTTTGAAAGAAATAATTTTATGTATGTGTTTTAAAGTCCAATTTTGATAATTTAACAATTAGTCTAACTTTGGACGCAAATACAACAAATGTGTGTATAAAAATTCAATTTTTATTATCACTTAACAATGATTCCAACTTTGGATCATGTCAATTAAACAAGAGAAATAACTCAACCGAATAAACCGAATCGTTATTCGATTCGGTTTTGGTTTTAGCTAATTTCGATTCGGTTTTGGATTGTTAGAATTTCGGTTTATTCGGTTTGACTATTTCGATTCGATTGAAACCGAATAAACCGAATGCTCACCTCTACTCTCAAATGCTTTAGATCTTGGAAATTATATTTTCTATCATTTTTGTAGAGAATTGTAATTGTCATTTTTTTTTTCAATGTCTACGAATTTTTAAAATAAGTAATTAAAATTATTCTTAATTTATGAAAAAATATAAATATTATTTTTAAAAACTATCGATAACTTATCTTAAAAATTTTAATTTTAAGATATTATAAAACTTCCTTGGTAATTAAAATTCCTTTTTTTTTATCATAGTCTTCAGACTAAGGTATAACTAGAAGTACTAGTAAATTTCTATTAAATAAAGAGCGCATACTAGAACAAATTTGTAAATAATGGACAACACCATACTACTTCCAAACGTAATTAAACTTCTTTGAGATTATCGAGAAAGGAAGGAAGACATGAGTCCTGAACAATTAAAATTACCCCCCTCATATTTCGAGGTGGATTGGATGAGAATAAAATCCCTTCAAAAACGCAGAAAACCCCGTTTCAAATCATTCCAATAATAAACTTCTTTCACGTGCCTGCCACAATAACATTAAAATTAAAATTAAAATTAAAATTATTATTAATATTAAAAAATTTAGATAATTAATTTGTTGAATTAAAATTTATTTTATCAATTATAACATAATACTATTTAATATGTTATGTCAATCATCACATAAAAAAAAATTTTAAAAAATATTTTAAAGTTATGAATAACATTACTTCTATTAGATATAGGTCTCAGTCGATGTTAAAAAAAAACACTGAAACTTCACCTCCTCCTCCGTTTTCATGAAGTATAGTTGTTATTTTGTCACACCACCGAGAGAAAGAAAGACGAATGGGAGACCGAGCTAGTTACTGTTGTTTGCTACGTGGTAGAATATAGTTCTCTCATCTTTCGAAAATTCAACATGCATGCATGAGAGTAAGAGAGAGAGAAGCTCTTGTAGGACTATGACACGTATAGGTGATAACGGCTAGTTATGTCTTGGCAGTTTGTGGAGAAGTCCCACCTGCTGTAGCTGTGTCACGTCACTGATAACTACTGCTGAGCCATTATAACAGTAAATTTAGCTTGCTAAAACAAACACAAGTTTTCTAAGATTTTTTTTTTTTTAGAAATTTAGTGTTACCCTCCACTCCTCATATTATTTTTATAATGTATAAGTCTCAATTGACGGTCAATTCATTTGACCAAAAATTTTAGACGAAAATATTCATCTCTTCTCTCCTGCACTTGATCTCGCGCCCACGAGCTCGGCTCCGTCCTCCTTTCCCGCCGCCACGCTCATCCCACCCCCCCCTCCCCCTTTCCGCCACCGTCGCCACAGTCCCTCACCACCCCGTCCCGCCCTCCCTGCCACTGCCGCTACAATTAGTGGTGATCGGGTTCTTCAACATCAATTAGCAGCAACTAAAGCAGCAGCTAGCAAGCAAATACAGCAGCAACATGCACCAACTACAGCAGCTCTAGTGCAGCAACATCATAGCATGTTCAAGAGCAGTATCAGCAGCTAGCTCGAGTGCAGCAACATCATTTGCATTGTTCCAGTAAGCCTAGTGTTGTTGTGTTGATTTTGGGTATTGATGAGTGGTAGTAGTGGTATCTTGTGATACTAGGGGTTTCATTGGTAGTGGTACCAAGGTATTGCGCCGGCACAACAGATGCACCAGATGCAGAGGGCAGCTATTCCTTGCACCTTCTGTAAGAAGCAAGGACATGGATGAGATGCATGCAGGATGAGATTGGGCCAATGCTTATTCTGCGGATCAGGAGACCATCAGTTGAGGGCTTGTCCTAAAGTTCCAGCTCGTCCAGCTCAGGGCCGAGCTCAGGCACAGAGAGCACCCGCGAGACCACCAGCGGGACAACATAGAGGACCTCCTCTACCACCACCACAACAACAGTTCGTTTAGCACCAACAACAACAGAGATGTGCCCAGCGACAAGGGCGAGCTTTCGTCTTGACCGTCGAGGAGGAGGAGCCAGTCGGTGATGTTATCTCAGGTTCAGTCTATCTTGATTCTTTTCCAGCTCATGCTTTATTTGATTTGGGTGCTTCACATAGTTTTATTTCTGTATCTTTTGCTCTGAAACATCATCTTGAGTCTGAACTGTTGGCGAGGACTTGCAAGATCACGACCGGGGGTGACATTATCCTGGTCAGTGATGTTTGCAAGGACCGAAGAGTTTCTTTGGGAGGCTGAGAGTTGAGCGTGTGTCTACTCGTAATGCCACTTCCGAGATACGATATAGTACTCGGGATAGATTGGTTGAGTAGGCATCATGCTAGTATCGATTGTCGAGGAGGCAGAGTTTTGTTTCAGACACAGGGAGAGCCAGAGTTTGAGTTCGTTAGAGAAGCAGCAGAGCAGGGCGAATGAGACTTCTGTGGAGCTTTGGTAGAAGACCATGAGCCGCCACATCCACTGATTGTAGAGTATATGGACGTCTTTCCGGAGGAGTTGCCGGGGTTGCCACCAGACAGAGATGTGGAGTTCTCTATAGACTTGGTGCCAGGCGCAGAGCCAATATCACAGCACATCTATAGAGTGAACAACATCGAACTAACAAAGTTGAAGAAGCAGGTGGATGAGTTACAGGACAAGGGCTTCATCAACTCCAGATTATCACCGTGGGGTGATCCGATATTATTTGTACCAAAGAAGGATGGATCGGTACACATGTGTATCAACTACAGGGCACTCAAAAACCTCATTATCAAGAACAAATATCCGTTGCCGCGGATTAACGATTTATTTGATCAGTTGAACGGAACGAAGGTAGACTTGAGGCTGGGGTACCACCAAGTGAAAGTGAAGAAGAAAGACATTCCGAAGACAGCTTCAGGACTCGGTATGGGTAGTTTAATTTCTTGGTGATGCCATTTGGTTTGACCAATGCCCCGGCGGTATTCATGAACCTGATGAATAAGGTGTTTCATCAATCCTTGGATCAGTTTGTGGTAGTATTCATTGATGGTATATTAATTTATTCGAAGACCCCGGAGGAGCATGAGAAGCACCTGAGGATAGTTCTGGGGACCCTTAGGAAGGATAAGCTATATGGCAAGCTTTCGAAGTATGAGTTCTTCCTTGATAAGGTTGAATTCCTTGGGCATGTGATTACAGGAGACGGAATCTCAGTAGACCCAAAGAAGATTTCGGCAGTTGAGTCTTGGTCTACCCCGAGTTCAGTGGCGGAGATCAGGAGTTTTCTTGGACTGGCAGGCTATTATCAGAGGTTTGTTTAGGATTTTTCTAGGATTGCGGAGCCAATGACTAGACTAACCAGGAAGGACGTGTAGTTCGTTTGGACTGAGAATTGTCAGTCTGTATTTGAGAAGCTGAAGAAGAGGTTGACTACAGCTCTAATATTGACATTGCCATCAGTGACATGAGAATTTTCTATATACAGTGATTCATCGGGTAAGGGTTTGGGTTGTGTGTTACAGCAGAACGGGAAGGTGATTGCCTATGCTTCCAGGCAATTACGTCTGTATGAGAAGAATTACCCTACCCATGATTTGGAGTTGGCAGCAGTTATTTTTGCTCTTAAACTGTGGAAGCACTACTAGTATGGAGAGAGGATAGAGATCTTTACAGATCACAAGAGCTTGAAGTATGTGTTTACACAAAAAGAGCTCAACATGTGACAGCGGCGGTGGTTGGAGTTGATGTAGGATATTAATATTTCTTTGCAGTACCATACAGGGAAGGCCAACGTAGTCGCGGATTCCTTGAGTAGGTATCCAGTGGCTATGTACTTGACGAGGGACAAAAATTTATTGGCCGATCTTGATAGTTTGGGCATTGAGGTATTAGTTCTTGGAGTTACAACACAGATGTGGGGACTTCAGGTACAGTCAGAGTTGATGGACCGGATCAGAGCCGCACTGTTCAAGGATGAGTCTCTGAGGAGCATCAGAGCACAGGTCAGGATGAGATTGGCAAAGGACTTCAGCATTGCAGATGATGGATCATTGTAGCACGGTACCAGATTGTGTGTGCCGAGTGGAGCATTGCGCGAGAAGATTCTTCACGAGGCGCATCAATCTTAATACTCTATGTATCCAAGTGCCAATAAGATGTATAGGGACATGAGAGAGCATGTTTAGTGGTATGGTATGAAGTGGGAGGTGGCTAGCTTCGTATCCAGATGCTTGGTATGCCAGCAAGTAAAGGCAGAGAGACAAAGGCCAAGTGGATTGCTTCAGCCTTTACCCATTCCAGAGTAAAAGTGGGAGCATGTGATGATAAACTTTGTTTCAGGGCTTCTGCGTTCTCCAGGAGGTAAGGATGCTATTTGGGTCATCATAGACTTGTTGACCAAATCAGCCCACTTTTCTGCCATTCAAAGTGGATACATCTACGGAGAAGCTCGCGGAGATGTATGTGCATCAGATAGTCAAATTACATGGAGTTCCTGTGAGCATAGTCTCGGATCGGGATAGTCGCTTTACATCCCACTTCTGGAGGAGTTTACAGGCTATCTTGGGCACTCAACTCAAGTTCAGTACCACATATCACCCTCAGACCGACGGACAGTCGGAGAGGACTATTCAGACTCTCAAGGATATGCTACGCAGCTATATTTTGGATTTGGGAGGCTGTTGGAAGGATCATTTTTTTTGGGTAGACTTTTCTTACAACAACAGCTACCAGGCCAGTATCGAGATGACACCATTTGAGGCATTGTATGGACGAAGATGCTGCACTCTGTTATCATGGGATGATGTTGGTGAGAGAGCCTTATTGGAACCAGAGATGGTCGTGGATGCAGCTGAGAAGGTGAAGCTCATCAGGGATAGACTTGGGGTAGCGCAGGACAGACAACGGCATTGGGCCGATAGCCACCGGAGACCATGGGAGTTTGAGGAATAGATTTTGTTTTTCATTGCTTATGATTTTTTATTTTTGTTAGAGTGCTAAGGCTGTATTTCGTGCTAGGTTGGCGATCTGGTTTTCTTGAGGATTTCTCCGACACGTGGCACGATTCGTTTCGGTGGAGGCAGGAAGCTTAGTCCGCGATTCATCAGACCCTTCAGTATTCTCAAGAGGGTCGGTGCAGTTGCTTACAGACTAGACTTGCCACCTGTATTGGAGAGAGTGCACAACGTGTTTCACGTGTCGCAGCTGAGACGGTACATGGCAGATTCTAGTCATGTGTTAGATCACTCGGAGATAGAGGTGTGCCCTACTCTTAACTATCTAGGGCAACCAGTTGAGATTCTGGATAGGAGAGAGAAGGTGTTGAGGAACCAGACCATTCCTTTGGTGCACATTGCATGGAGGCATCACTCGCCAGGAGAGAGTACCTGGAAGCGAGAGGCGGAGATGCGCGAGCGATATCCATATATGTTTGAGCCATGAGGTATGATTCTTTATTGCATTGTATTGATTGCTTTTGGTAGTTAGTTTCATCCTTAATTTAAAGGACAAAATTTTTCTAAGGTGGGTAGGATGGTCATCCTCACTTTTTACAACTAAGGGTAGTTTGGTAATTAGACACGGGTATATTTATTTTAGAATATAATTTTAAATATTATGCATGTTATAAATATTATTTATTGTATTTTTTTTATTGATTAGATGTTAGTATTTGATTTTGGACTTGTATAGTAGACCTGACTAGTTTAGATTAGATCCATCGACCAATATTTAATTCTAGTTAGAATTGAGCCTAATAGTAAGCCCATTCATTAGGAGGATGAATTAATTAGTGAAGCCAATTAGACTAGAAACTTTTCTCCCTAATTATTTCTTTATGACAAGCCCCAAGGGATATTTTGAAAAATTCATAGTATCTTGGAGGAGGGGTAAGGTCCGGGCACCTATTGGAGTGGGGAGAGACTCTCTCTCCTCATTTTTTATTCCAAGTCTAGATCTAGAATTTTTTTTTCTTCCAAATTTCTTCATTTCTACACCAATTTCTACTCAAATTTCTTTCCAATTTCTTTCCTATTCATCATTAGAGGCTATTAGAATAATGATCTACAAGGAGAAAGCAAGGATCTATAAGGAGGAGCAATGATCTACAAGTTGGAGGCTCTTGACACTCAATTTAGAAATTTTATTAGAAATCCATCTCCCAATAGGTATAATTCAGTTTTCTCTCTATAATTAGACTCTAACTATATAATTTAATCATTAAAAACTATCCCATGTACTAAGGCTATCCATAGGAATTGGAATTAAGTTCATATGCGCCCTTTGGAGAAAGTTATGTGGTATTTTGTGTCAATTTTGGGAGAATTCCGAGATCGGTACATCTTGTATTTGTGAATAGGTCAATTAAACCAAATTGACATGGGTTTGATTGTGTATGATTAGTATCGTATCCACAATTGGATACGTGTAGGCTGTATTCTGATAATTTGGCGATACAGGTTGATTTGGTAGTTTTCTTCCGACACGGGGGTTTGAGCATGGCACAATTTGATAAGGACATGCTCTTAAGTAGTTAACTCTTCGTGTTATTCATAATTATGATTTTAGACTTGTTTGTGTCATTCGGGATACATTTGGTTGTGTGGTGGAGCCATATCGCAACCGTATCATAGAATTAGTGTGACACGGGTCCGGTGCACTCCACGTGTTTGTTTTCTTGCATTTAAATTCAATATAACTTGGTTATAGCTATTAGAGTGATATAATTATAATTGTTATACGATATATATGTATATGTATAATTATGTATATGTTCTACTTATTATTTTGATGTATGGATGGTCATGGAAGAATGGAAAGTTCATATGCATCACTAGCGTGGTTATATGTATATATATATATATATATATATATATATATATATATATATATATATATATATATATATATATATATATATATATGGTAACATATATATATAGAGGTATATATAAATATATATGAATGTATAGTTATATTTATATGTATGTATTTTGTTAGTGATATGTTATATATTTATATATGTTGTGTAGGTGTGTCTAAGTGTGGTGCATTGGTTGTGAGGTGTTAGTGTGTGCAGAGAGTGGTATGTGTGTAAGTGTCGAGCAGTGCAGTGTGTGTATACACAATAGAGGGGACCGTGTTCTTTTGCAGCAATTAGTAGCAACTACAGG
This sequence comes from Iris macrosiphon, assembly GCA_036927795.1. Classification (NCBI taxonomy): domain Eukaryota; kingdom Viridiplantae; phylum Streptophyta; class Magnoliopsida; order Asparagales; family Iridaceae; genus Iris; species Iris macrosiphon. The sequence goes on along the minus strand of JAYESA010000013.1, from coordinate 153,536,050 downwards.
AGCAGCTAGCAAGCAACTGCAACAGCAACTGGCAGCAAGTGCAGCAGCTCTAGTGCAATAACAACATAGCATGCTCGAGAACAGTATCAGCAGCTAGCTCGAGTGCAGCACCAACATTTGCATTGGCACAATAAGCCTAGTGCTGTTGTGTAGGTTTTGGGTATTGGTAAGTGGTAATAGTGGTATCTTGTGATACTAAGGGTTTCAATGGTAATGGTACCAAGGTATTGGGCCAAGTATAGATACTTGGATACAAGATATATATACTAGAAGATATATGTGGTAGAGAGGTGAGATAAGGTAATGACAGAAACATCGGTTAATGAGTAGAACCAAGTTGTAACTAAGGTAATGGAGGGTAGTATCATAAGTTAAGGTATTAGGGAATAACTCACATAGTAAGTTAAAAGGTAGTAGAAGTAACTAGTATATATGAGTTATGTATAATACTTACTATTATTAGCTAATTACCTAAGGTATTGACTTAGAACTCAACCAAGACCTAGTACTCACTAGTATAACTTGGTAATCAATACGAACCCAAAATCAAGGTATGGACCTAGTAGGACCTAGAAATGGCCTAGAAACTAATATTAGTGCATTTTTATTCGTTTATCATCCATTATACCTAAATGACATTAATATTTAATATATAGGACTTTGTGTCACCAGCTTGGACATCGAGAAACACAACTTGATCAGGACCTCAGGCGAGTATATTTCTCTGTTAGTTTTTATTTCATAATAGCGTATATATCGCATGTTCTAGAACTGTATACTTAATTCTGACACAGTGGTTCACGGACTGGTACTACATGGATCTTGTTAGACGATGTTATTCGTTACGGTGTTCAGCGGGTACTCCTTCATTTATATTTCATCGTGCGTATTGGGTATTAATTTATTGTATTTTGTGTTCACACACTGCTCGTGTTCAGTGTGCTTATATTCGTGTATACACACTGCTCGTGTTCAGTGTACCCATATTCGTGTTCGTAACATGTCGTGATTGGATCCATTGGTATTAGTTGGGGATAGGGGAGTAGGAGTTGATTATGTGATCAAGCCCCAGTATATTCGTGTACATGTCGATTATATAGCATACTTGTAATCGAGTTACCTTATTGTATTCGTGTTCAACCTAAACCGATTAGATAATGAACTTGTATTCTGAGGCACATTAGTTAGATTTCAGTTATTCTTTTATATTGCAGATATTCATATTGCTTGCTCTTCATTCCAGTACATTACCTGTTCAATCTTGTTCATTTTATTCAGATGTTTAGATATCTTGTATTCTTTTCTATTATCTATTTTATATGCTCGATTATGTATTTGAAATTGCTTTCAGAGGTATGTACTTCGCTCAAATCCTGACTAGATATATTTTTCCAGATGATTGGCTCATAGATCAGTGTCCTACATTCTACGGGCCGTAGGAGGGCATACCATTAGAGGATACTCCTATAGACCAGGAGGACTTAGTTCCAAAGCCTGAGGAGATTTAGTTTATATTTTGGTGGACTTGTATTAGACTGTTATTGAGATTCATGGCATATATATTATTTCAGACTTGTGGATTGTATCTTGATTCTTTTCTTCGTTATTACATTCGTACTTTATCTTCCTTAGTTTGCATTGTGATAGAGTATAGCTATATTTGTGAGATACCATATTGTTCCTCCGTTTGGAGTTGAGATGATTGACAGTTACCATATTTATATTGTTGAGATGTTTAGTTAGTTAGAGTTGACCCAGTCAGGGTTCTACCGCCGATGCTGTGGCGTAGGCTGGGCATACCCACATACTCGTGCCCGGTGCGGGTCATGACAACTAGTGCATTGTCAAGAGTACATGACTGTAAGTCAGCCACAGTCTGAATAATATATAATCATGTAGAGGAACTAATGTCCAGATTAAACCGGCTAACAAGTGCCGTCGGCTAAACGCCAAAAAGGTAAAACAGAATGATACTCATAGCGGGGAAGAAGAAACCCACTCAAGTTCCTTGGTGGACATCCTTCTTATGTTCGCCATCGGACAGATACAAGACATGATCCTCGGGCTCTGCTACTAAACCTAGCCAAACAAAACCTGTGGGGTCAGGCCCCGATAGCAAGTACCACCAAGGAGCACAAGTGAATGGAGTAAAAACCAAAAAAGTACACAAAATAGAAAAATTTATGCCACAACGACAACCGTATGACCTTTCATCGTAGCAGTAGGACACTCCTACAACCAAACAAGGATAAGAGGTATCGCACTACTCCGAGATAGGGTACGACTAACCAATTATGAACACGACGGAGATATAACACATCAATATAATCCAGGACACACCTGCCATAATACAAGCTAAGATATAGATATAATATACAGCTTCGGTATATGACCTATTATGACACATTGGCGCAACCCTAAAACCAATCAAGGACATGGGTTGAACCATCGTACCACAATAGTTTAGGTTCCTAGACTACCAGCACTTGCTCTGTTAGATCGGCCAATCAATCCTGCGACTTGTTATGTGGAGTCTGAGTTATCTCAAAAATAATTTATAACTAGTATCCGTAGATCACGCCATTACCGAACATGAGCTAACTGTTGCAGGATGCACCAGTCTTCCGTAGGGCCACCGTGCTAAAAATATGGCAGTAGCGGTTCTAGTGTTTCTATAGTGAAATAATAGCTCGGCATTATCATAGTCAGATACTGCACTCCACTAAGGCAGATGATATACAGTATCCGTGGTGGCCAGCCCACAACGCACTTAGAATAAAACTCTGTGGGAATGTTCGCTGGCATGATCTCGGGATACCGTTCCCTCCCTATGTTACTACCACTTTTAGTTTCCTAATCAACCCTATGTTGTTAAAATCTTACGGCATGGTCACATAAAAATTTTCCTTAATATGTAGTATAAAGTACGGGCACGCTAGATATGAATCCATGAAAGTCAAATCTGGATTCACCCGAGCGTGTATGCAACATTCATATAATCAATATCCTAGCCACGCTTTGGTAGTTGACTCACTTATTATGCCCGTACTGGGGAAACAATGTATATATTTATAACATTATGCATTCAGGAATTTGGTGGCATTCTCGATATACAACCCAAATATAATCACTTAACACGTGACAGGATGTGTCGCACCTCGGAGCACATTAAATCATAAATAATTATCAGGCAATAATGGTATATGTACGAATATAGTATCGAGTCCAATCACCAAACTTATAATTGGCCATACGAGTCTTATCACATGGGGATACTTGGTCCAAATATAAACTTCTCAAATCATGTACACCGATTACCAATCAATTAGAAATCGAATCTTGATAAAATTCTCGAATCAACAATTTTGCCCCAAACGTGAGTAAGGGGAAAGTGTGAACCACTTTGGAGAAGATCTACAATCTTTAAACCAAACAAGGACCGGGATTGCAGATCATCTCCCGAGCAGAACCACGCCCCTCATTCCATCTGACGAACAAATGATAAGTTAATCTACTAATATGAGTTTACTCTGGGTTGCCACATTGTCTACTACAACATATAATCATACTATGCACATAGTCAGTTCTAGCACATAGACAGGTTTAGCACAGTCTGGTTACTAAGTACATTTCTTCGTCAGGATCAATAATAAGCAATTGTGAAGGCCAACCACATAGAACAAAGAAATATTTTGAATAAAACAATTAAACTTAAGAAATCATGGAACATGTACATAGATTACTAGGGTCGCATAGGATCACATGCACGTATAAGAAGTGCACGCATGAGTTGCCGCATGGGTTGGGCCGCATGCACTGATCAGGCACATGAGTACTGGACGCATGGATAAGCTGGCATCATATTTCCAGGCCGCATTGACTGCTTGCCCCATGAGGCAGGTGCAGCATAGGGATTGGTACCGCATAACGTCAAGTCAAAGTCTACTCCTTGGAACAAGTACCGAAGTGACGTACATTAAATGCATGTTAGTGAAGTGACATAAAGATCAATGTGACATAAAGTGTGATGTGACATAACGTATGTTAGAAAAAAGACAAAACCATATAAAGATGCGCCAAGGATGCGCCAAAGATATGCCAAAGTTCAGAGTCATGCGTCCAAGGGAAGGTGGCCATATGCTCTGCTTGCCGCATAAGTTCGATGTCGCAAGGAGTTTCTTTTGGACTTAGCAAATTTCTTATTCGTCCAGCTAGTGAATGGACAAAGTGTTCAAGGACACTTATGTAGGTCAGCAGTCATGCGTCCAACAAGATGAACACATGCTGGTTGGCTATGCGGCAAAGAGTCCAACCGCATAAGGATCATGCCGCATGGAAGTCTCGGTAGCATATTGCGCTGCCGCATGAGAACTTCGTCTTCTCCAAACAGCAAGTTCAGCCATGGCAAAAAAGTGCCAAAAACTAAAAAAAATATTTTCTTCATAAATTTTTTATTTTAAGTCCAAATCAAGTAAAACAAAAGCCAAAATCCTCAAAATAAAATTCTCTAACATAAGGAACAACTAGTTTTCGAAAACAATAAGTTTTAGTAGATCAAAACCAAGAAAAACTCATGTAACACATAAAAATTTAAATCTTGAAACTCAGATCTACAATAATCTATTCATCAAAATCCAAAACTCCAAGAACTTAATATAATCAGCAACTCAATAAGAACATTTTCCATCAACCACATTTTTAAAACAACATTTATATTAAAATCTAAAAATCTATGGCTTCACAACTTTGAGCAAGATGTACTTGCCTTGGTGGACTAACAAACCTCTTCCTAGAACCAAATCTAGGGCTAGGGCTAGGGCTAGGGCTAGAGTTTCGGCCAATGGGAGCTCTTGAGGGAAAGAGGAAGAAGAAAGAAGAAAGGAAGTGGAAATAAGAAAGAATGAGAGAGGAGAGAGAAAACCACACACACACACACACACACACACACACACACATATATATATATATATATATATATATATATATATATATATATATATATATACCAAGTGGAGAAATAAGGTTAGCCCTAGGATTAAGTCATGACACTCTCCAACCAGTCTCAACCATCCAAAATAGGCTTAGTGGTTCCAAGAGTGAACCTGTTCTGGAATCCATCCTATAAACGGGTCCTAGCACGGGTCTGTGACAATTGCCAAGATGTTCACTACTGGTCTCGGGTAGTCTCCCACAATAAGCAGAAATATAATTAAATAAAATATATCATAACTAACAGAAATCAACATGTAAAATACAGTATGAATATATCTTCAAGAAATTTTTTAAATATCATAAAATTTAAGAATACCAAATCTGGGAACGGGTGTGACAGATTGAGACATCTAAAAGACACTAGAAAACCTCCCACACCTCTAAATTTTAGACCTGCGTGGGCCACCACTTAAACCGTGTCACGTTCCAGAACCAGAATACTGGAGAGCGGGAGACAGACAAAACTAGCTACGTATACCAGAGTACTCTATATTCCAAAAATACGATCACGGCTGTCTAGACCTGTGAGGGTTTACTCTATAATCCAACAGTCATTTACATGTCAAAAAATTAAGATTAATATCAAGAATGTCTTGCTCAGGAAATATTCAGGATTAACTAAAATAACGGGATAAAAAGAACTAAAGAATCATCAAGAGTTAAGAATGTTAAAGATAATACTGGCATGCAGGCGCATAAATTAATAATTTAGGGTTGGTGAATAAAATCAGGCAAGAAAATAATATCCGCGCACAATGGGTCAAAAACCACTATTGGCGCACAAACAGGTATTGGCGCACAAACAGGTATTGGCGCACAAATGGCCAAAAACAGATTTGGCGCACAATTCACTAATCCCGACAGTTCTGGCGCACCTTGATACAAAAGTGCTCCGAGCAAAGATGGCGCACAATCATATTAAAGCGCACTCCTCGGATATTGGCACACAATGATAGAAGTGCGCGAGCAAGTAACTTGACGCATAAATCTATCAGTGGCGCACAAATAAAAGTACCCAAGCTACGACTTTGGCGCACTTTCATCAAGAATGCCAGTAGTGCGGTTTGGCCCACAAAGAAGCACATGAAGGTCTACTAAAAGGTAAAACACAAGTTCCAAGATATGGCACAGTAGTCGAGATGACTTTACAGTTGAGAACACACTTATTGAGAATGGTCAGAAGTCTTTGCTTGGTCATTAAGTAATATGAAAGGCTACAAAGTGCGCCGTCTCTGGAGAATGCCACATAGTGCGCCACACAACAAAGTGCGCCATTCTCTAGAAGGGACAAAGTGCGCCGGTAATTTTTTTTTACCAAAGTGTGCCACTGCAATATCTGCAAGGTGCACCAACTTGGCTTTTAAGTTGTGGCGTACATTCTGGATGACTTGCAGACTCAATCAAATGTGCGCCAAGTGGGATTATCATACTTTTGAAGGAATTGCAATAGTACAAAACATACGTAGGAGTAGAAAAGTGCGCCCAGAGTACTTAACATATCTTGGCGCACTTTCTAAGAAATTTGTGAAATACACACAAGTGCGTTCACTGGAACTTCGCTTACCCTATATGGTTCCATGCGTACTTTCTATACATTCTCAAGCCAACTTTGCATTCTCTGACTTGCTGTTCTCGGGCTCCATAAGCAACAATACAAGAAAAGTAAAATCATCATGAAGACCAGTTCTAAGTATTAAACAAAGAAAACCTATCAATTAATTAAACAAGTTATACAAAGAATCAAAACAAGATCCATGGTTGTTCCTTCGGTTGGCAAGATGTATTTGCCTAAGGTCAAGTTCTAGCCTAATACTACCAAGGTTACCCACGGCCAAGGCCAAGCTCGACTGCTCTTGGTGAAGGCTGAAGAAGTAAAGGAAAGGAAAATATTTTCTTATATAGACAAATGGTTGATTGTAGGCCATTGGATCATAATCCGTACCCTCTCCCGGGTTCATCACAGTCATGCACACGAAAATCAAGGGACCAACGGTCCAAAGCATGCAACTAAAGAAAAACTTGCAAAAATAACTAGACAATGCTTGAATGGCAAGCAAGATGTAAGCAAATAAACAATAAGCAAGCTTTACATGTATAATACGCGTATATTGGATTCGTATACTAGAACAGTGAGACAAGTTTTACAATATGGCACATTCTTAGCTCTCAAATAGCGGTGAGCATTATTCGATTTTGGACCGAAATCGAACCGAACCGAACCGAATAAGAGATTCGATTTGCTTTGGAAAAAAATCGGTTCAGTTTCGGTTTTAAAAATTCTAAAATTTCTTATTCGGTTTCGGTTTCGATTTTGGATTTCGGTTTCGGTCCAAAACCGAATAAGACTTATACAATTATGTAAATACCCTCAATTATATGCATATGTTGTAATTAAAAGTGTGTATATTTTGAAAGAAACAATTTTATGTATGTGTTTTAAAGTCTAATTTTGATAATTTAAAAATTAGTCTAACTTTGGACGCAAATACAACAAATGTGTGTATAAAAATTTAATTTTTAATATCACTTAACAACGATTCCAACTTTGGACCATGTCCATTAAACAAGAGAAATAACTCAACCGAATAAACCGAATCGTTATTCGATTCGGTTTTAGCTAATTTGGTTCGGTTTTGGATTGTTATAATTTTGGTTTATTCGGTTTTGACTATTTCGATTCGATTGAAATCGAATAAACCGTATGCTCACCTCTACTCTCAAATGCTTTAGATGTTGAAAGCTATATTTTTCTATCATTTTTGTAGAGAATTGTAATTGTCAAATTATTTTTTTCCAATGTCTACGAATTTTTAAAATATGTAATTAAAATTATTCTTAATTTATAAAAAAATATAAATTTTATTTTTAAAAACTATTGATAACTTGTCTTAAAAATTCGAATTTTAAGATATTATAAAACTTTCTTGGTAATTAAAATTCCTTTTTTGTATTGTAGTCTTCAGACTTAGGTATACCTAGAAGTAGTGGTAAATTTCTATTAAATAAAGAGCGCATACAAGAACAAATTTGTAAATAATGGACAACACTATACTACTTTCAAACGTAATTAAACTTCTATGAGATTATCGAGAAACGAGGGAAGACGTGTGTCCTGAACAATTAAAATTACCCCTCTCGTAATTCGAGGTGGATTGGATGAGAATAAAATCCCTTTAAGAACGCAGAAAAACCCCGTCTCAAATCACTCCAATAATAAACTTCTTTCACATGCCTGACATAGTAACTTTAAAATTAATATTAAAGTTATAATTAATATTAATATTAAAAAACTTTAGATTATTAATTTTTTAAATTAAAATTTATTATATCGATTGTAGCATAATATTACTTAGTATGCATGTAGGTCTCAGTTGATGTTAAAAAAAATTCCATATATAATAAAAGACGAAACAGAAATATAGAACAGAATTATATAACAGTTCTGCTCTCAATCAAATCACTCCAATAATAAACTTCTTTCACGTGCCTGCCATAAAAACTCCTCCTCCTCCGTTTTCATTACAACAAAAATGGAAGTATAGGTGTTATTTTGTCACATCAATCGAGAGAAAGAAAGACGAATGGGAGACCGAGCTACTTACTGTTGTGTGCTACGTGGTAGAATATAGTTGAATATTCAACATGCATGCATGAGAGGAAGAGAGAGAAGCTCGTGCAGGACTATGACACGCATAGGTGATAACGGCTAGTGATGTCTTGGCAGTTTGTGGAGAAGTCCCACGTGCTGTAGCTGTGCCACGTCACTGATAACCACTGCTGAGCCATTATAACAGTAAATTTAGCTACTACAATAAATAATCAATGTGTGGCTATAATCAATATTACAGTAAAACAAGCACAAAATTTCTAAGATAATTTTTTTATAAAAAATTTTGATTTACATTCCACTTTATTTATTCATATTCAGGATATATTTCATATTATTTTTATAATGTACAATTTTTTTCACTTTTGACGGAATTCGTCCATAATTGATTGTCAATCCATTTGACCAAAAATTTTGGACGAAAATACTCCTCTTTTTTCTTCTGCACTTAATCCTGTGGCCGCGAGCTCGACTCCGTGCTCCTTCTTTGTCGCCGCACCCCCCCCCTCCCCGCCACCGCCTGCACCCTCCCTCCCCACCCCGCCCCGTCCCTCCCTGCCACCGCCGCTGCCACCGCCCCCCTCTTCCCTCTCATCCCTCACCTCCCACTACCAGAAAAGTCAAATTAGCGACGTTTAAAAACGTCGCTAAATGACCAAAAAACGGCGCTAATCATATTTAGCGACGTAATTAGCGACGTTTTAAAGAAGTCGGAACAAAGCAAGTCGCTAAAAGAAAAAATGTCGCTAAACGTTGCTATGCCGACGTTTTTTAGCGACTTAAATGTGTCGCTAAAATTAGCGACGTTTAGCGACGCAGCGTCACTAATTAGCGACGTTAATTAACGTCGCTAAATGTCGCTAATTAGCGAATTATATAGCGACGTTACAACGACGTCTTTAATGACCTAGCAATACTGTCATGTCAGCAATATACGACGTACAACGACGTTTTTAGCGACATATTTAGCGACGTTTATTAGCGTCGCTAATTAGCGACGTATTTAGTGACGTGTAAACGTCGCTAAAAACGTCGCTAATTTTACAGACAAAATAAGAAAAAAAATACTAAATTGTTTACATACTATTATTCCTGCAGTTTATTAAATCACAATCTGTACAAATAGACACGGAGCAACCCTCCGTTGAATTTCTGGGTTTGCCAACCCCTTTGGGTTGAACACTCAACACCGATAAATAACATATTTAATATGAATAATATAATAAAATTTGAAGAAAAGAAAGCATCCAGCAAATCTCATCGTAAAGAATACGACAAATATATATCCATACAATCTCATCCTAAATAATACAAAAATACAAATATCCAGCAACTAGCTATATTACTGCGGATATGCAGGAGGCTGACCACCGGCGCGCATGAAGGATAAGAACAGCTCATACTGCTCCCGTGGAATCGACACCGATGTCGATGGAGAAGGCAGTGACGTCGGTGGAGTCTGTGTCGATATAAGCGCACCAGGAGGCCGTACCCGCTCCAAGTCTGTGAGTCGCTGGTCGTAAGAATCCATAGTAGATAACAGCCTCGTACTGCTATGAACCATTGAATCCTGCATCATCGTCAGCCTCTCGCCCATCGATAACTGTGATGCCTGCAGCTCCATGATGTTGCGGTCTGTCGAGGCTCTAATATCATTTGTCAAATACCGGAGCTTCGTGATGCTGTGGTCGAGCATATCGAATCGTGCGATGAGCGTCGGATCGTCCGCCTGGGCTGGGACTGGGGCTTCTCCTCCATCCTTCGCAGCAACTTGTCACGGAGAGACGCAATCTGACGGTCAACGGCCTCCTGGACTCTGGCCGACGACTGCGAGGGCTGTGTGGAATGCGCAGCTGTCGGGGAGGCCCTAGATGACTGCGTCGCAACCAGGGCGCCATAGGATTCCGTACCGTAGTACGTACCCCTCTGGAGACCACCAGCTGCGATCACCCACAGGTCGTCCGCCGACGGAGCTGGAGCGGCCTGCGAGGAAGTACCAGCCTCTCCAGGTGTAGGTGCACTAGCAGTCGCCCGCTCACGCAACCTAAGATACTCGGCCTAGAAAGGTTTGAAAACTCGATAATTGCCTAAGTTATATTAAAATTAACACAAAGTGAAGTAATACTTACATAGGTCTGCGAGGCCCTCTCATCAATGAGATTTTCGTCCTTGCGATGGGTGGCCAAGAAGACGGTCACCATGTTTGCATCCTCACCCCTCTGTACTTGTTAAAAATATATTATTTAGTACTAAACTTAAACATTTTTTTCTACTATCATTTTATGGTACTTACATTAAAATAATATATTTTAAAAGAAAAAACATACCAAACGACGAAAATGTTCCGTCATCGGAATCGAGCCATCACACCACTTGGCAGCATTCCGCCTAGCCGCCTTGGCCTTCTCAGACCTTTCCTTGTAGCTCGGATCGTCGAATCTAGCCCTCATCGCAGTCCACTGCTCATGCGTGATCCAACCTTGGATCGATTTTCCAGCACGATCATGAGCCTTCTGGTCATCCAAAGCATCTCGGATAAGCTTGGCGGCAACGGTAGGAAAGAGCCGCTCGATCAACTCGGTCCGGTGCGGAGGATAGAAATACGTTTGCTACAATAAATAATTTAGTAAGTGAGCATCAGGGATAAGTTATATAATATGCATAAATTAGATGATTTATTTAATATACTTTTACCTGAAAGTGCGCAAACCAGAATGCCTTCCTCTCTTCCGGAGCCTCAGAGTAGTTGATCCAAGGGCCACCGTAGTTGTTCCTCAGAAATTGGCCTAGGCGTCTCTGAACCGACGATGGACGATATCTATTTAGAGATAATTATTTTGATCGAAAAAGTCAATATACGATGAATAAAGAAATACACGATATATATTATGCTAAACTATCTAATTGACTTACTTTGTACCGTCGGCCCAAATCTCTGTCCTCGTCTCCTCCGGAGGAGCGCATGGAGGATCTTGCTGATGCTGGGACAACGTGTGCACGACCTCCTCGACATGCTCATCTGTCCCCATGGTTCCGTCAGCAGGAGGAACGCTGGACGAGGGAGTACTATCATGCCTAGAACTACTCGTCCCAACAGTCGGAGATGTGAGTGATCGATATACTGGAGTACTGGGCGACGATGATCCGGAACCAATAGTAGGCAGTACCGGAGGAGCACTCTGTCTACCTCGGGACCTGGCGAATCCTTCGCGTCGTCATGTCATACCTGATAACAACATATGATGAATATAGAAAAACACAAATATATAGTACATTCTACCACTACTAGAAAAAGCGGGATTAGCGACGCATTTTAGCGACTCCATTTAAAAACGTCGCTAAATTAGCGACTCCGTAAAAAACGTCGCTAGACGTCGCTGAATGGTGATATTTAGCGACGTTTAGCGACTTTTATTAAGATTTAAAAATATTAGTCGCTATAAGTTTGATTAAGGTCGCTAAACGTCGCTAATATGTATAATTTAGCGACGTTTAGCGTCGTAATTAGCGACGTATATATTAAAAATATTTAGTAACGTATTTAGCGACGTGTATGACGTCGCTAAATTTTTATTTAGCGATATTTTTTTTACGTCGCTAAACGTTACTAAATTTTGGTTAATTAGGGCTCAGTTTTCTTTTTCCCCATCTGCGAAAATTTTGAAAGTTTTCAAATCCCTTTCGAATTCCCCCACCCCCTCTCCGGCGATCGGCGACCGGCTCTCCACGGCTCTCCACGGCTGCGGCTACTCCGGCATCCCCCTCCTCCTCCTCGAGCTCTAGGTAAACCCTAACTCTCTCTCTCTCTCTCTCACATGTGACACTGACACACACTTGACAGACACGACACACACACACAGACACTGACAGACACACACGACACACACGCACAGACGCAGACACACACACACACACACTGACAGACACACACGACACCTAGGGTTAGGGTTAGGTTTTTTGACCTGGGGTTAGGGTTAGGGTTAGGTTTAGGGTTTTTGATCAGGGGTTAGGGTTAGGGTTAGGTTTTTTGACCTGGTTAGGGTTAGGGTTAGGGTTAGGTTTAGGGTTTTTGATAAGGGGTTAGGGTTAGGGTTAGGTTTAGGGTTAGGTTTTTTGATCAGGGGTTAGGGTTAGGGTTAGGGTTAGGTTTAGGGTTATCAATTTTTACTGTCCAATATCAATTTCTTAATACTTCCATATAGAGTATTTGGGTGAATACTCTATTTTCGCCCAAGTATTCAATACCTATATCCTTGTATCACAATTACCTATTGTATACCTTGTCCTATATTCCATAGCACTTAACTTGACATTTACCATGATACTTATACTCAAGTACACTGCCACAACTCTCACTGGTATACTAGGATATCACAACACAAAGTGAGTACTTTTCCCATCCTTACACTCAATATTCACTGTTCTTGGACTATAATTGAACACTTGACCTTGAATATCCCCTTAAACCTATACGGCACCTAGCACACACTAATACCTCATCCCTATCAACTTTGGTAGTAAGAGTTTTATACTACACACACAACCAACTCTTAACATGACACTAACACACAACCATGATGCTCCTCTACATGAGATGAACATCTCATATCCAGGTCTGATTTTAGACTACTCCAATGCAAGAGTTCTCCTTCCTTACTACATTACCACTCAACACCCAACCTCCTATGATATAGACACCAACACTTACAACCTAGTCTAATACCAAGCTTTTTTGTTTAGTGTATAAGAGCATACTACCTTGTATAACACATTCAATACCTACACTTATCTTACTCAAAATATCTCACACTCAAACCACACCACACTAATCTCAGACACCCATTACAATATTTGAACCCACACTCTCTCTAGGACTGAAACCATGTCAGACCTTCCAATACTACAAATAGAACCCTGATATATGGTACTCGAGTCCCAAAATACTTTTAAACTCAAACCATGTATCAGTCCTAAATGATACACACTCACTCAATCGTATATCCTCAACTCTACCTAACACTTTATGCATAGGTTCTAATAAATAACCTATTTTCAAAACAATATTATACAATTTTTTGTTATCTTGTCTTATCCTACTGAATGATATTATCTTGTTGAATAGTACTTTCGTACTTGGGTGATACTTATGATACAAAAACTATGATACTTCATACTTATCTTATTTTTATGGATATCAAGACCCAACTTTTGGATAAAGGTTGCATACTAGCCTTTAGAGAAAGATTATGAGTTGTTAAGGCTAACTCTCCTCTAGTTCTTTTGATATGTGGAGGGGTAGTATGTGTATAATTCTAAGGTATTGAGGGTTGATTTTATATGTGTCTGAGAGGGCACTGCAAATGTGAGTGTAGGTGTCCATGTGTTGTGTGAGTTCAGGTGTGTGCAAGTGAATGAGGATAGTACTAGAAAGGTAAGTAACAGTTAAGTGTTGAGTGCCAAGGTAGATAGGTAATTGGTTAAGATAGGTTAGATAGTAAGATATTGGTTAAGAGAAGTTGATATCAGTTAGAATAGCAATGTGGAGTAGTGTTATAAGTTGGGCTAATAAAATAGAAGACTTGACAAAACCCTAATAATCATCATCATTCGTATTATCATCTTCATCATCAACACTACCAATAGATTTGTATCCGTTGGTTGACTAGATACATCTTATAGTATTTTTATTGTTAGGACAAAATGTTGAGCAATAGATATTATGGTATCATTATTATACTGCAACAAACAGCTAATTCTTTGTGAGTCATCTAATTCTTCCATTCCGCATTATTAAGGATATGTCTTAAGTAATATCTGTTATCAATTATATTCTTTGTTTTCATCTATCTTACCAGATGGCACCCAAGAGAGCGACACCTCCTACTGTTAAGGAGGAAGTGATGCCTCCTACTGTTATGGAGGAAGAGATACCACCTGCTGTATCTCAGACGGGGAGTTCCAATCACCTAGCACCTATAACGACTGTATCTCAGACGGGGAGTTCCAGTCACCCAGCACCCATAGCGGAGATTGATAACATAAACGCTGTTTATGCGAAGTATTTGAGGGACTGGTATCTGCCCCAGCGTATTGGATATCCTCGAGATTGATACTGTGATATTTTATATACTTATATATTATGCATTTTGTGTGACTGTGATAATATACATTTTGTGACGCTGTTTATGCCCTGTGATACTGTGATAATTATATATTATGTATTGTGTGACTGTGATATTTGTGTGTATTAATTGTATGTCTGTGATATTTGTGTGTATTAATTGTATGACTGTGATACTTTTATTCATATTAAATGTTGTTAATCCGGTGTTGAGTGTTCCACCGAAGGGGTCGGCGAACCCAGAGAATTCAACGGAGGGTTGCTCCGGGTCTATTTTTAATTAAAAATTTATAAATTACAGTTTGGAACAATTCAGTTTTTTTTTTGTTTTTTTTGTAAATTTAGCGACGTATTTAGCGACATTTAGCGACGCCTAGCGACGTTTTTTATACGTCGGTAAAAAAGTCGCTACTTAGCGACGTCAAAAGCCGTCGCTAATTACGTCGCAAAACGTTGCTAAATACGTCGCTGTACGTCGCAAAATGCTGACATGGCAGTACTGCCAGGTCATTAAAGACGTCGCTGTTACGTCGCTATATAAGTCGCTAATTAGCGACGTTTAGCGACTTTAATAAACGTCGCTATTTAGTGACGCGGCGTCGCTAAACGTGGCTAAATTTAGCGACACATTAAAGTCGCTAAAAATGTCGGTATAGCGACGTTTAGCGACGTTTTTTATTTTAGCGACCTGGTATTTTCCGACTGCTTTAAAACGTCGCTAATTACGTCGCTAAACGTGTTTAGCGACATTTTTTTATCATTTAGCGACGTTTTTGGGCGTCGCTAATTTGACTTTTTCTGGTAGTGTACAGTCAAAATGTGATGCATATCTCAAAGCATTCTACAATCAAAATATAATACATATATTCGTTAAAATAGTATATTCTACAGTCCGGATTGAAACTAGGTCCCGTCGTATCATAATTGTTCGGATTGAAACTAGGCCCCGCCGCATCATAAACCATGTTCACCCACCCGTCGTCGTAAGCATCGTGGTAGTGGACATCCATATACGGCTCCACATAGGGCTCCGACTCCGATGCTAGAGATACAAGTTCTCCGTGCGCGGTCCACTGATAGTAATTCAGCGTGAAGCCCTTCGAGTACAAATGATATGTGACTTTCATTTCTGGATGATATTTTCTGTTGTGACATCTCACACACGGACACTTAATTTTGGTACCGTCCATGTACTGAGGGAACACCTTGGCGAACTGCAGGAACTGCTGTACACCCTCAATGAATTCATCCAGCACACCGCATATGTCATCAGGATAACGGTTGTACATCCACGAACGATGACGCATATAGTAATTCATATCCATTTCTAGATACTTCTGTTAAAATGACAGTATGTATCATATAAATCATTACATATAGTATGATTCTCTAAAGAAGAAGCTGACAATTAGTTGGCTAGGTAATCTATATTTGAAGTCACATAGAAGAAGCATGCTAGATCCTGTGCAGAGTGTGTGCACACCGGTGTAGGTACAATATTTTGTAGGACAGCAGCATGCTAGATCCTGGTAACTATAGCAAACCAAAATCCCAGCCTAGGCCAGGACAGAAGCTGTGGTTTCTTTTTTGTTAGGCTTGGTTTGGGATTGTTAAAGATTATTATAAGATGGTAGGATTAAATTAAAAAAGATAATAAATTTTTAAGTCAAAACGAATTTGATAAGCAACACTTTTTGATGTAATTCAAGTTTCTGCTTTCTTTCCTCAGAGTGAATATATCCACTGGACTACAGTAGCACAATGTAAACTTTAAGTCATAGAAGTATCTTCTTAGATTAAGAACTGCCAGATTAGAAACCTTAACGACATGTCAGATACATTAAATTGTAATAACAAGATACTTCTATGATGTCTTCTATAAGGAAGAGCATCAACCATGTCAAACTATTAGACATGTTAAGATTTATGGAATATGATTTTGTCTAATCAGCATCTCACTCATGCTACCAACTAGGCACAATAGAAGACTTGTGATGAGACATATAAAATAACTTCCATCTAAGGTTGCTACTGTAGAAGCTTACTATACTGAAGCAACAAAAGATTATTAAGATTAGTGTTCATATGCTTCTAAGAAATTGGACCTGTAATAGGTGTTCCCAACAGTTGACCATTTAATATTCTACGGTAAAGAGCTAAAACATTCATAAATGACTAAACCATAATAAGAGGTTGCCAAATCTATAGCACGATTATCCAAGCTTCTCCAATAAGAGAAGGGTCGGGTATTGACCGATTGCCAAGCTGACATTAATCTCATATGCTAGTAAGATTAATATTCATGAGCATATTCTTCATTTTCTAACCCATCTAAAGTTAGATAGAGTTTTGATATCTTCAAAGGAGTACGCATAATTTTAGCTAAACATATATTGAGAAGTGAAGAATGAAGGTCAAGGTAGAAAACTTATTTCTTCCAGCAAATTTGCAAATAACCCATAAATTCCCTTTCATGGGTCCTAACTAGTAAGTAATACTATATATAAACTCATCCGAGCCATTAACATGAGAATAAAACAAAATTACAAACGTAAACTTAGTAAACAATAATAATTAATTACATGTAAGCAGAAAGTATATGTATTTAGGCAGAGCAGAGCAAAGCAGTAGACAGTGTATTCTAGGATTAAGGTAGTCTTAAATAAGATAGACGTATAGGAATCAGTCCTGATCAAAAACCCTAACCCTAACCCTAACCCTAATCCCAGGTCAAAAAACCTAACCCTAACCCTAGGTCCTGATCCCAGGTCGTATCAGTTTTGGGTTAGGGTTGGTGTCACGTGTGTGTATGTGTGTCGTGTCTATGTCAGTGTCTGTCAAGTATGTGTTGTGTCAGTGTCACATGTGTGTCCTGTGTGTGTGTGTGTGTGTGTGTGTGAGAGAGAGAGAGAAAGAGAGAGAGAGGGTTTACCTAGAGCTCGTGGAGGAGGAGGGGGATGCCGGAGTAGCCGCTGTGGATACGCCGGTCGCCGGAGAGGGGGGGTGGGGGAAATCGTCGGAGAGAGAGAGAGAGAGAGAGAGAGAGAGAGAGAGAGAGAGAGAGAGAGAGAGGGTTTCAAATATTTCAAAAAATTCGATCACTGGGGGAAAACGAAACTGAGCCCTAATTAACCAAATGTTAGCGATGTTTAGCGACGTCAAATAAAAAACGTCGCTAAAATAAATTTTAGCGACGTCTTAGACGTCGCTAAACACGTTGCTAAATATTTTTAATATTAACGTCGCTAAATACGTCGCTAAACGTCGCTAAATTAGACATATTAGCGACGTTTAGCGACCTTAATTGAACTTATAGCGACTAATCGTTTAAAATCTAAATAAAAGTTGGTAAACGTTGCTAAACGTCGCCATTTAGCGATGTCTAGCGACAATTTTACATGGAGTCGCTAATTTATATTTTATTAGCGACGGTTCATTTGACGTCGCTAAAAAACGTCGCTAATCCCTCTTTTTCTAGTAGTGTCCTCCCCCCCTCCCCGCCACCGCCGTCGCTTCCCGTCCTCAACCCCGCCTCCCCAACTACTGCTGCTTACGAGCGGCGAGAGATAGGGGTTTGGAGGGGGGGGGGGCGACGACGGTGTCGGGGAGGGGCGGCGGGGTTTGGGACGATGGGCGGCGACGGTGGCGGGGAGGGGGGGAGGAGGAGAGGTGTGAGAGGGAAGAGAGGGGGGTAGGGGCAGCGACGGTGGCAGGGAGGAGGGGGAGGGAGGGCGGAGGCGGGGTGGCGGCGGTGAGAGGTGGGGGGGGGGGGGTGGCGTGGAGGAGGGGGTGAGAGGGAAGAAGAAGGAAAAAATAAATGAGGGATATTTTCGTCAATTTTTTTGATAAAATGGGTTGACCGTCAATTCTTGACGGATTCCGTCAAAAGTGGAAGGTCTTGTTCATTACGGAAACAATGTGAGATGCACCCTGAATATGGATAAATAAAGTGGGAGATAACTCAATTTTTTTTTCTTCTATTGACGATAATTTTAGAATATTTTGAGTCAAAATATTGATATTACAAAAAACAAGCACAAGGTTTCCAAGATAGTTACTTTTATAAATTTATATTACTATATTGTAACCAAGTAATATTTTTCAACACGGAGAGATAGACATATATGTTAATTATCTTTAAGACTTTAAAAAAATAAGTCTATTTTTATTCATCCACTAAAACTAGGGTGGGTGTTTATCCTTCCACTCACGGATTATCGTGTATTAAATCACTAGTCAAAACTAGTATAGATGTTACCAAACCATTCTCAAAGTCAGGGACAGACCTACATGGGGGCGAGTAGGGATAACTGCCCCGACAAAAATTTTGTTTCTGAGTAAAATATTTTTATTATTTTTAAATTTTCTTCCTCAATTTTACGTTTTGCCTCCTGAAATTTATAATTTGTAATTCTATATACAAATTTACATCAGGTTTTACTTTTTATTTTATAATTTTTTTTATAATTCGATACAGAGAGAGAACTCATGGTGGAGGAACAACAAAATTTTGATGTAGCAAACTTTATTTAACTGTCACGCCCCAATTCTAGAATACTGGAGAGCGAGAGAATGACTCAGCCAACCACACCTTGCAGAATATCGAACCAACCCTCAATGTATTAAGGTTGTCTAGAGACGAGTGGGTGCATACTACAATCAAGTCTTCTAGGGTTAAAAAATTCTATATATCAATCATTTAAACAAGTAGCAATAACATAGAATATTTCAAAATAAGTAGTAAGGCGTCCCATATGCCGAATCAGAATGTTCTAGAGATCTAGCGATACAGAATGGTATGCCAGATATACAATCAAAAGCATACATGACAGTGAGTCAGCTTCAGTCTTAATATATTACAGTCATGTAAAGAACTGGTGTCCATAATTTTTTTAGCTAATAGGTGCCGGTTGGCTAAACGCCCAAAAAAATATCGTTTACAAAAGACGAGAAGTGAATGAAGGAACTCACTCGTAACACTCAACAGTCATCTTTCTGGTGCATGCCATCAGTGAGAGTGAGATACGCTTGATACTCAGGTGCTGGCTCTAAACCTGGCCATGCAAAACCAGTGGGGTCAGACTCCAAATAGCAAGTACCACAAAGGAAGTACGAAATGAAGAAACAAAACCAGTTCTATAGCATGAGATGCATGAACCAACAATCAATGGCATATATCCCATCCCTAACACGACACGACACCCCTTCACCAAATAAGGACATGAAGTACCATATTACATCAAGATAGAATACGTTCCTTGATTATGGTTAAGCTAAAATAACTTCTACATCGTAGTTTCAGTCCACAGGCTTTCGTAACACAATAACACAACCCAATAACCAAACAAGGACATGAGTTGAACTATCATGCCGCGACAGTCTATGTTCCTAATTCCACTCAAAAGAAGGCACAATACACAAACTGTGATACATTATTAAGTAAAATAACATAGGATAACAAGTAGCTTCTATCCGTGTCCCCTTGTAACACAACAACGCAATTCAACAACCAAATAAGGACATGAGTTAAACTTTTATGCCGCAACGGTCCACTTCACTAACTAAAACAAGTTTAGCGGGCAAATATATGTTACGGCTTGATATGTGATCTCTGGGTTATCCCAGTAATACAATATATAAGTATCCTCAGATCATGTCATAATCGAGCAGGCTGGCTGAACCAATGATATATGGGCAAGAATATATATATATATATATATATATATATATATATATATATATATATATATATATATAATGCACCAGTCCCTTGCAAGGGCCCTGAGCTAATTAATGATTAGTAGCAGTTCCAGGCTTTCTATAGAAAAGATACATGCTTAGCTTATAATTAAATCAGATACTGCACTCCACTAGTGCGGATGATATACAGTACCTGTGGTGACCAGCCTGTACTCCCAACTAATCTAGGGTGGCTCTACAAGCACGATCTCGAGATACTGTTCCCTCCCAATGCTCTACAAATTAAGTTGCCTAGTGAACCCTAGGTTAATTAGAATCTCATGCCATGGTCACATGAATATTTTTCCTAAATGTCGTACTTTGAGTACGGGCACTATTGTTACGAATTCACATTGTCACTCGAAAGTTAAATCTGGATTTACCCAAGTGTGATGCAATAATCAATACTATCTAGCCACGGCTAAAGTCACTTTCCACTACTAGATCCGTACAAGAAAATAATTACAAATATTACGTAGCAAGTATGTGTGGCACTACTACCAGAATAAATCAAATTAGCGACGTCTGGAAACGTCGCTAAATGGCATAAAAACGTCGCTAAAAAATTTAGCGACGTAATTAGCGACGTTTCAATAAAGTCGCGTTTAAGCTAGTTGATGACAGGAAAATGTCGCAAAATGTTCCTATTTGCATCGCTAAATTAGCGACGCAACGTAGCTAAATTAGCGACGTGTTGTGTGTCGCTATTTGTCGCTATATTTTTTCTATTTAGTGATATTTTGTAACACATTTAGCGACGTTTTATTGACCTAGCAAATACTGCCATGTCAGTAATTTGGCAACATGCAGCGCCGTATTTAGCGACATATTTAGCGATATTTATCGATGTATTTAGCGACGTATTTAGCGACATATATAAACGTCGCTAAACATCACTAAATTTTCAGTAAAAAATAAAAAAAGAATATAAAATGGTTTCCAAACCAATCTTTCTGTAGTTTATGAATTCATAATTTATATAAATAGACCCGGAGTAACCCTCCGTTGAATTTCATGGATTCGCCGAACCCTTCGGTGGAACACTCAACAACGATAAATTAACATATATTTAATAAGAATAATATAGTAAAATTTGAAGAAAATGAAATATTGGGATTATAAACCGAGTCTGGAGAAAATTTTGTTGTAAAGAATACAATAAATATCCACACAACTGAGTGTAAGAAATAAAGTCTGAAAGCCTCAAAAATAAAAAATATTCTTAAATGACCAAATTTTATAGGTTAAAACACAAACAACCACTAAACTATCCTAACTAGGACTACTGTGGATCTGTAGGAGGATGACCACCGGCGCGCATCAGGGATACGAACAAATCATACTGCTCCCGTAAAATTGACACCAATATCGATGGAGAAGGCAGAGATGTCGATAGAGTTTGTGTCGATAAAGGCACACCAGAAGGACATATCTGCTCCAACACTGCTATTCGATGGTTGTATGAATCCATGGTAAGTAACAGTCTCGTACTGCTATGACCATTGAATCCTGCATCATCATTAACCTCTCGCCCATGGACAGCTGTGATGCCTGCAGCCCTGTCACGCTGCTCTCTGTCGACGCTCTAAGATCAGCTGTCATATCCCTGAGCTGTATGATGCTGCGCTCGAGCATATCAAATCGTGCGATGATCGTCACATCGTCCACCTGAGGCTGGGACATGGGCTGCTCTTTTATCCTTCGTAGCAACTCGTCACGGAGAGACCCAATCTGGAGGGCAACGATCTCCCTGACTCGGGTCGACGTCCGACGCCTGTAAGGGCTTTGGAGAATGCGCACTTGCAGTGGAGGCCCTAGAGGACTGCGTCGCAACAAAGGTACCATAGGATCCCGTACCGTAGTACGTACCCCTCTGGAGACCACCAGGGGCGGTCACCCACAGCTCGTCCGCCAAAGGAGCTGGAGAGGGCTGTGAGAAAGTACCAGCCTCTCCCGTTGTAGGTGTACTAGCCTTCGCGCACTCATCCACCCTAAGATACTCGGCCTAAAAAAGTTTGGATACTCGATTATTGCTAATGTGTCTAAGGTACTTATTTCTAACTACATGGATATTTATTTGCATATTTCCTAAGTTATATTAAAATTAACACAAAGTAAAGTAATACTTACATAGGTCTGCGAGGCCCTCTCATTAATGAGATTTTTGCCCTTTCGATGGGTGGCTAGGAAGATGGTCACCATGTTGGCATCTTGACCCAACTGTACCTGTTAAAAATATATTATTTAGTACTAAAATTAAATATTTTATCCTACTCCCATTTTATCATACTTATATTAAAATAATATATCTGAAATAAAAAATATACCAAATGACAAAAATGTTCCGTCATCGGAATCAAGCCACCACACCACTTTGCTTCCTTCTTCCTAGCCGCGTTGGCCTTCTCAGACCTTTCCTTGTACCTCGGATTATCGAATCTATCCCTCATCATAGTCCACTGCTCAGGCGTGATCCAACCTTGGATCAGTTTTCCTTCGCGATCACGAGGCTTCTGGTCATCTAGAGTATCACGGATCAGCTTGGCGGCAACGGCAGGAAATATTTGCTCGATCAACTCGTCCCAGTGCGGTGGATAGAAATACGTTTGCTACAAGAAGTAATTTAGTAAGTTATATAATATGCATAAATTAGATGATTGATATTAAAACCAAATATACTTTTACCTTGAAGTGCGCAAACCAGAACGTCTTTCTCTCATTCGGAGCATTAGAGTAGTTGATTCAAGGGCCACCATAGTTGTACCTCAGAAAGTGGCCAATGCGTCTCTATACCGACGAGGGACAATATCTATACAAAGATAATTATATTTATCGAAAAAGTGAATATATGATGAATAAAGAAATATACGATATATATGATGCTAAATCGACTAATTGACTTACTTTGTACCGTCGGCCCAAATCTCCATCTTTGTCTCGTCCGAAGGTGCGTATGGAGGATCTCGCTGATGTTGGGACAACGTCGGCTCAACCTTCTCTATATGCTCATCTGTCTCCATAGATCCGTCAGCAGGAGGAACGCTGAACGAGGGAGTAGTCTCAGGCCTGGAACTACTCGTCCTAGGAGTGCTGCCACGTAACGTCGTCACAGTCGAAGATATGACTGGTCGATATACTGGAGTACTTGGCACCGAGGATCTAGAACCAATAGTAGGCAGTACCGGAGGAGCACTCCGTCTACCTCGGGACCTACTGAACGCTCCGCTTCGTCTTGTCATACCTGATAACAACATATGATGATAGAACTAATAAACAAATAAATAGTATATTCTACAGTCAAAATATTATGCATATCTTACAACATTAATAGAATTGCACAGTAAATAACTAGTAGTATTACAAGTCTAAATGGATAGTACATTCTACAGTCAAAATATAATACATGTCACAAGTCCAAATAGATTTATTTTATTTTAATCATCTTCAAAAAATTTATCTTGTTCGCCTTCCTCTTCCTTTTCCTCCTCATATTAACTTTTGTCTACTTCGTCTTCGTCTTCATCTTCCTCTTCGGATAATTCTGTCTCTTCTATATTATTAGTCATGTAATGAGTAACTTCCGTTGAGTCCACATCTATAATATTTGTTACAAGAGGTAGCTCGTCCTTCTGATAAGTTATTTCGTCAACGTCAAAGGTATTTCTAGTTTTAGTTTTGCATACTGCCCACCAAACCAACCTTGCTGTCCCCCATCTTGGATAAGTTATGAAGTACACGAGCTGAGCCTGACTTGATAGAAAAAATGGTTCGTAGCCTTGATATCTACGCTTGTAGTTGATATCCACAAGACCATGCTTATCAATTTTCTAACCTTGATCTTGAATCGGATCAAACCATTTATACTTGAATATCACGATCCTAGCAGGTTATGGCACCACAATCTCTCATAAGATTCCAAAGAAATTATTACTTGGATCGACGTCTTTGTAGTTCGAAGATTTGTTATACAAACAACTATTTTTCGTTGAATCAAGATCCAGAAAGCTGTCTCTGATCGAAGCATATGTTGACTTGAACCTAAACCCATTCACACAATAACTTGGCCATATTTTGATGGCAGTAATTGGTCCCATGGCTAGAGTTCTAATAGATCAATTCTAGGGTGTTATTAGACGATCGACCTAAATACCAAAATAGAGATAGTAAGTTATTTATTATGTAAGTGCATACAAAAAAAGTAATTACCGAGCTCCTTATATATGCGCTCAACCAATAAGAAAAATGACGTCCCATTTCTTGTTCTACTTCTTCGTCTGTTATGTAGGGTCTAACCAACCTTAGCTCATCATTATATGTGCTAAAAAATAACGAAGCAACCGCTGATTAGTAGAATACTATTAGCTTATACTATTATATTGTGATGAAGTAAACTTGGACATATTAGTTACTTATTCCTCTAGATTATCCACTTTATCCTCATCATAATTGAGTAATATATACTGTCACTACCATATTTTCTAGGAAAGAATATTTTAGTAATTTTATAATTTATTTAAATATTGTACATATGTATAATTATTTGTTGTATTATTTAATTGTTGTTAGAGGTTAGTTATTTGTTTTGGACTTGTGTTAGTGGACCTAACTAATTTAGTTTAGACTCATAGACCAACATGTATTAATTGTTAGATTTAAGCCCAACTAGAAAGTCTATTGATTAGGAGGATGATAAATTTATTTAAACCATTAGATTAGAACCTTCTCTCCTTAATTATTTGTTCATGAGAGGCCCCAAGGGGTATAATAGACATTACATAGTGACTTGAGGAAGGGATAAAGGGGGCCGGCCTATATGAGAAGGGGGGAAGTTTTTCTCTCCTATTTTTATTTGAAATCTTGATCTAGAATTTCTTTCAACCAAATTTCTTTATTCCCACATCATTTTCTACCAAATTTCATCCCAATTCTTTCCCAGATCACCATTGAAGACTAGTGGAGCAAGGATCTAGAAGGAAGAAGTAAGGATCTACAAAGTGGAACAAGGATCTACAAGTTGGAGGCTAATTTTATCATATTTGGAGGTTGCATTGAGAATCCATCTCCCAATAGGTATAATTCAGTTTTTTTTTAATTTAGATTCTAAATCTGATATTTAACCATGAGAAATCAACCCATATACATAGGCTACCCATAGGATTTGGTTTTGAGTTCATAGGAGGCCTATTGAGAAAGTTATGGTACTTTTTGTGTCAATTTTGGGAGAATTCCGAGATTGACACTTGTTGTGTTTGTCAATTGGTCCTATAGATCAATTTGGCATGTGCTTGTATTTTTGGGTCTAGTGTCGTGTCCATAATTGGGTACGTATAGGTCGTATCCCAACAATTTAGTGATACGTGTTGATTTGGGGATTTTTTCTCCGACACGGGACTTTGTGCATGTCACATTTTGACACGAACATGTAGATTTGTGTTTGACTCTTCGTATTATTCATAAATAATATATTAGACTTGCTCGTGTCCTTCGGGGTACATTTGGATGTGTGGTGGACTCGTGTCGCAAGCGTATCCTAGATTTAGTGGGATACGAGTGTGATGCACTCCATGTGTTTATGCATTTTATTTCTAGATCTATTTTTTATTTATTCTTAGTCATTGTAATATGTAATTATATGCATGTATATATATATTGTTAGGTATCTATATATTTATGTGTTAGTGTATCATATATCTATGTACCTATGTATTATGTATATATGTAGCTATACTTCTACATATGTAATAGCTATTAAGTATAGCAGTATATATATGTATATGTTATGTGTATATATATAAATTGTGGTAACTAGTGTATATATATGAGTATATATATTTGTGTATATATTTATATAAGAGAGAGAGAGAGGGAGCAGCAACTTTAGTGACAGCAGCAACAACATTCAGCGACAGCAGCAACGCATTAGCAACAGCAGCAGCAGCACATTAGCAACAACAGTAGCAGGCACATTAGCAACAACAACAGCTTCAGCGATAGCAGCTGCAGCATTAGCAACAGCAACAGCCTTCAGCGACAGCAGCAGCAACATCATTAGCGATAGCAACAGTAACCGTAGCAACAGCAGCAGTATTAGCAGTAGTATCAGCAGCATTAGCGACGGCAACAACAGCTTTTGGGGACAATTTTACGGTATGGAGTATAAATATGTATTTATTGTAGCTATTTAGTATATATATGGTATTGGTATATATATATATATATATATATATATATATATATATATATATATATGTAATTATTATTTATGCATTAGTATACTATATTTTAGTAGTTAGTTGTTAGCATATAGTTATTAATGGTAGTTAGTATATATATGAAGTTTTGGCAATTACCTTGAGTTAACAAGGTAAGTATCAAGGTATTTGGGGATACCCAAGTTATTGGGTTTGGGTATCAAGATTGAGGTTTAGTGGTGCGATATCGAGTTGGTTCGAAACCAAGGTATCCATATAGGTTTTTTGGTAATTAGGATTTTATATTAATATTGTTTGATATGTACATATGTGATATTTTATCCCTTGTTTGCGTATCCTGAGATACTGTATCCTAGTATCCTAAGATGTAGCTTGTATGACCTAGATGCATAGTGTATGAACCCAACATCTTTGAGATAGACTCTTGCAACCTAGAAATAGGTAGTTTGACCGGTTTGACTTAGAGTTTACCTAGTTTGACTGTGTTGGCTTAGAAATGGCTCTTTGACCTAGATGTTGACTAGTTTAACTTATTTTTTTTCTGAAACCTTGTATTGATGTTATATTCCCTATCTAGGTATTCGAGGCACCGTATCAGACATTTGTGAAACTATTCACAGGATTTCAGGCGAGTACATTCTATGATAGTTTCTCATTTATGATATCCTTTATGTTTATTGTATCTAGTGTAGATATCCATATTTTTTTGACACGTGGTTACACGGATTGGTACATCCGGATCTCATCATGAGATATTATTTCTTGATATATGGTGTATCTTATGCAATCCTTGTTTTATTGATTATCTTGTACATGTGTAAACCCCCTCACCCAAAATAGGTATTTTGTGTGTATTTTATATTATTATATTTATTATAGATTATTTTAAATATTGAATTACTTTAGAGTATTCTCTTAGTTAAATTAGAAAATAAATTTTTAGTATATTTACTTATGTAAATATTTATTTAGAATCATTTTAGGCTATTTTAGATTTTTGGAGATTTTTTAAAAATTTTAGGTAATTAAAACCTAGGGAACGTAAATTTTTAGGGCTTACATGATTTACTATGAGGCCATACTTGTATATTGTTCCTACCAAATATTTATTTTAAGTTAAAATATTTAATTATATTTTTATGTAATTTATTTAGAATTTTAAGAAATTTATTTAGATTTTGAAATTATTTAGGATTTATTTGGATATATATAGTCTTAATATTAGATAGATGTTAATTTAGTGTTAATAGATATTAATAAGATTATATATAAATTATTTGTATTATCTTTAATTCTATTTAAGATTATAAATTATTGAGATAAACTCAAACTCTATTTTAAATTAATTCAAATCCTGAGCCTACTAGGAAAGCAACTTCATGCATATCCTATCCTTATTTGAACTTATCATAATCATATCCAAATTAGCCAATCCTAGTCGTATTCAATTAAGTAGTATCCACCATTATAAATACCTCATCCTTCATATTTTTTTCCCCCCAAATTCCCCTCTTTTTCGTCCAAAAATAGTCAAAATTCGTCATAAATTTAGCCTCATTTTCTAGTAGTTACGACGACTTAAAAAGACAATATATCCTAGCTCCGGACTCCAAACACATTCCAGTTTTTTTGTTAGAACCATATCAAGGTTAGTTTTCTGAATATATAAATTATTTTAATAATTTATGAACCTATTTTTCTAGAAAATTTTAAAGTGCCAGTTGTCCGAAATCAGACGCGTTTTTGTGTTTTCGAGATTTTGGGAGATCCCGACTCGGAATTAGAGCTGTTTGAAGTTTCAAAAATCTGACATGATGAACTTCCATAAAATTATTTTTCCAGAATTTAACATACAAGTTTAATCTACTATAAAATTTATGCAACGTAGACGTAAATATAAAATTACCAAAAACTGTCATCTGTGCGCCCTTGTGGCCACAACTCTTTACCGACTTGTGATTTTATGAAACCGTCGATTCGACATTCATGTAGTTAAAATCTATAGGATTTTACATACAAATCCAAGATTTGAGTTGGTTGACTTTTTGGTCAATGGATTGCCTCGATTTGCGTGCTACGGATCACAAATCAGTATAATTGACTTTCTTTGGACCAAAATTAGGATTTAACAATGAAATCAGATTAAAATCAGATTAAATATTATTTTATCTTATTTTATTCAGAATTAAAATAGATTAAAATGGAGGAACCTATTCACCCACTTTTGTAACCTAACTTGTTTAATTTATATGACGGGTAGATCGGACGACGTCTTGAGTTGGGACTTCATTCTTTTTCAGAGAAGACAAGTATACCTTGTCAAATTATTTATAGTACTTTGCATGCTTATTATATTTTTATATGTTCATTATATATGTGTTTTCCTTCAGTCATAATTATATACTATATATATGTTGACACACACTTGACACATAGTATCATGGGAGGGTAGGACAATCAGTAGGCGTATGGGCTACCCACTCTGGTTAACCGTAGTAACTAACACTCACTACGGGAGTTGTGTCGCGATGGTCGCTACCCTCGTGGTATATCGGCTGATGGTGTCACGATGGTCGCTACCCTCGCGGTATGACGGCTGATGATGTTCATGGACGTGTGTGTGAGTTGTGAGATAGATAGAGTATCCTACACCTACCCATACGTCGAAAGGTTGTCCTCACTATGCATTTTCATATAGATTGTCTAGTACAACTTACTTATATATTTTTGGTCTATTATGCATGGTTTACTGTATTCAATTTGCATGCTTCTATGTATCTTGTTACGTCCCTCTGAGGACCTGGTCCCTTTCCAGGTGTAGACGACCTTGACTATTCGCTGGAGCACGGATCATGACTTGCTACTTCTCTCTCTTTCGAGGAGGTCTTCTCTTCGAGCCTCATTGTTCATTAGATGTACTTATTTTTGTTCATCTTATATTCTGGTTTGGTAGTGGATTTGTCTCCATCCAACTACTTATTCTTATCAAGCATTTTATACTTGATTCAGTTATATAGTTGATTTGGTTATTTGATTCTGTGGATGAGATCTAGTTATGCCTTGCGACTTGTGGCAATATATATACCACATGTGAGTTAATATTCATAATACAACGTACGTATGTATTATGGTATCCATATATTGGAGTTTCCATATACATACGACTAGCATGCTTACGTATTCCTAGTCCTACATATTTTGGGACTGGGGCGTGACAACATGTACAGATACTGATTCTCGGGAAGACTTGCTAGCTTCCTAGAGAATCCTGTGCCATAGCATACCATGGTTGAATCCCCTATACCAGTCGGGGGTGGGAAGTATTTTAGTATAGATATGTGATCATATCCTTCTTGTGCATGTCTTATTTTCTTATGAGTGTTGGTCATACACTGCACGTATGACTAACCATGCCATTATTTATGTGCAAGTTTTCTTGTGCAAGTTCTCAAGCCGATCACATGTTAAAGCTAGTACTCACTCACTTAGTCATTAGTATTCTTGTTCATTATTATATTGTTCATTCTTGTATTTATTTCCAGTATTTTCTTTATTGTATATCTTTTGTATCTATCTATTGTTGCATCTTGTATATTCACATCTATTTACTGTTACATAGTTTTTATCTTTGATTAGAACTGTTTTTAGAGATATACTCTGCTCCTTTCCTGACTGGATTTTTTTTTTAGATGACACTGAGAAGTGGTACCCTACACATTATGGACCTCAGGATGTTGTGGGCTTAGAGTCAGAGATCCTGGCTTATGAGGGACTTATCCCGACTGAGACAGATGATCCAGGACTAATAGCTTCTTAGTATTCTTGTTCTGGATTTGTCTCCAGCTTATTTGTTTAGTATTTTTTCAGACTCAGTGATGTATTATTTTGACTCATGAGTTGTATGTGACTATTCTATTCTTTATCATATTCGTGCTTATTTTCATCTTAGATCTGTGATTGAGTATATTGATATTGTTGGTGGCTTATTATATTGTTAGATAGATTACCCAAACAATGTTCTACCGCCGATTCTGCGGCGTAGGCTGGGCGTTGTTCCCGACTTGCATTCTTACATCGGGTACGGGTCATGACACATTTTAATGGTGGCCCATGCAGGTCTTCGAGGTCACAATTAGTGCAATTCGTAGTGGTGCTCTTATATAAGTGCTATTACGAGCCTATTTTAGAGTATAGGATATAGGCTATAGGCTGAGATTACTCAATCACACATAGAAAAAATCTTTTGATTCATTCAACTATTCTTCCTTGATATTGATACTTGATCTTTTTAACTGTCCTTCCTTGAGTGTCTTACATCATGTACCATATTGATTCTTTCTGTCGCTTTGTCTCAGAATGCCGCCTAAGACTAGATCGCAGCAGCGGAGAGCAGCTTCTGAGAGGTCTACGACGTCCCGAGGGCCTGCACCAGTCACTTCTCCGGTGATTGGAGTGTCAGCTTCTTTCGGAGGTCCACCATCTACTCAGAGGACTGTACCAGCTATATCTGAGGGCTTCCATATTCACCTTCCGTGCCAGCAGATGTGACATAGATGTTTATATTGTTTCGTGAGATACTGGAGGCACAGAGGGCTCAGTCTGAGGCACATCAGAGGCAGACCGACGTTCTGCGGTAGGGCATCGAGAGTGCTCATCAGCTTGCTCGTACCGTAGTAGAGGGAGGAGTTCCGGTCCAGCAGCAGGTTGCTCCTCAGGTTGCTCAGCTTCGGCCAGACAACATTCAGGACTTCAAGTAGCTGGAGCCTAGGGTCTTCAAGGGGACGGAGGGCATCGTCTATGCTGATGATTGGCTCGAGGATATTGAGCGTCTTATGAGGGTGTCCCGGCTTTCTTAGGATCTAAAGGCTGAGGTGGTATGACTTTAACTGTTCGACGTCACCCGCACTTGGTTCAAGAATGAGCCGATTCTTGTTGACGCAGGACAGTCTTGGGGAGGCAGTTTAAGAGCCTCATTCAGGGGAGCATATCTGTGGAGGAGTACACTGCAGAGTTTGGCAGGTTGAACAAATTGCAGAGTATTTGGTGAGAGAGCTGGAAGTTTGGGCTATTCGTTTTTGTGAGGGTCTAAATTGGGAAGTGAAGATCCTTATTCCGTCTTTTTATGAGACATACTCGGAGATACTTGCGGAGGCACACAAGGTTGAGCGGGAGTTGGATTTGAAGCCCAAGAGAGACCGTGATTCTTTTCTGGGGGCCAACAACAGTGCAGTATCTTCCAAGCGTCCTCATCTCCAGTCCAGGCCTTTACAGCAGCCGCAGCAGCACCAGACTCCAGCTAGGGCACCGTTTCACCAGCACCACAGGCACCGAAGATAAAATATAGAGTACCGATATCCTTGTGGTTAGTGGAGAACAACCATCGAACTAGATTTGTCATCATTTTGAATTATATTTTTTCAGTTACAGCAATCTTTTTGCCACTTCTGCAAGAAGCCCGGCCATATCTAGAAAGTTTGCAGGAAGAGGTTGGGAGTTTGTTTGTATTATGGTACTGAGGGGCATCGGATGAGAGAGTGTCCTTGTCGTGCTGTTCAGGGAGCAGCTTCAGCTCCGAGGGCACAAACGAGACCACCAGTAGTACAACCTAGCGGACCACTTCCGACCCAGCAATAGCATTATGTCCAGTATCAGCAGCAGGGTGGTGCACGTAAGGGACGAGCATTTGCTATGACCATCGAGGAGGATGCGCCCACCGAAGATGTTATTACTGGTTTTATTCTTCTTGATTCCATTTCAGCTTTAGCTTTGTTTGATGGTGGTGCTTCCCATAGTTTTGTATCTGTTTCTTTTGCTCTGAAGCATGGTTTGGTAGCTGAGTCTTTGCTTAGGACTTACAAGATCATGACCGAGGTAGGCATTATCCTGGTTAATGATATTTGCAAGGATCAAAGAGTTACTCTGAAAGGCCGGGAGTTGAGTGCGTGTCTACTTATATTGCCACTTCTGAGCTACGATATTATACTCGGGATGGATTGGTTGAGTAGGCACCGTGCTAGTATAGATTATAGAGGAGGTAGAGTTTTATTTGGTCCGCTAGGAGACCCAGAGTTCGAGTTTGCTAAAGGAACTATAGAGAAGGAAGAAGGCATTATTTATGGAGCTATGGTGGAAGACAAGGAGTTGCCGTATCCGTTGATAGCAGAGTTCTTGGATGTATTTCCTGAGGAATTGCCAGGATTGCCGCCAGACCGAGATGTTGATTTCTCTATAGACTTGGTGCCAGATGTAGAACCAATTTTATAACATGTCTATAGAGTAAACAATAGCGAGCTGGTCGAGCTGAAGAAGCAGGCGGACGAATTATAGGATAAGAGGTTTATCAGATCGAGTTCTTCACCATGGGGTGCCCCGGTATTGTTTGTACCGAAGAAGGTTGGATCGGTGCACATTTGCATTGATTATAGGGTATTAAATAATCTCACTATCAAGAATAAGTACCCTTTGCCACGAATTAATGATCTGTTCGATCAATTGAGTGATGCCAAGGTATTTTTTAAGATAGATTTGAGATCAGGCTACCACCAGGTAAAAGTGAAGCCGGAGGACATACCGAAGACTGCTTTTACAACTCGGTATGGTCAGTACGAGTTTATGGTGATGCCGTTTGGTTTGACTAATATACCAGCGGTATTTATGAACTTAATAAACAAGGTATTCCATCAGTACCTTGACAAGTTTATGGTGGTATTCATCGACGATATACTCATATACTCGAAGACACCGGAGGAGCATGAGGAGCATTTGTGGATTGTGTTGGATGTGCTGAGGAAGGAGAAGCTGTATGGAAAGCTGTCCAAGTGTGAGTTCTTCTTGGACAAGGTATAGTTCTTGGGGCATGTTGTGACTGGTGATGGTATTTCAGTGGATCCGAAGAAGATCGCAGTAGTGGAGTCTTGGAAGACCCCAAGCTCGGTAATAGAGATCAGGAGTTTTTTGGGATTGGCAGGCTACTACAGGAAGTTTGTGCAAGATTTTTTAAGGATTGTCGAGCCAATGACCAGACTCACCAGGAAGGATGTAGAGTTTGTTTGGACGGAGGATTGCCAGGTTGCTTTTGAGGAATTGAAGAAGAGGTTGACGTCTGCTCCTATTTTGATGTTGCCATCAGGGTCTGGAGGTTTTACTATTTATAGTGATGCATTGGGAAAAGGTTTGGGTTGTGTTCTTTAACAGAATGAAAAAATGATTGCCTATGCATCCAGAAAATTGCATCCTCATGAGAAGAACTATCCTACCCATGATTTGGAGTTGGCAGCAGTCATCTATGCCCTAAAGTTGTGGAAATACTATTTGTACGGAGAGCGTATGGAGATCTTCACAGACCACAAAAAGCTTGAAGTACGTTTTCACGCAGAAGGAGTTGAACATGAGGCAGCGTCGGTGGTTGGAACTATTAAAGAATTTTGATATATCTTTACTGTATCATCCTGGAAAAGCTAATGTAGTTGCCGATACTTTGAGCAGTTATCTGGTAACTATGTTCTTGATGAATGATCGATATTTGTTGGAGGACCTTGAGAGATTGGACATGGTGGTGATAGTTCCTGGTTTGGCTATGCAGATGTGGGGATTGCAGATACATTCAAAGTTGATGGACAGGATCAAGGCAGCCTAGTATGAGAATGTAACTCTGAGGAGCATCAGAGCTCAGGTGAGAGCAGGATTGGAGGATGAGTTCACTATTGCCGATGATGGTTCTTTACGACATGGAGTTAGATTGTGTGTGCCTAGTGGGGAGCTGCATGAGCAGGTATTGCAGGAAGTGCATCGCTCTCAGTATTCCATACATCCAGGTGCCAACAAGATGTATCGGGATATGCGAGAGAGTGTGTGGTGGTATGGCATGAAGAGGAAAGTGGAACAGTTTGTATCCAGATGCTTAGTGTGCCAGCAGGTGAAAGCCGAGAGGCAGAGGCCAGGAGGTTTACTTCAGCCATTATCCATTCCAGAGTGGAAGTTGGAGCACATTACTATGAATTTTGTGTCCGGACTTCCATGATCTCTAGGAAGGAAAGACGCAATTTGGGTCATCGTTGACAGGTTGACCAAGTCGGCCCACTTTTTGCCTTTCAAGGTGGGCTTGTCTATGGAGAAGCTGGCAGAGATTTATGTGAGGCAGATCGTCAGGATACATGGAGTTCCCGTCAGCATAGTCTCGGATCAGGATAGTCGTTTTACTTATTATTTCTGGAGGAGTTTACATGCGAGTTTGGGCACTCAGCTCAAGTTCAGTACTGCATATCATCCCCAGACAGATGGGCATTCAGAGAGGACTATTCAGACTTTCGAGGATATGTTGCACACTTATGTACTAGTTTTTGGGGGTTCTTGGGAGAACCATCTCCATTTGGTAGAGTTTGCTTATAACAACAACTACCAGGCTAGTATAAAGATATCACCTTTTGAAGCTATGTACGGTCGGAGATGTCATACTCCTTTGTCATGGGACAATATTGGAGTGAGAGTTTTTTTTGGGCCAGAGATGGTTGTGGATGTAGCGAAGAAGGTTCAGTTGATCAGAGACAAACTTCGAGTGGCGCATGACAGACAACGGCATTGGACCGATAGCCACCGGAGACCTTTGGAGTTTGAGGTATAGTTTAGATTTTGTTTTGTGCTTGTTATTGGTTGTTTGTTATATATTAAGTTCTTAAGGTGGTGTTTTGTTCTAGGTGGATGGGTTGGTGTTTCTAAGGATTTCTCCGACACGAGGCACGATTCGCTTCGGTGGAGGCAGGAAACTTAGTCCGCGATTCATCGGATGTTTCACTATTCTAGAAAGGGTCGATGCAGTTGCTTATAGACTAGACTTGCCACCTGTATTGGAGGGAGTGTACAACGTGTTTCATGAGTCACAGTTGAGATGGTACATGGCAGATCCTAGTCACGTGTTGGATCACTCGGAGATAGAGGTGGGCCCTACTCTTAGCTATCCAGAGCAGCCAGTTGAGATACTGGATCAGAGAGAGAAGGTATTGAGGAACCAGACTATTCCCTTGGTATGCATCGCATGGAGGCATCACTCTCCGGGGGAGTCTACCTAGGAGAGAGATGATGAGATGCGAGAGCGTTATCCATATTTGTTTGTGCCTTGAGGTATGATCTTTTCTAGTTATGTTCTATTCTTTTGTTCTTTTGTTCTGATATTTTCTGGGGGTAGTTTTCGTCTTAAATTTTGAGGACAAAATTATTTTAAGGATGGTAGACTTGTCACTACCATATTTTCTAGAAAAGAGTATTTTAGTAATTTTATAATTATTTGAATATTGTACATGTGTATAATTATTTGTTGTATTATTTAGTTGTTGTTAGAGGTTAGTTATTTATTTTAGACTTGTGTTAGTGGACCTAACTAGTTTAGTTTAGACTCATGGACCAACATATATTAATTGTTAGATTTGATCCCAACTAGAAAGCCTATTGATTAGGAGGATAATTAATTTAATTAAACCATTAGACTAGAACCTTCCCTCCTTAATTATTTCTTCATGAGAGGCCCCAAGGGGTATAATGGATATTACATAGTGATTTGAGGAAGGGGTAAGGGGGTGTCATGACCCACACCCGAGGTAGGGATGCAAGTCGGGAACAACGACCAGCCTACGCCACAGAATCGACGGTATAATGCTATCTGGATAATCTATCTATCAATATAATGAACCACAAATAATAAAAATATACTCAATCACATATCTAAGATGGAAATAAGCACGAATCAAATAAAAGAATAGAATAGTCACATACAACTCATGAGTCTAAAATAATACATCAATGAGTCTGAAAGAATACTAAAATATAAGCTGGAGACAAATCCAGTACAAAAGAATACTAAGAAGATACTAAACTCGGGTCATTTATCTCAGTTGGGATAAGTCCCTCCTGAGCCAGGGTCTCTGACTCTAAACCCACGACATCCTGAGGTCCATAATGTGTAGGGTACCAGTCCTGAGTGTCATCTGGGAAAAATATATCTAGTCAGGAAAGTAGCAGAGTACATATCTAACAACATTTCTAATCAATGATAAAAACTATGTAACAGTAAATAGATATGAATATATAAGATCCACAATAAGTACAAGAGATATACAATAAGAAAATACTGGAATAATACAATAATGAGCAATATGATAATGAACAAGAATACTAATGACTAAGTGTGTTAGTACTAGCTTTAACATGTGATCGGCTTAGGAACATGATAGAAAATTTATGGCCTGGCTAATCATACGTGCGGTGTATGATTAACACTATTCAATGAACAAGATTTGATACAAGGAGGGTATGATCACATATCTACACTAAAATACTCCCCACCCTCGACTGGTATAATAGATCCAACCATGGTATGCTATGGAATAAGATTCTCCAAGAAGATAGCTAGTCTTCCCGAGAATCAGTGTTTGTACATGTACAAGATAATTAATAAAACAAGGCTTGCACAAGATACATCATATGCCAAGGAATAATATCTTATGACGAGATCTGGATATACCAATCCGTGTAACCATCGTGTCTAGAGAACAAGGATATCTACACTAGATACAATGAACATAGAGGATATCATAAATGAGAAACTATCAGAGAATGTACTCGCCTGAAGTCCAATGAGCAGTCTCACAGATGTCTGATACTGTGCCTCGAAGACCTAGATATGGAATGTAATTTTAATACAAGGTTTCGAAAAGAAAATAAGTTAAACTAGTCAACTTCTAGGTCAACAAGTTATCTCTAAGTCAAAAGTCAAACTAGGTCAACTCTAAGTCAACTATGGTCAACTATTGTCAAACTATGGTTAATTATGTCAAACTATCTATTTATAGGTTGCATAAGTCTATCTCAAAGATATTGGTTTCAAACACTAGAGTCTAGGTCATAAACTACACCTTAGGATACTAGTATACCGTATCTCAGGATACGTAAAAATAATAGGTAAAACTTCACATATATATGTCGAACAATATTAATATATATATATATATATATATAAAATCCTAATTATAACATTAAATGGATACCTTGGTTTCGAACCAACTTGGTATCACAACACTAATCCATATCTTGATACCCAAACCTAATACCTTGGGTATCCCTAAATACCTTGATACTTACCTTGGTATCTCAAGGTAATATCCAATACCTTGTTTATACTAACTACCCAATAATAAATATATGCTAACAACTAAATATTATACATATAGTAAACTAAAACACAATTAGAAAATTAGGAACATATATACGTATATATTAATTACTACACACACACACACACACATACACACACACACACATATATATATATAATTAAATACATAATATTAATATAACCACATATGTGTCGCTGAAGCCCCTTGCTGCCGTCGCTTAAAATGATACGCTGCTGATACTGCTGTTATACTGCTGTTATAGTGACAGTTTTCTGGTGTCGTCGCTACTGCTGAGCTGCTGCTGCTGCCGTTGCTGCTGTTACCGTCGCTACTGCTGTTGCTGTTTATGTTGCTGCTGTTGTGACGCTAGAACCGTCACTAATCTACTGTCGCCACTCCTATCTCTTATATATATATAAATATAACACAATATATAATATATATAACACAATATATAATATATAAAACAATATCTAATTACATATATATAGCTTACAACTTATAAAATATATATATGTACACAATAATACATATAATAATATAGTATCATATATATACATAATTACAACTATATAAGATATATGTACATAATAAACACATATAACAATAACATACACACATATATATATATATATATATATAGTAACATATACATATAGCATCATATATATATATTTACACATAACATATACACTATATATATATATATATATATATATATATATATATATATATATATATATATATATATATATATATATATATATACATACACTACAATATTAAATAGCTTTTACACATGTAGAATAATAGCTACATACATATACATAAATTGATACATAGATCTAAGACACAATAATACATAAATATATATATACATCATAATATATATATATATATATATATATATATATATATATATATATATATATATATATATATATATATATATATAATTTTACTATATCATAACTAAGAACACAAGAGAAATAGATCTAAAATTAAATTGCACAAACACATGGAACGTATCACACCCGTATCCCACTAGATCTAGGATTTGCTTGCGACACGAGTCCACCACAGATCCAAACGTACCCCGAAGGACACAAAAAATCCTCATATATTATTTATGAATAATACGAAGAGTCAAACACAAATCTAGTGTCCGTGTCAAAATGTGACATGCTCAAAGTTCCGTGTCGGAGAAAACCTCCAAATCAATACGTATCACCAAATTATTGGGATACGACCTATACGTACCCAATTATGAACATGACACTAGCCCCAAACACACAAGCAAATACCAAATTGATCTATAGGACCAATTAACACACACAACAAATGTCAATCTCAGAATTCTCCCAAAATTGACACAAAAAGTACCATAACTTTCTCAATAGGCCTCATATGAACACAAAACCAAATCCCATGGGTAGCCTATACATATGGCTTAATTTTT
This sequence comes from Iris macrosiphon, assembly GCA_036927795.1. Classification (NCBI taxonomy): domain Eukaryota; kingdom Viridiplantae; phylum Streptophyta; class Magnoliopsida; order Asparagales; family Iridaceae; genus Iris; species Iris macrosiphon. The sequence goes on along the minus strand of JAYESA010000013.1, from coordinate 153,496,755 downwards.
TATGGTTAAATCTCAGATTTAGAACCTAAATTAAGAGAAAAAACTGAATTGTACCTATTGGGAGATGGATTCCCAATGTAAGCTCCAAATTTGATAAAATTAGCCTCCAATTTATAGATCCTTGCTCCTCTTTGTAGATCCTTGCTTTCTCCTTCTAGATCCTTGCTCCACTAGTCTGGAATGGTGATTTGGGAAGAAATTAGGATAAAATTTGGTAGAAAAATAAAGTGGGAATAAAGAAATTTGGTTGAGGGAAATTCTAGATCTAGTTTGCAAATAAAAAGATGAGAGAGAATTCCCTCCCTTTTTAAATATAGGTCGCCCCCCCTTTACCCTTCCCCAAGCTACTATAAAATGTCCAATATACCCCTTGGGGCTCTCATGAAGAAATAATTAAGAAGGAAAGCTTCTAGTCTAATGGTTTAGTTAATTTTAATCATCCTCATAATCAATGTGCTTTCTAAATGGGCTCAATTCTAACAATTAATACATGTTAGTCCATGAGTCTAAACTAAACTAGTTAGGTCCACTAACACAAGTCCAAAATAAACAACTAACATCTAACAATAATTAAATAATACCATAAATAATTATTTATTAAGCACAATATTTAATTAATTATGAAATTACTAAAATATTCGTTCCTAAAAAATATGGTAGTGACAGGAGGGCCGGCCTATATGAGAAGGGGAAAAGTTTTTCTCTCTTTTTATTTGAAATATAGATCTAGAATTTCTCTCAACCAAATTCCTTCATTCCCACATCATTTTTCTACCAAATTTTATCCCAATTCCTTCCCAAATCACCATTGGAGACTAGTGGAGCAAGGATCTAGAAGGAAGAAGTAAGGATCTATAAAGAGGAGCAATGATCTACAAGTTGGAGGCCAATTTTATCACATTTGGAGGTTGCATTAGGAATCCATCTCTCAATAGGTACAATTCAGTTTTTTTCTTTAATTTAGGTTCTAAATCAAAGATTTAAACATGAGAAATCAACCCATATGCATAGGCTACCCATATGATTTAATTTTGAGTTCATAGGAGGCATATTGAGAAAGTTATGGTACTTTTTGTGTCAATTTTGGAAGAATTTCGAGATTGACACTTGTTGTGTTTGTCAATTGGTCCTATAGATTAATTTGGCATGTGCTTGTGTGTTTGGGTCTAGTGTCGTGTCCACAATTGGGTACGTGTAGGTCGTATCCCAATAATTTGGTGATACGTGTTGATTTAGGGATTTTTCCTCCGATACGGGATTTTGTGCATGTCACATTTTGACAAGGACACATAGATTTGTATTTGACTCTTCGTATTATTCATAAATAATATATTAGACTTGCTCGTGTCCTTCGGGATACGTTTGGAAGTGTGGTGGCCTCGTGTCGCAAGCGTATCCTAGATCTAGTGGGGTACGGGTATGATGCACTACATGTGTTTGTGCATTTTATTTCTAGATCTATTTTCCATTTGTTCTTAGTCATTATAATTGGTAATTATATACATGTATGTCTATATATATATATATATATATATATATATATATATATATATATATATATATATATATATATATATATATATATATATATATATATATATATATATATATATATATTGTTAGGTGTATATATATTTATGTGTTAGTGTATCATATATCTATGTACCTATGTATTATGTATATATGTAGCTATACTTCTACATATGTAATAACTATTAAGTATAGTAGTGTACATATGTATATATTATGTATGTATATATAAATAGTGGTAACTAGTGTATATATATTAGTATATATATTTGTGTATATATTTATATAAGAGAGAGAGAGAGATAGAGAGAGGGAGCAGCAGCTTTAGCGACAGCAGCAACAACATTCAGCGACAGCAGCAGGTCATTAACAACAGCAGCAGCAGCATATTTGCAACAACAGCAACAGCCGTATTAGCAACAGCAGCAGCTTCAGCGACAGCAGCAACAACTGCATTAGCAACAACAACAGCATATTAGAAACAAAAGCAGCCTTCAGCCGACAGCAGCAGCAGCAGCATTAGCGACAACATCAGTATTAGCAGCAGTATCGGCCGTATTAGCGACGACAACAACAGCTTTTGGCGACAGTTTTGCAATATAGAGTATAAATATGTATTTACTATTTAGTATATATATGGTATTGGTATATATATATATATATATATATATATATATATATATATATATATATATATATATATATATATATATATATATATATATATATATATATATATATATATATTTCATAATTTGTATTTATGTATTAGTATACTATATTTTAGTAGTTAGTTGTTAGCATATAGTTATTAATGGGTAGTTAGTATATATATATATGAAGTTTTGGCAATTACCTTGAGTTACCAAGGTAAGTATTAAGGTATTTGGGGATACCCAAGGTATTGGATTTGGGTATCAAGATTGAGGTTTAGTGGTGCGATACCGAGTTGGTTCGAAACCAAGGTATCCATATAGATTTTGGTAATTTGGATTTTATATTAATATTGTTTGATATGTACATATGTGATAATTTATCCCTTGTTTGCGTATCCTGAGATACGGTATCCTAGTATCCTAAGATGTAGCTTGTATGACCTAGATGCATAGTGTATGAACCCAACATCACTGAGCTCTGTCAATGGATCCCAAATGACCTGCGTTAAAAATTCTTAAAATACAATCGGAATTAACCTCTCCATGAATACGTGATAATCGGGGCTCTTCATACCAGCCAGTTTGTTCTTCTTGAGGTCGACGCATCTTCACAAGTTTGACACATACCGTTTAGAAATTTTAGACCCTGAATCCACCTAAAAAGTCTCCCTTTATCCTCCTTCTCTAGTGAAAAAATTGACTTAGGCTGCTTTAACTTTCCATTCCTCTCCTCTATCAATTGCAATGCATGATGTCTATATATTTCTTCTAAGTCCAACTTGGCCTTCAGATTGTCTTTCGTTTTCCCCATTACCTCTATTACATTATTAATTATGTTATCAAACATATTCTTCTCGATATGCATGACATCAATATTATGTCTGATCAGATTGGTGCTCCAATATGGCAGATCCTAGAATATACTCCTCTTCGTCCAGTTATGGGTATGACCAAATATGTCACACTTGTACACCTTAGCAGGCTCTTTGATAGCACTTGGTAAATCTTTTATCTCTTTCCATATCGTGTATCCAGACCACCTTGGCTATGGATTGGCCTTCTCCATAATTCCCGCACAAAAAGTATTCATATTCCTCCGGTACGGATAATCCTTCAGCAAAAATTGTCTATGACAATCGAAGAAGCACGGTTTGCCTCCGTATTTCAAACGGAAAGCCTTAGTGCGGTCCATGCAATACGAATATAAGAGACGACCATGAGTGCTCCATCCTGATAATATTCCATAGGCCTAAAATTCGTTGATGGTCCACATAAGTGCTATCTTCATCTAAAATTTTTTCTTTCTAGAAACATCGTACGTGTTGGCATCTACTTCCCACAACTGATTTAACTCATCTATCAAAGGCTGTAAATACACATCGATGTTCGTCTTCGGATTGTTCGAACCCAAAATAATAACGGTTAGGAACATATACAGAGTCTTCATGCACATTCAAGGTGGTAGATTGTACGGAGTGACGATCACAAGCAAACACGAATATTGGGAGTTCGAAAGTTCGAATAGGGTAAAATCGTCGGAGGAGATCCCCAATCTGACATTATACGGATCTGAAGCAAAATCTGGATACTCTTGATCAAAGTGCTTATATGCTTCTCCATCAGATGGATGATCCAATACTCCTTCAATATGTTCCCATCTGTGCCAACTCATATTTTTTGCAGTCTCCTTCACCATAAATAACCTCTGTAACCGTGGCATCAAAGGCAAGTAATGCATCGAATCAGTGGACTTTCTTGCACCGACAGACTTTCTTCTACCAGTGGCCTTGTAGCGATCAATACCACAAAATCTGCACCCGTCTTCATCATTCTCGTCTTTGTAGTACAACATGCACCTATTGCAACATGCATCAATTTTTTCATATCCCATCCAAAGCGATCTTACCATCATCTTAGTTCGGTAGAAGTCTTTAGGCAACTTAGCACCCTCGGGCAAGATCTCTATAATAAAATCTATCAGCCAGTTGTAGCATTCTTGTGACATGTTAAAATTAGACTTGATGCTCAACAATCTTGTAACCACCTCCAACAGGGAATGATCCTCACAACCAGGATATAATAGAGTCCTTGTATTCTCTTACAACTCGATGAACTTTGCAGCATCGATATTCGGTGCCTCCTCAGCTGCATCATGATTGTCTGGATTGAAACTAGGCCCCGCCGCATGAAAAAACCATGTTCACCCACCCGTCATCGTAAGCAGCGTGGTCGTGGACATCCATACACGGTTCTACATAAGGCTCCAACTTCGATGCTAAAGACACAAGTTCTTCGTGCGCGTTCCACTGATAGTAATTTGGCGTGAAATCCTTCGAGTACAAATAATATGTGACTTTCACTTCTGGATGATATTTTAAGTTACAATATCTCACACATGGACACTTAATTTTGGTACCATCCATGTACCGAGGAAATGCCTTGGCGAACTGCAGGAACCGCTGTACACCCTCTATGAATTTATTTTGCACACCGTACATGTCATCAGGATGACGGTTGTACTTCCACGAACGATAACACAGATAATAATTCATGTCCATTTCTAGATACTTCTGCAAAAATGAATAGACATCGTTCAAGTATATACTCATATGAATATTTGGTAGTGTATATTATCCAAATGACACTCACTCCCGATATGCAAAGATGAATAGACATCGTTCAAGAAAATAGTTTAAATTATAGTACATGCCATAAGTCTAAATGGATTTCATATTGATATTTTCAATCCTCTTCTAAAAATTTATCTTCTTCATTTAAATACAGTATATGCACAGATACTCCTAGTCCTAGCATTGATACTAAGTAATACCCAATTATGTTATAGACCTACTCGTCTACACACACATATATATACTCAGGAATATAGTACATGCACTGATACACCTAGTCCTAGCACTGATACTTCTTCGTTCAACTCTTATCCTGGATACTCATATTACAGTGCATCAGTGAGTGTCAACTCTATATTCTGGATATCCACACTTGACATTTGTTTACGCCATGACTTTCTAATTATAAAGTCAAGTCATGGATATCCAGTGTGAATTTTTTTGGGTCCAGGATAGATAGTTGACACTCACTGATACACTCCTGGATATCCACACTTGACATGTATGCATGTGTCTGTGTCAGATAAAATACTTATAACCTTATCCTCGATATCGTGTCCTAACATTTCATATCCATGTGTCCTATAATTTCACCATACGTATCATGGGATGACATGATGTAAACATGTATGTGTGTTCGTATCCGTGTTAGGGTTAATGTATGTGTGTTAGTGTGTCCGCGTGTCCAAATTTGGGTTAGTTTTAGTGTCCGCATGTGTGTGTGTCCGAGTTAGGATTAGGATAGGGTTAGTGTCCGCATCACCGAGATATCTACACAAACACATCCTCACTGCACTTTGCATAAGTGTGCACTGTACAATACCTCACTTGATACCCAAGATAGCGTCTAATTAACTCAGATAGGGTTAGGGTCTATGTCGTGTCTCAACTTTGGGTTAGGGTCTGTGTCATGTCCTGTATCATGTCAGTAAAGAGAGATAGGGTTAGGGTTAGGATCTGTGTTATGTCCCGTGTCGTGTTAGTAATATATCGTGTCAGTGTATATGTCTGTATCGTATCCTGTGTCGTGTCTATGTCTGTGTATGTGCCATATCCGCTATCAAATAGCGTGTCCATATCTGTGTGTGAGAGAGAAATATATAGGGTTAGGGTTTGGGTTTACACCCTCTATGAATTTATCTCTCACACAACATTAATGCATAAGTAAAATTTCTGACTTGATTTCCTGATACATATATAGAAACCTTATTTAGGATGGTCACACCTATCATATATCAATTAAGTTAAATATACACATGTAATACTATTTTACAACAAAAATGTGTGTTAATATGGTAAATTAATTAATTACATGGATATATATCGTACCGTGTCTGTGTCAGTATGTGTGTGTTGTGTCTATCTCAGTGTGTGTTCTGTGACAGTGTGTCAAATCTGTGTCAGTGTATGCGTGTGTCATATTTGTGTCAGTATGTGTGTATCGTGTCTGTGTCAGGGTTTGTCTGTGACAGTATGTGTGTCATGTCAGTGTCAGTGTCAGTGTCATATCGTGTCTGTATCTAAGAGAGAGAGAGAGAGAGAGAGAGAGAGAGAGAGAGAGAGAGAGAGAGAGATAGATAGATAGATAGATAGATAGATAGATAGATAGATAGATAGGGTTAGGATTTACTTAGAGGAGGAGGAGGAGGAGGAGGAGAAGGCCGAGGTCGTCGGAGGGAAGGAGCCATGCCGGAAGGGAGGAGCCATATGAGAAGGGGGCGCTCGGGGTATGGGGAGCGAGAGTAGGGGAGTTGTGGGGGAGCCAGGGGGGATGGACAGGGGGAGGAGAAGGACGCCGAAAGGGGGGCAAAGAGGGGGGTTTCAAAATTTTGGGGAGGGAATTGACAGAATGGGGGAAAATAAAATCATGAACCCTATATTAAAAAGTTATCGACGTTATCAATAGACGTTGCTAAACGTCACTAATTAAAAAGTTTGTGACGTCATAAATAGATGTAGCTAAACATCTCTATTCAAAAGTTTGCGACGTTAGCGACGTTGCTAAAAACATTACTAAAAAAAAAGAAACGTCGGTAAATACGTCGCTAAATCAAAAAACTCATCGACGTTTAGCGACGTTCAAGAAGCTTATAGCAACTATTCTTTAAAAAAACTGAAGTACAATTGCTAAACGTCACTATGTGTCACCAAGAACGATGTATTATGACATTTATTTTTGGAGTCGCTCAAGTCTTTAATATTAGCTACGTTTTATTATGACGTTGCTACAAATGTCGCTATTTCATCATATTTTGGTAGTGCACGAAAGCTCTCTGTATATCAATAAGCACTCTTGGGGCGATCAAGTTTATCAGCATTGATACAATAGGGCAGGAATGGGTTCTAGTATCAGGATCATGGTCAAGATATCAAGTTACAAGTCACTCAGGACAAGACAATTAGCACTGGTCACATTAATTGTCATTTTTATTATATCGATGGATAAGAATAAGAGTAGTTCGAGAATTCCTCGAGATCAGATCCATAATCCTTAAACAAAATAAGGACCAAAATTGCAGACCCTCCCCTAGTTGAACTATACCCCTTATTCTGTCCAACGTATAATGAGGTGATTAAGAGAAAATAGCCTACTTAGAAAGTAAGTACATGTAGGGCCACATCTACAGGGCTTATGTCAGGTACTTAGTCAAATTTTCTCATGATCACATCTGAGTCATACAAGTCATTTATAAGTCTAAAACATAGCGTCACTATTATTCAATCAAACAAAAATATTAAACAAATAAGTGTCTAAGTGGACGCATGGGAGCAGTTGGCGCATGAACCAACTAGCCGCATGACCAAACTGGACGCATAAATCAGTAGGCTGCATGGACCAACTGGGCCAAATGGGTTGGGACAAAGTCCACTCCTCGAGCCATGTGCAATGTGACAATCAATAAATGCAAGTCAAGTCAAGTCAGAAAAAGTGATTGATGTGACCAAGAGAAAAGTGTATGCCAGAAGAAAAGGACAAAGTCATGAAAGGTTTAGCCTTGGCAGTGCTGAGTCATTCTTCCAAAAGAACGGAAACATATAGCTCTAGGCCGCATAGACACTCTGGCTGCATGCTCCTCTGGTCGCATGATCCTCTGGCCGCATGGCCTATTGACCGCATGAACTTTTGAACTTAGAAGGATTTCATTCGTTCAAGTTATATGCACTTGGCCAGGGGCTCATGTGTAGAATTTATTCCATGCGTCCAAAATGATGGCCGTATAAAATCTGTGGGGCAAGCAGTCCAAGTCGCATGAAATCTGCTGGGCGCATGGAGCTCCTCCATTTCACTCCAGTGAGTTTGGCCATGGAAAAACTCCAAAATCCAAACTATGTTCTTCCACATAAACCTCGAATGACGTCCAAATCCAGTAAAGTAAAGTTCTAATATACTCAAAATCAAGTGCTCATCAACATAGGATAACAAGTTTTCAAAAATATTAAGTTTTAAGAGATTAAAATCTAGGAACACTCAAGAACACATAGAAAACCATAAAACTTAGATCTACACTAATCCATTCTCCAAATCCGAAAATACCAAGTTCTAAATGCACGACAAATCATATAAGGAACATAATAGAACAAAAATATAAAGGGTTTTTCTATTTCTTGCTGGATGTACTTGCCTATGGTGGAGGAGAGGAAAACCTAAGAAATTGAATGGAAAAGGAAAAATGAGAGGAGAGAGAGAGAGAGAGAGAGAGAGAGAGAGAGAGAAAGAGAGAGAGAGAGTGAAGTTAGGTTATATGGAGGGTTTGAGGTTTGAACCAAGGGTTCAACTCAAGATAAAACCAAACCAAACAAATAAACCAAGAGCCAAGTGAACCAAAGAATGGGTCTAGTCACTCCACAACATACAACTATTCTAGCAAGAAAATAAATACACTTTAATACGTACATTAGGAATTGGGAGTGACATCTCTACCCACCTTAGAAAAATTTTGTCCTCAAAATTCAAACTTAAGGCTAGCTAGAAAGTTCAAATCAAGCAATAACTATCTACAAGTAGTCTACCCATACAAACAAGCAAGTATATCAATAACACATATAATTAAGTGAAGCAACATCATCTCTTATGAGTGCTTGCCGATCACGATAATGAAAGATGCAAAGGCATACCAAAAAAACATATCTTATGAGTCGAATAGGTGCGGGTACTGAGATCGAATATCATCATCGCGCTCCCATATTGACTCTTCCAAAGAGTGATGCCCCCAAGCAACATGAACAAGATGGATAGTCCAGTTCTTGAGTACCTTCTCTCTCTGATCCAAAATAGATATGGGCTGTTCCTCGTAATTTAGGTTGGTACCAACGACTAACTCAGAGCGATCGAGGACATGACTCAAATTTGGGACATACCTACACAACTGAGACATATAAAATACATTATGCACTTCACAAAGCGAAGGCGGAAGGGCAAGACGATAAGCAACATCCCCTACCCTCTCGAGAATATTTAACGGTCCAATGTATCACAGACTAAGCTTCCCACGAACCCCGAATCTAATGGCTCCACGGGTAGACAAAAACCGCAAAAGTACATGGTCGCCATCAGAGAACGCTAACGGCCTACGATGCTGATCTGCCTAATGACGATGATGATCTTGTGAAACTTGAAGCTTCTCTCTAATATGCTTAACCACTTCAACTGTCTGTATTATCATCTCAGGCCCCAACATCTTTCGTTCACCAATGTCATCCCATGCTAAAGGGGACCTGCACTTCCTTTTGTATAATACCTTGAAGGAAGCCATTTGTATGCTGGCCTGATAACTATTATTGTACGAGAATTTTACTAAGTGAAGGTGATATTCCCAAGACCCACCAAAGTCTAAAGTACAAGTCCGCAATATATCTTCTAATGTTTGTATTATCCTTTTTGACTGGTCGTCTATTTGAGGATGGTACACGATACTGAATCTTAACTTAGTACCCAAGCGCTCGTGTAAGCTTCTCCAAAAATGAGATATAAAGAGGGTATCACGGTATGACACTCTACTTGCTGGAACTCCGTGTTGTCTCACTATATGCCGTATATACATCTCTTCTAACTGCTCTGTGGACTGCCCTACTCGAAAGGGAAGAAAATATGCCACCTTCATGAGTCAATCTATTATTATCCAAACTGCCTCACGTCCAGTAGGGGATCTAGGTAAGCCGGTCACAAAGTCCATCGTAATATTTTTCCATATCCATTCTGGAATAGGCAGTGGTTGCGATAATCCTGCTGATCTCTGTTGCTCTACCTTCATCTGCTGACATATGAGACACCGTAAAATAAACCGAGGTATCTCTCTTTTTATTTTGTTCTACCAGAAATATTGCTTGATATTATGGTACATCCTCGTATCTCCTGGATGAATAGAATATTGAGAACTGTGTGCCTCGGTTATCACTTCTTGTAAGATATCTCTACTTGACACATAAAGATGGTTTCCAAATCTAAGTGTTCCATCTTCGTGAATCCTTAATTCCTTCCTAAGGACTGACTCGCATTCTTTTCTAAGCTTCTAAATCTGAGAATTTTCTGCTTGAGCCACCTTGATCCTCTCCACCAAGGTTGACTGTATCTTGAAACTGGCTAGCACTCCCGCTCCTTGAGGTAACCCTACCTCTATGTATATATCTCGAAGATCTTCTAATATGTGCTTCTGAGTTGTCAAGATGAATGCGCTGCCTCTCATACTTAGAGCATCTGCCACCATATTTGCCTTTCCTGGATGATATTGAAGTGCTAAATTGTAATCCCCAAACAATTCTAGCCATCAACTATGCCTTATGTTCAGGTCCTTCTGGGTGAATATGTACTTTAAACTCTTATGATCCGTGAATATCTCCACCCGATCGCCATATAGATAATGTCTCCATAACTTGAGTGCAAATACTACTGCTGCTAACTCTAAATCATGCATTGAGTAATTCTTCTTATGATCCCGAAATTGCCAAGATGCATAAGCTATCACCTTTTTGTGCTGCATCAATATACATCCAAGTCCTTTCCCATACGCGCCACAATAAACTGTGAACCCTCCTGATCCTACTTGAAGTGTAAGGATCGATACTGATATCAATTTCTCCTTCAAATTCTCGAATGCTGCTTGGCACTCAATAGTCCAAACAAACTTCTCCTCCTTGCGGGTTAGACGAGTCATTGCCACTGAAATCCGTGTAAAATCTACCATAAAACTTTGGTAATATCCCTTTAATCCCAAGAAACTTCACACATCTGCTTATAGCCCTCAGGACTGGCTAATTCTCTACTGCTTCAACCTTCTTAGGGTCCACTGATACTCCTGCTCCTGAGATGAAGTATCCCAAGAATGACACATGATCTAACCAAAATTCAAACTTACTGAGCTTAGCATATAGCTGATGCTCCCTCAGAACATGCAACACTTTTCGAAGATTTTCTTCATACTCTTCTTTACTGCAAGAGTAGATAAGATTATCGTCTATGAATACCACTACAAATTGATCTAGATATGGCATGGAGATATGATTCATCAAATCCATAAATATTGCTAGCACATTAGTCAATCCGAATAGCATAACTAAAAATTTATAATGCCCATATCGAGATCAAAATAATGTCTTCGTTATATCTTGCTCCCGGACCCTCACTTGATAATATCTTGATCGAAAGTCTATCTTGAAAAATACTTTCGATTCTCTCAATTGGTCAAACAAGTTATCAATCCTAGGCAATGGATACTTGTTCTTCACTGTTACATCATTCAGCTGCCTATTATCGATACACAACCATGTCGTCCCGTCTTTCTTCTTTACTAGAAGCGCTGGTGCTCCCCATGGTGATCCACTTGCCCGAATAAACTTCTTCGTCTTTAGTTCTTCCACATGTTGATATAACTAGTTGAGTTCCATTGGTGACATCTGATAGACCTTGTTGGAAATTGGTTCTGCTCCTGGCTTCAATTCTATACAGTACTCCACTTCTCTTACAGGGGGTAATCCTGGAAGCTTTTTGGGAATACAACAAGAAATTTTTAATTATTCATGGAAGATGATCTCCAATTTTCTCTACTGATGCTATGCCATCTTCATGCTGGTCACTCACCGTTTTGTTGAAGATAAACTTTTCCTTGCCCAGGATTTTAAACAATACTCTACCCCTACGACAATCTATCGTCGCATGACTATCTCTCAACTAGTCCATGCCTAGAATAACGTCAAAGTTATCCAGAGGAAACTCGATCAACCTTGCAGGTAATAAATACCCGCAGACTATAATTGGATACGCTAGACATACTCTATCAACTCCTATGAGACCATTTCTAGTGAGTATATTCAGCCTCTCTAGAAATGCCTTGATCTCTAATCCAATTAATGTCGCAAATCGTACACATACTAATTAATGTGATGCTCCAAATCAAAAAATGATATGGCAGGAAAATATGTAACGAGAATGTTACCTTCCACCATGTCACATGATGCTAAAGCCTTCTTCAGAGATAGGATAAAAGCTTGCCCTTGGCCTTGTTGTGCTCCCTGTTGCTGCCTCCCCTGGATACCAAGTTGTGGCCTCTGCTGCACATACTGCTGATTCCTCTGCTGGTTGTACATCTGAGTTTACGTTGGTAATGGATGCTGAGCCAAAGGCCTGTCTGCTAGTGATGGTCCCCTGTACTGAGCTACCCCTGGTGTTGGTAAGGCTAATTGTTATGCTGGCCCTTCAATCCTCTGCATCATCGGATAATTGGCAATATGATGGTCTGGACTACCACATTGTAGGCATAACCCTTGTGCTGCCCTACACATATCTTTGGTATGGCCTCCCTTGCCATAATATGTACTGTCATGCCCCGATCCTGCAGGGGGCCATTCGTTCTCGCTTAGGCATGATGCCTTGGAAGCCTAAGATGCGCTTGCACAAGGCCAAAGCTTTGATCAAGGGCAAGTAAGCTATTCAAGATGAGAGCAACGTCAGAATATTGTAGAAAAGTAAAGAACACAATGGCATATGAAAATAAGCTCTTTATTGATAATCAAGGTGTGTTATAAGCGGCGCTTGGCCGAGATTACAATTCGCTCAACCTCTCTTTCTCACGATTACAATGATATTGTTCCATACATTATATCCCTTTATATAAAAGCAGCTCAAAGAAAATTTTGATACGGCTTAAGACATCGACTCTAGATTTCTGGGTCCTTGGGATGAGGCTCGGCTATCGCTTCCTCGGACAATCTAGCACCTGAGAACAAGCAAACTGTTGGTGGGTCAGCACTTTGGAGAAAGTACTGGTGAGTATAAAATCAACGAACAGAAGCAATACTCCATGAAACCAATACTAAGTAAGCATGTGGCAAAATATTATATTACTAGTGATCTTGCTACTTTTTCCTGGATTTATTTCATGCAGCACATGATTATAGTCAGATTACATCTTTTCGAAAATATGTCTTTGAAATCAGTTTATATATTCAATACATACAAGCAAACTATATAAACAGTGTTCTATCGTGCAGTGTGCAACATGTATCATGAGCCATATGCGATTTCTTAGGAATAAAAGTTCTTTAATAGAATGTTCATCTCGAATCAAGACATGTGCATCAAGTGGACTATTCAATTCAATTCAATAGGGGCAGCAGCATATTCAAGTAAAACATATATGTCTTATTTAGCATTTATGATAAGGAACATAAGGAAATACAAGTGATCACTTATTCAGTGATCCTTATCCCTGGCCGAACGGTTATCCCTACAACAGACATACAAGTTAGCAATAATTTGTATATATAAACAAGATTCTATTTCCTGTTCGTCTCTGCATCAAACAGTTAGGTATGCAAGAAGACTAGCCTAACATGCGACCTAACTATATGATGGTCCACGAAAAACCCATGAATAACAGCTGAGACTACATGTCACTACCACATTCTGAAAACAGGGGTATTTTCGAATTTTTGCAATATTTAATATTATTGTAGTTATAATTAATTAATTGCATGATAGCGTATTTGATTTAAATAATTATGTGTGATGTGTAATTTAAATATATAATTATATGCATTGATCATTTATTTTTAGCTAGCAGACTAGACCTAGAAGCCCAGTAGATGACCACCTGTCCGAATTATAGAATTCTGGATTTTATTATTTTATTAGAATTTAATATTTGGAGATTGTAATTAATTACTGTATTTTATTTAATATTTTGCGCATTGCCTTTGCTTCGATATTTGGAGCACTATCCAGACTTTTGTCTTCTAACAAATTTCACAATCTTGCCCTAGACATGCCCGCCTTCCATTCTGCTATTTTTGCAACTCGTAATTTTGCTCCCTGTGCATTATTTCTGGCCGCGTAAAAATCGTCGCGGACGTTATTTAATAAATCCCCATTTTTCATCGTTGTGCGTTCCAATCGAAAATTGGAGGCAATCTTGACCTATTTTTCGTGCGGCCCAAATTAGGGTAATGTTCTGTTCTGAGTCTTCTTCATTATTGGTATTGATGACTTGACCTGATTTTGGCTCCATGTACTCCTAATTAATTGTTGAACACAACTTGCATTTATTTCTATTTAAATTGAGGATACTATTTTATCTGATTTTAAAATCCCCATTTAATTCCAGTACCCTGCAAATTTAGCCCATACCCATCTTACAGCGTCCCCTGACCCTACAAAACACCGGACCCCGAATCGCCCGCCCAATTTTCGTCATTTCATGTGTTTGTGCAATTTCCCAAATCTAAGGGGGTTAAATTGCAAATTGGCATTTTGTGTCAACACCCAATTATTTTTAACCAATGAGGAATCCTTAATTATTTTTATTTAAACCCTCACCCTTATTTCCCACATGAGTTAATTTCCCTCATGTTCAATCCTAGCCACACATTTACTTGGATGCATCATCACCCTCCATCAAAACCCACTCATCCCTATTTAATGACATGTCCCATCCTAAACCCTAATACCTAGAAACCTAGGTTTTCCCCCACCTCACAAGCCTCCAAATTCCTCAAGCCCCCTACGTTGGAAATTTTCCCCCACTTCTTCTCTTTTCTTCTTCTTCTTTTTCCTCCTCCTTCCTTCTCCTTCTTCTTTGATTTCCTTCCATTTAAATTCAAATCCTTAAGGGGGGTACTGTTCACCATTTTTTCCCCTTACTGTGCATTCCCCGGCGGCCAACTCCTCTGGCCGGCGCCCCACTGCTCCCACCTCCTTCAACTAATCACCACCACCACCTTCAACCCATCACCCCCACCATCTCCTTCTCCACTCCATTCCTCCGACCCCGCGCTCGGCCAGACGACTGCACCCCTCGGCGTCCGGCGGCCAACCACCAGACTGCCGCTGCCCCTCCGCACTCCGGCGGGCCTCAGATCTCCGGCAACTCCACGCATCCGGTCCTCCGGCCAAGCCCCGCTTCCCATCTCCCTCCACCTGTGCACTCCAGCCCGGCGGCGGCCCCCTGTCTCCGACACCGGCCCCCTCACGATCTCCTCCACCTCTCCCTCCGCGTCTCCTCCAACCCGTCAGGCGGCCGGCCTAGCCCGAGCCCGGCGGCTGCACTCCATCCCCCATCAGCCCGTGCTCCTCCTCCTATCCCACCATCGACTCCCCGGCGGCCGTACTCCGGCGTCCGGCGAGCCTCCCAAGCCCCTTCAGTGAGTTCTCCTTTTTCATCTCCCTCTTCCCCTGCTTATATATATATATATATGTATGTATATATTTATGTATGTACGTATATACGTATATAAAAATAGTATTATCTAATTAATGTTTTAAATACGTAAATTAGTATATGTATTTGTATTAATGTAAGGTATTTGTATGTATTTGAATAAATGGTATAAATATGTATTTAATTTAATGTTTAAGAGTATATGTATTTGTATATATATTTAATGTGTAGAGATAAATAAATATGTATATAGATACATATTTAAATGATATATATTGAATATTTCATTGTATTTTCATATAGAAATGCGTATTAAAAATGTATTATTTTGGTATAAATATGTGTACCTATATATATACGTATAAACATATTTTGGTATTTATTTATTAGCATTTAATTGTATGAGTAGTAGATATTTAAATAAATCCTATAATTAAGTATGTATAATAAATTTTACAGGTATGTATATGTATATATTTAAATCAATTTATATATTTTGGTATATACTTAGTATATATTTGTTATATATATATGTTGGAATATATGTATACTACAATTCAGTATAAATAATTCTTAGTATATATATGTTAAGGTATATATAATTAATGTGTATGATAATATATATGTAAATGTATATATTTAATTAATGTATGTAAGTGTGGTATTAAATTTGACTAGTATAAATGCATATATTTTATGTGCATAATTATTTTGATATATATATATATATATATATGTATAGATATTTTCTATAAAATCTTAGCATATTTTAAATATATATATACCTATATTTTGTATATGTATTTAATTTGATATGTATATTGTAAGTACATATGTTAATTAAGATGTGCATAATTATGTATCTAGCTACTAGGTGGCCAGTATCATACCTAGAGAAGGCCCTGAATTCAGTGTTTTAGACTGTGTTAGTGTAGCATCTGATGCAAATATGGCTTTGCTTGTGATGTGGTTCTAGGACTGCTACTTCACCCAGGGGATACTCTGGAACAGGACATCCATAAATACCAGCTAAGGACCCAAGGCAAGTACATTCTCTGATAATTTCCAATTCTTGATAATTTCTATAAATTCAATGATCTTGAAATGTTACAACTGAATCCTTGACACTGTGCTACACGGACTAGTATAGCTTGGATCTGCAGTCATGAGATGTTACCTTGATTTTCGTATTGACATTATACACGATATTGACATTGACATTGACATTGACATTAGACATTGATAATTAGACATTGTACATAATATATTAGACAATGTTCGTGTATTCGTGACGTGTCATAATTTGATCCACAGTACTAGTTGGGGGCGGGGAAATTGCTAGTGAGAGATGTGATCAAATACCCATGGTATAATTAGATATTATTGGTGTTAATCATACCCCCACGTATGATTAGCCAGACTGTAGCAATCGTACATGTTCCCAAGCCGATCACATTTCGAAACTACTATTTCAAACACTTAGAGTAGATTACAGTTTCCCTATTTAAATCATATACTACATCACCCGTATATGATACTGTTCCTTGTTCTTTCATTTTTATACATGCACTGACTGTATCATATTGCCTATTGCCTGTCTCTCTTTACTTGCCATTGCATTTTATTTCACTGTCTTCTCAGTAGCTAGCATGACATGTTTATTGTATTATAGTCCTTATCAATTAAATGGAACTGTTATTTGAGATTGTGCTTTGCTCCTTCCTGACTGGAAATATTTTTCCAGACTATGCCCTAGAGGACCGCTGTCCGACACTTTATGGACCATATGGTGAGTAGCTGCAGACTTGGTAGTAGTTGTGATTCCGGGAGGTCTAGCCGAAATCACTAATTCTTCTAGTTTTCTGATTAGTTCTTTTAGTAGGCTATTGGTACCGGATTTGTCTCCGGCATTTTTGATGATTCTTGGATATTGTTGAGTTAGTTATTACTTGTTGACTTGTGGTGTTTAATTTTAATTTCTGTTTCAAATTCTTATCGTGCTGTAATCCTGTGATTGAGTATATGTTCATCTTATTTGTGTCATCTGTGCCTCCTAATGGAGATTGGATGCTTGCGTGACATTAGTTAGATAGTATCAAGACCTTGACAGCGTTCTACCGCCGACTCTGCGGCGTAGGCTGGACGTACCCACGTACTCGTGCCCCTAAACCGGGTGCGGGTCGTGACACATTTTTAGTGGTGGCCCATGCAGGTCAGACTTCGCGAGTTGTGCGATGTCGTAGTAGTGTGACATCCTTGTTATACTACTGCGTGCCTGCGATAGAATCTAGGACATAGGATACTAGGACGAGAGCAAATACTCAATCACAATTCCTTGAGAGATTCCTGGGATGACCCCTGAGAATTTTGTTATAATTTCCAATTTAAAATCGTTCCCTTGTTCCGTCCATTCTCATTTGTTGATATTGATTTGATTGTTGTTGATTAGTTATTAAGTTAGGATTTTTGGTTTCATAGTAGGGCTGGATTTCATATCAAGATGAACTTGCAGACTGATTTATGGTATTATTTGAGGACGCATGTCAATAAGGGCAGTGAAAAGGATTAACATTAGAGCTATTGAACTACAGAAGGTGGATGTAAAATTTTAATTGAAGATTGAAAATAAATTTCAAATTTTTTAAAAAGATTGAGATATTGTTATTAAAAATTTTGAGGAATTCAGATTCAATTTGTTGAACCTAGACAAGTCTGTAAGGATTTTGTGTGATTAAGTTTTATTTCAGTATTTAAATAATTAACCTTGAGAAAAGTGTATGCATTATACTTTAAAAGTTTATTCGAGGAGTTACTCTGAGGAATTTTATTTAAGGATAAGAATTTATAGTGAGAGAGATATTAGTATATAAGTAGGTGAGATGCATGTGTAAGGATATGTTGGTTGAGCATGATTGAGATTCACTGCAAACTGACTTGGGTTTTCATCTAGGATTGTATTAGAGAGTGCAGTCCTTAGTATAGTGTGTTGCATTTGATATGCACTTGAGTGATAAGGATAACTAGCATCAACTGTTGCAGTAGGTAAGGAAGCTAGCAGTGAGAGTGTTTGTGATAGAACTGTGATACCTAGGGGATAGAGATATCAAACCATGGATGTATCTTTGACCTGTGCAATCACAACTAGGATTTATTTTCAATCTTTTATCTTGAATGTTGCTTCTTTAGAACTGTACTGTCCTTCCTTGATGATATCGTATTTTTGCCTAAATTGATTCTTTGGGATCTGTCTTCAGGATGTCACCGAAGACACGGTCTATGAGAGCGGGAACACCAGCTTTAGAGGGGTCTGCCACCTCTCCACCTGATGGACAGACATCCGTAGTTCCTCCTACATCTCCGATGCATGTGGGAGTTTCTACACTTTTCGGGGATCCTTCTTCCCCACCTGTTCAGAGGATAGCCGCAGCTGTGACGGATAACCTTCCTCCTCCACCGACTCCGATTCCCGGAGGTTTGCCCATTGACGGGGCGCAGATGTTTACCTTGATCCAAGGCATGGTAGATGCCCAGAGAGTGGCGGCAGATGCTCAGCGAGTTCAAGCTGAGGCTCAGAGGGTGCAAGCAGAAGCGCACCAGGCACAAACCGAACTGATGAAAGAGAGCATGGAGAACGCTCACCAGATGGCACTACAGGCAGTTGAGAGAGTTGCCCAGCAGTATCCTGGCCAGTGGCAGCCGAGGGCATTTCAGTATCAATAACAGTACCCGGCACCAGTTCCTGTACAACAGGATCAACGAACTTGTCATTTCTGTAAGAAGCCAGGTCACCTTTGGAAGAGCTGTAGAACGAGGCTGGGACTTTGTTTGCACTGTGGCGCTGCGGGACATCGAGTAAGGGATTGTCTTCGAGTTTCTTATCTTTCCGACCAGCGCGCAGCTCCAAATTATAGAGATCCAGTTAGCCTACCTGTGGAACCGTATATTGCTCAGCACCCGCAAAGGGAACCACCCCAGCAGGGCGGGCATTTGCGATGACGGTCGAGGAGACCGATACTGCAGGTAATGTGTTAGCAGGTTCTGTTCGTTCCTTCCTTCTGTTTCTATCTAATTGATTGATTGATTGATTGATACCTTAGTACCGTAGCTTGTATGCATGAATTCTTGTGATAATATAGTTAGTAGTACCCCTGATACAGAGACTGCAATACCATGACAAAAGACACCATGATCATACATATTTTCCTTAAGTTGCATGTTGTATGGTTGTAGGAAGAATTCTCTTAGATTTTGATTGTTGAGGATTTAACTGTAGTAAAGATTAACGAAGAGGTTATGACTTGACAAGAGAGACAAGGTGCCTTAAATTTTGAGAAAAAAATATTAAATTAAACAAAGAGTTGGGAATTTAATATGGCGTAATTGAAGTTTTGTTAAATCATTGATTTTAAGAAGATTATGAAATGATTGAATTTATCATTGAAATTGAGGAAATTAAGAAGGCCATCGATATATTTATTGGACTGCAAGTTATGAACTTATATCTTGAATATTGTATTGAAGGTTTCATAAGTATTACATCGTTGCATATTATGTGGAAAAAAAAAATCGAGGAATAAGAACACAAATGGATTAGTGTTGAATTCAAATTTTGGGATGAGATTCAATTTTAGAAATATGCATTGATTGGATTTCAATTAGAGGATTGAATATTAAATTCTTGTATTTCGTTATTAACCTAAAAATTTTGGAGGATATTGTGCTAAGAATGGGATTTGATTTTATATTTGAAGATTTTTAGGGATATGATATTTATAGTATTTTTGAAAGAATTCAGTGTGAAATAACAATATGGAGTAGTTCATGATTATATGATTTGAGGAATTTTATTTTGATGGTAGTAAATAAATAAATAAAACAATCGAGGATTTAAAAATTCAAGGATAAACATTGATTTAAATAAAGGGTCAAGAGTTTAACATGATGGAATTTATGATGTATTAATTCCAGGAAGATTATGACATGTTTAAATTGGTTATTAAAATTTGGAAATTTTAGAGAGATTATCACTATAATTATTTGATTGCAAGTTATGAATTTTAGAACTTCATATTTGGATGTCACATTTGGAGAATCCTTAAATATCATATTGTTGAGTTTTGAGGAGTGGATATTAAATTCTGAGTATTGAATTATTAACTAAAAATTTCGGGGAAATTTTTGATAGAAATGGATTTTGATTCTATTTCGAGGATTTTTCGGAATGAAATAATTTTAGAATTTTGAAATTTGTGAAAAGATATTGTGGATTATAACCTGATTTCATGGATGACAAATTTAAATTTTGATAATAATAATGTGTATGGTTAAACACTAATATGAGGATTTTAAATTTCGAGGACGAAATTCTTTTAAGGTGGGTAGACTTGTCACTACCATATTCTGAAAACAGGGGTATTTTCGAATTTTTGCAATATTTAATATTATTGTAGTTATAATTAATTAATTGCATGATAGCGTATTTGATTTAAATAATTATGTGTGATGTGTAATTTAAATATATAATTATATGCATTGCTCATTTATTTTTAGCTAGCAGACTAGACCTAGAAGCCCAGTAGATGACCACCTGTCCGAATTATAGAATTCTGGATTTTATTATTTTATTAGAATTTAATATTTGGAGATTGTAATTAATTACTGTATTTTATTTAATATTTTGCGCATTGCCTTTGCTTCGATATTTGGAGCACTATCCAGACTTTTGTCTTCTAACAAATTTCACAATCTTGCCCTAGACATGCCCGCCTTCCATTCTGCTATTTTTGTAACTCGTAATTTTGCTCCTTGTGCATTATTTCTGGCCGCGCAAAAATCGTCGCGGACGTTATTTAATAAATCCCTATTTTTCATCGTTGTGCGTTCCAATCAAAAATTGGAGGCAATCTTGACCTATTTTTCGTGCGGCCCAAATTAGGGTAATGTTCTGTTCTGAGTCTTCTTCATTATTGGTATTGATGACTTGACCTGATTTTGGCTCCATGTACTCCTAATTAATTGTTGAACACAACTTGCATTTATTTCTATTTAAATTGAGGATACTATTTTATCTGATTTTAAAATCCCCATTTAATTCCAGTACCCTACAAATTCAGCCCATACCCATCTTACAGCGTCCCCTGACCCTACAAAACACCGGACCCCGAATCGCCCGCCCAATTTTCGTCATTTCATGTGTTTGTGCAATTTCCCAAATCTAAGGGGGTTAAATTGTAAATTGGCATTTTGTGTCAACACCCAATTATTTTTAACCAATGAGGAATCCTTAATTATTTTTATTTAAACCCTCACCCTTATTTCCCATATGAGTTAATTTCCCTCATGTTCAATCCTAGCCACCCATTTACTTGGATGCATCCTCACCCTCCATCAAAACCCACTCATCCCTATTTAATGACATGTCCCATCCTAAACCCTAATCCCTAGAAACCTAGGTTTTCCCCCACCTCACAAGCCTCCAAATTCCTCAAGCCCCCTACGTTGGAAATTTTCCCCCACTTCTTCTCTTTTCTTCTTCTTCTTTTTCCTCCTCCTTCCTTCTCCTTCTTCTTTGATTTCCTTCCATTTAAATTCAAATCCTTAAGGGGGGTACTGTTCACCATTTTTCCCCCTTACTGTGCATTCCCCGGCGGCCAACTCCTCTGGCCGGCGCCCCACTGCTCCCACCTCCTTCAACTAATCACCACCACCACCTTCAACCCATCACCCCCACCATCTCCTTCTCCACTCCATTCCTCCGACCCCGCGCTCGGCCAGACGACTGCACCCCTCGGCGTCCGGCGGCCAACCACCAGACTGCCGCTGCCCCTCCGCACTCCGGCGGGCCTCAGATCTCCGGCAACTCCACGCATCCGGTCCTCCGGCCAAGCCCCGCTTCCCATCTCCCTCCACCTGTGCACTCCAGCCCGGCGGCGGCCCCCTGTCTCCGACACCGGCCCCCTCACGATCTCCTCCACCTCTCCCTCCGCGTCTCCTCCAACCCGTCAGGCGGCCGGCCTAGCCCGAGCCCAGCGGCTGCACTCCATCCCCCATCAGCCCGTGCTCCTCCTCCTATCCCACCATCGACTCCCCGGCGGCCGTACTCCGGCGTTCGGCGAGCCTCCCAAGCCCCTTCAGTGAGTTCTCCTTTTTCATCTCCCTCTTCCCCTGCTTATATATATATATATGTATGTATATATTTATGTACGTACGTATATACGTATATATAAATAGTATTATCTAATTAATGTTTTAAATACGTAAATTAGTATATGTATTTGTATTAATGTAAGGTATTTGTATGTATTTGAATAAATGGTATAAATATGTATTTAATTTAATGTTTAAGAGTATATGTATTTGTATATATATTTAATGTGTAGAGATAAATAAATATGTATATAGATACATATTTAAATGATATATATTGAATATTTCATTGTATTTTCATATAGAAATGCGTATTAAAAATGTATTATTTTGGTATAAATATGTGTACCTATATATATACGTATAAACATATTTTGGTATTTATTTATTAGCATTTAATTGTATGAGTAGTAGATATTTAAATAAATCCTATAATTAAGTATGTATAATAAATTTTACAGGTATGTATATGTATATATTTAAATCAATTTATATATTTTGGTATATACTTAGTATATATTTGTTATATATATATGTTGGAATATATGTATACTACAATTCAGTATAAATAATTCTTAGTATATATATGTTAAGGTATATATAATTAATGTGTATGATAATATATATGTAAATGTATATATTTAATTAATGTATGTAAGTGTGGTATTAAATTTGACTAGTATAAATGCATATATTTTATGTGCATAATTATTTGATATATATATATATATATGTATAGATATTTTGTATAAAATCTTAGCATATTTTAAATATATATATACCTATATTTTGTATATGTATTTAATTTGATATGTATATTATAAGTACATATGTTAATTAAGATGTGCATAATTATGTATCTAGCTACTAGGTGGCCAGTATCATACCTAGAGAAGGCCCTGAATTCAGTGTTTTAGACTGTGTTAGTGTAGCATCTGATGCAAATATGGCTTTGCTTGTGATGTGGTTCTAGGACTGCTACTTCACCCAGGGGATACTCTGGAACAGGACATCCATAAATACCAGCTAAGGACCCAAGGCAAGTACATTCTCTGATAATTTTCAATTCTTGATAATTTCTATAAATTCAATGATCTTGAAATGTTACAACTGAATCCTTGACACTGTGCTACACGGACTAGTATAGCTTGGATCTGCAGTCATGAGATGTTACCTTGATTTTCGTATTGACATTATACACGATATTGACATTGACATTGACATTGACATTAGACATTGATAATTAGACATTGTACATAATATATTAGACAATGTTCGTGTATTCGTGACGTGTCATGATTTGATCCACAGTACTAGTTGGGGGCAGGGAAATTGCTAGTGAGAGATGTGATCAAATACCCATGGTATAATTAGATATTATTGGTGTTAATCATACCCCCACGTATGATTAGCCAGACTGTAGCAATCGTACATGTTCCCAAGCCGATCACATTTCGAAACTACTATTTCAAACACTTAGAGTAGATTACAGTTTCCCTATTTAAATCATATACTACATCACCCGTATATGATACTGTTCCTTGTTCTTTCATTTTTATACATGCACTGACTGTATCATATTGCCTATTGCCTGTCTCTCTTTACTTGCCATTGCATTTTATTTTACTGTCTTCTCAGTAGCTAGCATGACATGTTTATTGTATTATAGTCCTTATCAATTAAATGAAACTGTTATTTGAGATTGTGCTTTGCTCCTTCCTGACTGGAAACATTTTTCCAGCCTTCCTGACTGGAAACATTTTTCCAGACTATGCCCTAGAGGACCGCTGTCCGACACTTTATGGACCATATGGTGAGTAGCTGCAGACTTGGTAGTAGTTGTGATTCCGGGAGGTCTAGCCGGAATCACTAATTCTTCTAGTTTTCTGATTAGTTCTTTTAGTAGGCTATTGGTACCGGATTTGTCTCCGGCATTTTTGATGATTCTTGGATATTGTTGAGTTAGTTATTACTTGTTGACTTGTGGTGTTTAATTTTAATTTCTGTTTCAAATTCTTATCGTGCTGTAATCCTGTGATTGAGTATATGTTCATCTTATTTGTGTCATCTGTGCCTCCTAATGGAGATTGGATGCTTGCGTGACATTAGTTAGATAGTATCAAGACCTTGACAGCGTTCTACCGCCGACTCTGCGGCGTAGGCTGGACGTACCCACGTACTCGTGCCCCTAAACCGGGTGCGGGTCGTGACACTACAAGTCCAGACTAACTATTGGACATGACACCCCCCTAATTGCGAGGACTACAAGCCTCAGGTGTTTCGATTATCTCCCCCAGGAAGAACGATTCCTAGTGCCCCAGAAATCTGTTCGAGAGACAGTACCTTGTGCACAAGTTGTCCAAAGATTGATGCGATGTATGCGATACTATCAGAAAAAGACTATAACACACAAGTCTGTGACAAACAAACATGATATCAAGCGATAGAGCCAGAGCTCTCAATTCTTTTCTTTTAATCTATTCGATAGGTTTGATACGTTCAATCAATAAGATAGGTTCGATCATTTCGATAGGTTTAATCTTCTTTCTTTCAATCAATCAGTATGTTCAATAGCATACGATACAAGTTATTCAAACAGTTCTATCTTTTTACAATACGATCAATAAAACATGTTCAAAAAATCTAGCTCTTTTAACAAGTAACAGGCAAGAACAGTTCTATATATCTAGCATGCAAATTCTATCTCTTTTAGTGCGATAGCGAACAGGCAAGAGATCTATTAATTAAGCAAGCATAGTAGTTATTCCTTTATTTCTTTTAGACAAGCATGTAGTTCTATTCTAGTTTAGCATGCGATAGAAGGATACGTGCAAGCAATCTTTTACTCTTTCTTATTAGCATGGCAGCGGTTCGTTCGATAGCCGTGTCTGTGTAACTAAGGATGCAATTTTTTTATCTTTTCTTAGCATGGCAATAGTTTTATTTCTTTAGACAAGCATTCAAGTTCTCCAGTTAGGCAAGCAAATTTATTTCAATGACAAGCAATATGAGTTCTCTTATTAAGCATACAGAGTCAGGTTCGATCATTCATCTTATGAAACTATCTTCTTAGAACAAGCAGTAGAAAACTCAGATTCATTATTAAGTCATACAAGAATCAGAGAATAAAGTTCTGCCCACTCTCTTAGATCAATTATCTTGTGTTTTGATCGGAGAACACTTCGAGAAGGCTTCCGCTAGAGCCAGCAAATTGATATCTCTTGTACATAGTGCCTATACGGAGTGGGGCACTACACATACATCCGACTGGGGCTTCCTATCGTTGATGTTACTGTTGCCTTGGCTAGTATGGCCGAGCTGGTATTGTTGTTGCCGATGTTACTAGCCTCCTCGGTGCTGTATCATAAATATGAACACCTGGAGACGGTGCTGACGTACGTTGTGCTAGTCCTCCTCCTCCGCTCTGTGCATGAGACCTCTTCTACCCTCCTGTCCTCGAAGCTAATATTTGCATTTTTAGCTCATGTCGCTTAGATGCGATCAGTACTTTATCAAAATTTTGGTAGTTATGGCCCTCTACCAGTTGCTGAATTTTCAGATGAAGTCTATACTGAAACCTCATCGCCTGCTCCGGTTTTGTTGCTACCATTGTCGAGGCAAACCCGCTAAGCTTGTAGAACTCTGCTGCGTAGCCGTCTACTGTCCTCCTATACTACTTAAGATTTATAAAGCTCAGTTGTAGCTTATATTGTACTACCACTCCAAAATACTTGACCATGAAACGGGTTATGAAGTTGTCCCATAAGATATTTTGTCTTAAACTAACCTCTTCTATTGCCCATAAATCTCTGGCAAGATCGTAGAGTTATAATCGGACCTGATCAATTTGTTCCTCAACTGGAACCTTTGCTGTTGTCAGTATTGTCTCAATATTCTGTAGCCAAACATCTGCGGTAATGGCGTCCTCTGTACCATTAAAGTACTTAGGGTTGAGTCGACAGAACCTCACCGATGCCCTTGAGTCTGTTCTAACACTTCTCTCCAAGGCCGTATGTAATCCTTGTTGCAATAAGACATTCCGCTCTTGCTGCTAAAGCTGCTGATGTTATTGAGCCTCCATCATTCCTCGAATAATATTTAGCAATATGGTTGTATTAAGTGCTACTGGAACGACTGGTACGATCGAGGGTAATAGAACTTCTGGTATATGTTGTTCCTCGTATTCCTCTACTGGTTCTACCCTGATCCCTCCAGGAACAGGTGATGCATCTTGTTGTGGGCTAATGGATCCTGGTTCAGCTGAAACTACTCTTGCTCCAACCACCGATTATGAAGAAACCTAAGAAAAAGGACACAAGATAAATCAAGAATAGGACAAGAAATGATCGAGGAATCAATGGTACAGAAGTCAAGCTAAGTTCAAGGGAACAAATTCAGGATTTCAAGGAGGAACATGTTTGATTAAGATTTCCTATAATCAAGCCACTCCACAAGTCTAAAAAAAAATAGACCTGCATGGGCCACCACTAAAACCTTGTCACGCCCTAGATCCAGAATACTGGAGAGCGGAAGAATGACTCAACCATCCACACCTTACGGAATATCGAAGCAACCCGTAATGTGTTAATGTTGTCTACAGACAAGGGGGTGCATACTACAATCTAGTTTTCTAGGGTCAAGAACTTCTATATCTCAATCATTCAAATTAGTAGCAATAACATAGAATATTTCAAATTAAGCAGTAAGGCATCCCATATGCCGCATCTGAATGTTCTAGAGATCTAGCAATACTGAGTGATATGCTAGATATACAATCAAAAGCATACATGACACTGAGTTAACTATAGTCTGAATATATTACCGTCATGTAAGGAACTGGTGTCCAAATTTTTTCCGGCTAACAGGTACCGATTGGTTAAACGCCCAAAAGAATATAGTTTACAAAAGATGAATAGTGAATGAAGGAACCCACTAGTGACCCTCAACAGCCATCCTTCTCGTACGTGCTATCAGAGAGAGTGAGATACGCTTGATCCTTAGGTGCTGGCTCTAAACTTGGGCAAGCAAAACCAGTGGGGTCAGACCCCAAATAGCAAGTACCACAAAGGAAGCACAAAATGAAAAATAAAACCAGTTCTATAGCATGAAATGCATGATCCAACAATAAATGGGATATATCCTATCCCTGACACGACACGATACCCCTTCTCCAAACAAGGACATAAAGTGTGTCACAGCCCGCACCAGGTGTAAGGGTACAAGTCGGAAACAATGCCCAACCTACGCCGTAGAATCGGCGGTAGAACGCTATTTGGGTAATCTAACAATATAATAAGCCACCAACAATATTAATATACTTAATACCAGATCTAAGATAGAAATATGCACGAATATAATAAAGAATAGAATAGTCACATGCAACTCATGAGTCAAATAATAACATCACTGCGTCTAAAGAAATACTAAACAAATAAGCTGGAGACAAATTCAGTACAAGAATACTAAGAAGCTACAAGTCCCGGGTCATCTGTCTCAGTCAGGATGAGTCCCTCCTAAGCCAGGGTCTCTGTCTCTAGGCCGACAACATCCTGAGGTCCGTAATGTGTACGGTACCACTCCTCAGTGTCATCTGAAAAAAAAATATCCAGTCAGGAAAGGAGCAAAGTATATCTCTAACAGTAGTTCTAATCAATGATAAAAACTATGTAACAGTAAATAGATGTGAATATACAAGATGCAATAATAGATATAAGAGATATACAATAAGGAAATACTGGAATAAATACAATAATGAACAATATGACAATGAACAAGAATACTAATGACTAAGTGTGTGAGTACTAGCTTTAACATGTGATCGGCTTGGGAACTTGCACAAGAGTATACTGGCCTGATTAATCATACATGCGGTGTATGATTAACATACACAAGGAACAAGACATGCATAAGGAGGGTATGATCATATATCTACACTAAAATACTCTCCACCCCCGACTGGTATAGTAGATCCAACCATGGTACGCTATGGCATGGGATTCCCAAAAAAATAGCTAGTCTTTCCGAGAATCAGTGTCTGTACATGTACAAGATAAATAATAAAATAAGGCTTGCACAAGATAAACATATACCAAGGAATAACATCTCATTATGAGATCTGGATATACCAATCCGTGTAACCATCGTATCAAAAAAACAAGGATATCTACACTAGATACAATGAACATAGAGGATATCATAAATGAGAAACTATCAAGGAATGTACTCGCCTGAAGTCTGATAAATAGTCTCAAAGATATCTGATACGATGTCTCGAAGACCTAGATATGGACTATAACATCAATACAAAGTTTCGAAAAGAAAATAAGTTAAAATAGTCAACATCTAGGTCAAAGAGCCATTTTTAAGTCAAAATAGTCAAACTAGGTCAACTCTAAGTCATACTAGTCAAACTTGGTCAAACTATCTATTTCTAGGTTGTATGAGTCTATCTCAAAGATGTTTGGTTCATATACTAAGAATCTAGGTCATAAAAGCTATATCTTAGGATACTAGGATACTATATCTCAGGATACCTAACAAAAGAGATGAATGTCACATATGTACATTCAAGCAATATTAAATATATAAATCCTCATTACAAATACTAAATGGATACCTTGGTTTTGAACCAACTCGGTATCGTACCACTAAACCTCTATCTTGATACCCAAACCCAATACCTTGGGTATTCTCAAATACATTTATACTTACCTTGGTATCTCAAGGTAATTGTCAAAACCTTATTTATAGCTCACTAACCAACCTTAACTATATGCTAACAACCAACTACTAAAAATACAATATACTAATGCATAAATACCAACAATAAAAAATATATATATATATATATATATATATATATATATACCAATACCATACATATACATACTAGCTACAAATAATATATAAGTATATCTATACATGCAAACTGTCATTGTATGCTGCTGCTGCTGTCGCTAAATACTGTTAATGCTATTGCTAATACTGCTGCTGCTGCTACGGTTACAGCTGCCGTCGTTATTTGTGTTGTTGTTGCTGTCGCTAATGCTGCAGGTGTTGTTGTTGTAGCTGTTGCTGTCACTAATGCTGCCGCTGCTGTTATCGCTGAATGTTGCTGCTGCTGTTGCTGAAGCTGCTGCTGTAGCTATCGCTATAAGTGCTGCTATCGCTATAAGCGTTGAGCCCCCCTCTCTCTCTTATACACTAATACACACACATATATATATATATACTAATATATATACTACTACATCTATTTATATATATACATGCTCAAGCATATATATATATATATATATATATATACATCTCCATAATTTAATACATATAGTATAACATACACACATAGTTAGATATAGTAACATACATATATTTATTCATATCATCACATATACGTACACGTATATATATATATATAATCATGCAAGTATATATATATATAATATAACATACAAGTATATATATAGCATAACTTATATATACACATAACATATATATATATATATATATATATATATATATATATATATATATATATATATATATATATATATATATAGACACACTACTATATTTAATAGCTATTACATATGTAGAAGTATAGCTACATATATACATAACACATAGATATATGATACACACACACAAACATATACACATATATATATATATATATATATATATATATATATATATATATATATATATATATATATATATATATATAATATTATATATTATAATGACTAAGAACAATAGGAAATAGATCTAGAAATAAAATGCATAAACGCGTGGAGTGCATCACACCCGTATCATACTAGATCTATGATACGCTTGCGACACGAGTCTACCACACATCCAAACGTACCACGAAGGATACGAGCTATTCTAATACATAATTTATGAACAATACGAAGAGTCAAACACAAATCTACGTGTCCATGTCAAAATATGACATGCACAAAGTCCCGTGTCGGAGGGAAAACCCCCAAATCAACACGTATAATCAAATTATTGTGATATGACCTACACATATCCAATTATGGATATGATAATAGCCCCAAACACACAAGCACAAGCCAAATTGATCTATAGGACAAATTAACAAACACAACAAGTGTCAATCTCAGAATTCTTCCAAAATTAATACAAAAAGCACCATAACTTTCTCAATAGGCCTCCTATGAACTCAAAACAAAATCCTATGGGTAGCCTATGCACATGGGTTAATTTCTCTTAGTTAATTCTCTGATTTAGAATCAAAATTAAGAAAAAAAACTGAATTGTACTTATTGGAAGATGGATTCCCAATGCAACCTCCAAATATGATAAAATTGGCCTCCAACTTGTAGATCCTTGCTCCTCTTTGTAGATCATTGCTTTCTTCTTCTAGGTCATTGCTCCACTAGTCTCCAATGGTAATTTGGGATAAAATTTGGTAGATAAAATAATGTGGAATGAAGAAATTTGGTTGAGGAAAATTTTTGATGTAGATTTCAAATGAAAAGAGGAGAGAGAAACTTACCCCCTCTTCTTTAATAGGCCGGCCACCCCTTACCCCTTCCTCAAGTCACTATGTAATGTCCATTATATCCCTTGGGGCCTCTCATAAAGAAATAATAAAGGAGGAAGGTTCTAGTCTAATAGTTTATTTAAACTAATCATCCTCCTAATCAATGGGCTTTCTAGTTGGGCTTAATTCTAACAATTAATACATGTTGGTCCATTAGTCTAAACTAAACTAGTTAGGTCCACTAACATAAATCCAAAATAAATAACTAACATCTAACAACAATTAAATAATATAACAAAATAATTATCTAACATGCACAATATTTAATTAATGATGAAATTACTAAAATACCCTTTCCTACCCTCCTTAAAATAATTTCTTCCTCGAAATTCAAAGACGAAAACTACCCCCAGAAAATAACTGAGCATAACAAAAGAACAGAACTTAACTATGAAAGAACATACCTCAAGTTACAAACAAATATGGAAAATGCCTCGCATCTCATCCTCTCCCTCTCCCAGGTAGACTCCCCCGGAGAGTGATACCTCCATGCGACGCGTACCAAAGAAATAGTTTGGGTTCTCAGCACCTTCTCTCTCCGATCCAAAATCTCAACTGGCTGCTCTGGATAGTTAAAAGTATGGCCCACCTCTATCTTCGAGTGATCCAATACATGACTAGGATCTGCCACGTACCATCTTTACCGTGACACGTGAAACACGTTGTGCACTCCCTCCAATGCAGGTGGCAAGTCTAGTCTATAAGCAACTGCACCGACCCTCTCTAGAATAATGAAAGGTCCGATGAATCGCGAACTAAGCTTTCCTCCTCCACCGAAGCGAATCGTGCCTCGTGTCGAAGAAATCCTCAGAAATACCAAACCGCCCACCTAGAACAAAGCACAACCTTAAGAACTTAACCTGTAACAAACAACTAATAACAAGCACAAAACAAAAATCTAAAACTATAACTCAAACTCCAAAGGTCTCCGGTAGCTATCAGCCCAATGCCGCTTTCTATCCTGCGCCATTCGATGTCTGTCACTGATCAACAGAACCTTCTCCGCTGTATCCACAACCATCTCTGGCCCAAGCAAAACTCTCTCTCCAACATCATCCCATGACAAGGGAGTACGACATCTCCGACCATACAGAGCTTCAAAAGGTAACATCTCTATACTAGCCTGGTAGCTGTTGTTGTAAGCAAACTCTACCAAATGGAGATGGTCCTCCTAAGAAACCCCAAAATCTAGTACACAAGTGCGCAACATATCCTCGAGAGTCTGAATAGTCCTCTCTGACTTTCCATCTGTCTATGGGTGATATGCAGTACTGAACTTGAGCTGAGTGCCCAAACTCGCCTGTAAACTCCTCCAAAAATAAAAAGTAAAATAACTATCCCGATCCGAGACTATGCTGACGGGAACTCTATTTATCCTAACGATCTGCCTCACATACATCTCTGTCAGCTTCTCCGTAGATAAACCCACCTTGAAAGGTAAAAAGTGGGCTGACTTGGTCAACCTATCAACGATGATCCAAATTGCGTCTTTTCCTCCTGGAGATCGTGGAAGTCCGAATACAAAATCTATAGTAATATGCTCCCACTTCTACTCTAGAATGAGTAATGGCTGAAGTAAACCTCCTAGCCTCTGCTTCTTGGCTTTTATTTGCTGGCACACTAAGCATCTGGATACAAACTGTGCCACTTTCCTCTTCATGCCATACCACCACACACTCTCTCGAATATCCTGATACATCTTGTTGGCACCTGGATGTATGGAATACTGAGAGCGATGCGCTTCCTACAATACCTCCTCACGCAGCTCCCCACTAAGCACACACACTCTAACTCTATGCCGCAAAGATCTATCCTCGGCAAGGGTAAACTCATCCTCCAATCCTGCTCTCACCTGAGCTCTGATGCTCCTCAGAGATACATCCTCATACTGGGCTGCCTTGATCCTGTCCATCAAATCTAAATATATCTGCAATCCCCATATCTACATAGCCAAACCAGGAAGTATCACCTCAATGCCCAAGCTCTCCAAGTCCTCCAACAAATATAGATCCTGCATCAAGAGCATAGTTATCGGATACCAGCTCAAGGCATCGATAACTACATTAGCTTTCCCAGGATGATACAGCAAAAATATATCAAAATCCTACATCAGTTCCAACCACTGATGCTGCCTCATGTTCAACTCCTTTTGCGTGAAAACGTACTTCAAGCTCTTGTGGTATGTGAAGATCTCCACACGCTCTCCGTACAAATAGTATTTTCACAACTTCAGGGCAAAGGTGACTGCTGCCAACTCCAAATCATTGGTAGGATAGTTTTTCTCATGAGGACACGATTGCCTGGATGCATAGGCAATCACTTTTCCATTCTGCTAAAGAACACAATCCAAACCTTTCCCCGATGCATCATTATAAATAGTGAAACCTCCAGACCTTGATGGCAACATCAAAATAGGAGCAGACGTCAACCTCTTCTTTAATTCCTCAAAAGCAACCTGGCAATCCTCCGTCCAAACAAACTCTACATCCTTTCTGGTGAGTCTGGTCATTGGCTCGACAATCCTCAAAAATCCTGCATAAACTTTCTGTAGTAGCCTACCAATCCCAAGAAACTCCTGATCTCTGCTACCGAACTCAGGGTCTTCCAAGATTCTATTGCTGCGATCTTCTTCGGATCCACCGAAATACCATCACCAGTCACAACATGCCCCATGAATTCTACCTTGTCCAAGAAGAATTCACACTTGGACAACTTTCCATACAGCTTCTCCTTCCTTAGCACACCTAACACAATCTGCAAATGCTCCTCGTGCTCCTCCGGTGTCTTCGAGTAAATGAGTATATCATAAAAGAACACTACCATAAACTTGTCAAGGTACTGATGGAACACCTTGTTCATTAAGTTCATAAATACCGTCGGTGCATTAGTCAACCCAAACGGCATCATCATAAACTTGTACTGACCATACCGCATTCTAAAAGCAGTCTTTGGTATGTCCTCCAGCTTTACTTTAACCTGGTGGTAGCCTGATCTCAAATCTATCTTAGAAAATACCTTGGCACCACCCAACTGATCGAACAGATCATCAATCCGGGGCAAAGGGTACTTATTCTTGATAGTAAGATTATTCAATGCCTTGTAATCAATGCACATGCGCACCGATCCATCCTTTTTTGGTATAAACAATACCGGGGCTCCCCACAGTGAAGAACTCGATCTGATTAACCCCTTATCCTATAATTCGTCCACCTGCTTCTTCAGCTTAACCAGCTCCCTGTTGTTTACTCTATAGACATGCTATGAAATTGGTTCTGCACCTGGTACCAAATTTATAGAGAATTTAACATCTCGATCTTGTGGTAATCCTGACAATTTCTCTGGAAATACATCCAAGAACTCTGCTATCAACGGATGCGGTAACTACTTGTCTTCCACCATAGCTCCACGAATAATGCCTTCTCCTTGCACTGTATCTCCTCTAGCAAACTCGAACTCTGGATCTTCTAGCGGACCAAACAAAACTCTACCTCCTCTATAATCTATACTAGCACGGTGCCTACTTAACCAATCTATCCCAAGTACAATGTCGTAGCTCAAAAGTGGCAGTACAAGTAGACACGCACTCAACTCCTGGCCTCCTAGAGTAACTCTTCGATCTTTGCAAATATTATTAACCAGGATAATGCCTCCTCCGGCTTACAAGTCCTAAGCAAAGACTCAGCTACCAAACCATGCTTCAGAGAAAAAGAAATAGATACAAAACTATGGGAAGCACCACTATCAAACAAAGCTAAAGCTGGAATAGAATCCAGAAGAATAGAACCTGCGATGACATCTCTGGTGGGATCATCCTTCTCGACTGTCATAGCAAACACTCGTCCGTGACGTGCACCTCCCTGTTGCTGATGTTGGACATAATGTTGCTACTGGATCAAAAGTGGTCCCCTCGGTTGTACTGCAGGTGGTCTCGTTTGTGTCCTCAAAGCTGAAGCTGCTCCCTGAACTGCATGACGAGGATACTCTCTCAGTTGATGCCCCTCAGTACCATAATACAAACAAACTCCCAACCTCTTCCTACAAAATTTCCAGATGTGGCCGGGCTTCTTGCCGAAGTGGCAGGAAGATTGTTGTAACTGTCTCTACTGCTGTGGTTATCACGACCCGCACCCGGTATAGGGGTACGAGAGCGTGGGTACGTCCAGCCTACGCCGCAGCATCGGCGGTAGAACGCTGTCTAGGTCATGTAACTATCTAACCAATCTCACGTGAATATCCGACTCCATAAGGAGACATGGATATCACAACATAATGCTAAAAATACTCAATCACATAAGCTAAAGCACGATAAGATATTGAAGCAAGCAATGAAATACAAGACAAGTCTAACGACAAGTAACCATACCTGAAATCAGTAACATCCAATCCCCAAGTGTGTCGAAAACAAGTCCACTATGTCTCAGTCTGGAAAATATATCCAGTCAGGATTGGAACGAAATACACCTCTAACAGCAGTTCCACATATATTGATAAAAATTAATAGCACAGTGTAAAGAAATACAAGACATATAAGAATACTGGTAATAAGAAATACTGACGAGCATAGATGTACTGGAAATAGAAATACTGGAATAAATGGAATACTGGAGCATGTCATCATCAATGTACATCTAGCAATGAAATAGAAATACAAGTACACGCAAGAACAATGAACTGGTATATAAGTGTGTACAAGAATAGTAACTAGAACATGTGGGGATGCTAGATCAATACACTAAAGATACATGTCAAGAATCATCTAACTAAGTGTGTGAAATATCAACATATCATGTGATCGGCTTGGGACTGACAAAACTTATTATATTGGTTAGCGATCATCCAGAGGTCAGGCTAATCCATCCGGATATCTATGATGCGAGTAATAGTCAGGCTAACCATATGTAACAGTGATGAAGCATGTAATGGTAAGGCTGCACCGACGTGAGGCGTGGGTGAGCTATGATGCATGTAAGGTTCGGTATGATCACATAAGCTACTAATATTTCCCCATTTTCCCCCAGCTAGTACGATGGATTCCCGATCATGACTCCTCGTGACAGGTCTCAATGATACCAACTCATGTAAAGAACAGTGTCAGAGTCATGTATGCTATACAACAAGAGTTATAGAAATAATCAACATAAGGGAAACTGTCAGATAATGTACTCGCCTTGGGTCCTTAGCTGTCAGTACCAATGTCTTGTTCCCAAATTTCGTCTGGATGATCCAACCGTCCTATAGACATATCATAAAATAATACAACAGTGCATCAAATGCTACACAAACACATAATCAAAAAATACATCAAACTCAGGGGCTATGCCAGGTAGGGCACTAGTCAACTAGGGTCAAGTTGTACGGGCGTCTCGTCTGTGATTGCTGTGCAATCCGACAGTCGGTGGTACGGGTCTTGCCAGTACGTCAGTGTACGCGTGGCAGACAGCTAACAGTTCACAGGGTCATAGGTCCATGTAAATACGGGGTATCCGTAATTACACTTGGGTCGCCTAGTACCTATATATATATACATATTTTATACATAATATATACCAATTAAATACGTACATAATATATATATAAGTGTATATCAATAATTTCATACAAAATAGGTATAAGTGTATATATAATATATATACATATTTATATTTAAAATACACATACCAAATTATATATATGTATACAACCAATATATATATATATATATATATATATATATATATATATATATATATATATATATATATATATATATATATATCAAATAATACATATACTATATGCAGATATATATACATACCAAAATACGTTTATATATATATATATATATATATATATATATATATATATATATATATATATATATATATATATATATATATATATATATACTAATACCATATTTACATATGTCATATATATATATACAGATATATATTAATATACATACATTGAATACGTATATATATAAAGATCAAGAAATATGCGATATATTTATATGTATATATATA
Source organism: Iris macrosiphon (assembly GCA_036927795.1). Taxonomy (NCBI): domain Eukaryota; kingdom Viridiplantae; phylum Streptophyta; class Magnoliopsida; order Asparagales; family Iridaceae; genus Iris; species Iris macrosiphon. The sequence continues at coordinate 153,459,567 of JAYESA010000013.1, read as the reverse complement.
TCTATATATATACATATACGCGCATAAATACGAACATATGTACACACATACACATACACATATACACACCTACACACACATATACATACATGTGTATATATATGTGAATATACATACACATATACATATATACTATTTATATATACATATATATATACTAATGAACAGGGAAGGGGGAGAGGCTCACGGTGGTGGTGGTTCTGCTCGCCGGAGTTGGGGATGCAGCGGGGTTGTCGGGAAGACTCGGGGCTGACGCTGCCAGAGTTGGCCGGCCGGGAGGATTTGGTGAAGAGGGGAGCCGAGGCAGGTGATGATGATGGCGAGTCGGAGCTCGGGTTGAGTAGAGGGAGTCAGTTCGAGGTGCTCTGGTGGGAGGAGCTCAGCTTGCCGGGAGATGAACAGCTCGTCGGGAATGCGGCTGACCAGAGATGAACAGCTCATCGGGAACGCCCCAGTCCCAAATACCGAGGGACCAGACACGTGGCAATGGCCAGCAACACGCACCGATGGATAAACCCAATTTAATGGATCCATCAGGGCGTACTTAAGCTGTAAAACAAAGTCTACGGCAACGTGGCACAACTAATCTCATCCACACAAGATAAAATATGATCCACAGATATAAGAAATGTCAATCATCAAACAGTCTCACAAAGTGCTTCGGGGAACAACCCGATAAAATCTGATACATTGGTTCAACAGACCAAAATATAAATGACTGAATAAAATGAATACTGAGCATGTAACATGGATGCTCAGGAAAAGTATTCAGCTAACACCTCGTCCTCGGGTGTCGGTACAGCTCCTATATCTGCTTCTGCTTCTGCTACTGCTGTTGTCCCGTATACCTCGGGATAAATCTCGTCTGCAAATCCTGGGGACATAATCTGGATCCAGGTCCTTAGGGGACATAACAAGGTACAGATAATACAAGCCAAAGTAAATGCACTGCAGCAAATAATGAAATAAATAGGGTAAGCTACATAACCATCTATGTAAAAATGCAAGATGAGAGCATCACGAGTACTCAGGCTGAGCCACTACAAGCTCTGTGTCGGAGAGTCGGTAGCAGTAATAATGAGTAATGGGCCAAGCTCGGGTTTCAGAGTCTTGTGCCTCACAGTAGTAGGGGATATATATGTAATCAGCCTGTAGCCTGTGTGTCTCTCCCCACCCAATGTAATCACACGTCTCATGTCCATAGCGTCTCATGTACATGGCATGCAAGATCATAGCTAATGCAGTAAGTCATAGAGTATCCAAGAGTATAATGTCTATGTCAGAAATCTGTATCCTATACAGAATCACCATGAATAACTCCATAAGATCCTGTCATGAATAGTGTCCAGTGTCCTGGGTATAATGTACTTGATAAGACAAGTACGAGAATGTAAAAGGGTCACGAATGTCCATCTCTAGATGACATACACAACATCGCGTACGGTGTTGGCACCCGATTAATAATCGGACGCTAAGTAAGTCACACGGCCCTAGGTTAAGCATGCACAATGATATAAATAAAGCAAGGAAATATGCAACAAGAACTGTAAAGTTGGCAAGGTATACTTGCCCACTGATGTATAACTAAGTCAAGGAAATAAGTAGCAAAGCTGCAGGATTTGGCAAGTTACACTTGCCTGGGGTTTGAATATCAACAATTGTCCCTGTATCAGTGGAACCTGTAGGTACTCTTCCAAAAGCTGTAATAAATATCACCAACAGTCTCAGAAGATATCAAATAGCTAGAAACGCCTGTCCTTAAGTCCAATTTGGACACAAGGGCAAAAATAATATTTTCGGGCCAAAACGGGGTCCATATGTGGGCCACTTTGCACCGAAAAGCGTGTTAGGGTCAAAGGTCGCCAAATTCGTCCAACTTAGTGTCAACAAGTTAGAAACGATGATACGAACCCAACAAAACTTCCAGAATTGGATTCCGATGAGCCGATCACAAAATCGCCCGTCAAGTGGAGCTTGTGGGGCCCACGATACGCGATTTTGTCAACGTTCTCAGAATCGAACCAAACTTGGGTCACAGGACCAACGTATTGCTACGAGTCTGATGGCGTAAGTTTTATCTCGATCCGACGTATGTACACAAAGTTACAGCGTGTTCCAGAATAGGCAAATACGGGACGTTGTCGGCGGATACGCATTGATTTCGGTGTGCACGCACATCCAAATCAACTTCTGCGAAGTCCCACATGTCCGTATCAACGACGCGCACATTTCGGTAAAGACCGCATGAGACCAAGTCGTCCAGTTTGGCGGGGTGCACTCAGTTCCGGGATGAAACATGGCGTTGATTTTCCTATTTTTGGATCGCGGTGTGCGATCACCACAGGACGCGATGCACCGAGCGAGTTGCATGGGCATCGAGAGGGTTACATAGTCTACGCATTGTAACAGACGGAATCGAAGATGGAATTACTAGGGGAAAGAAAACGCTACCTGAACAGGGCTCTGTAAATCTGAATTTCTCGTGTTTGAGTGTCCGGATCGCGTCCTAGTCCTGTGTCCGCTGTGTCTCCTTGACACGAACTGCGTCCGGGTCGGGGGCGACCGTGCCTAGGGCTGCTGGAGGCTGGTCGTTCTGGTCGACGGAGGGTGGCCCGTCGGGCGGAGGACGGGGTCGTCGACGAGGCGGAGGCGGCTCGTCTGGCCGCTGCTGCGGAGGGGAGCGGGGTCGGGGCTACTGTGCTCTGTGGGTCGGAGGAGGGCTGAGCGGAGGCGGAGGACGACTAGGCGAGTAGGGTGTTCGGTTGCTGGGCAGGGCGGAGAGGTCGACGGCGAGGGGTTTGCTGGAAAGCGGCGGAGTCGGCTCCGTCGGCAGAGATGAGAGGAGAGGGAGTCGAGGGGCTCGTCGACGGGGCTGTGGAGTTCGGGTCAGCGGTGGGGTTCGCTGGGGAGCGGCGGAGCCGACTGCGTCGGCGGAGATGAGAGGAGAGAGAGGGTTCGATGGCGGCGGGCACGAAAGTCGAGGGCTTTTATAGCCGGTGAACAGTGAATCCGGCAAGGGTTAGGGTTTGGTCGGGTTCGGGTTTGGGTTTGGGTTTGGGTCGGGTTCCATGGATCTGACCCGACCTGTTATGCTGGGTTGGTTCGGTTCGGTTCACTGTGGTTTGGTTTATTTTGGTTCAAGTGAACCGGGTTCAGTCAGGTTCCAAATCGGTTCAATTCTACAATAATTTTTAGGGCTTTAAAAATGATTCCGGAGTGCAATAAATTTACAGAAAATTATCCTATGTCCGGTTTTCTATTTTACACCATAAAATATTATTTTCATAATATTTTATTATCAATTAACAGTATATAAAAATCTTTTAATCACAAATTTCTAAGTTTTAATTCCAGAAAAATACCAAAAAATTAGAAAAAATTATATTAAATTATTCTAAAAAATACAGGGTGTTTACATCGTGTGAAGGAGCTAACAGTTGGTGGTTGTGGTATTGGCTGGCCGGGAGCGGGGTCAGGCCGACTGGTGGAGGAGGCTGAACCGGTTGTTGGTGGTGGTGCTGATCCACCGTGGGGTCGACAGTGCACAGTCGGGGTAGGGGAGGCTGCACAGGCCGGGCTGCCGATTGTGCGTGGGGGCAGTCGGTTGCTTGACGCTCGGGGATGGGAAGACGGAGGAACGGCTGCAGCAGCGTCATCTCCGGCGTTGGCAGCAGGGTGGTGGTGCCGGAGCAGCAGGCCGGCTAAGCTAGGTCGGAGCTTGGCCGGGCAGCTGGAGGTTGAAGGAGGGTGGTGGTAGTTTGTATTTGGTGTTGGTGATGGTTTGTATTTGTGAAGAATAAATGTAGAGAGGGTGGTTTTGTAGGTGGGAGGAGATGATGTGACCCCCTAGGAATTAGGGCCGGCCAAGTATTGGGATGGGGTTTCTTGGGAAGAGGGTTGAGAGATTTTAAGGGTGTTGTGTGGTGGGGATGGCTCCATCTTAAATGGATGGCCACAATTCAACATGGAGGAAAATGCAACAAAAAGGAAGGTGGAGAGAGGGTTGTTTTGTTGACTAGTCAAAGAAGGGGGTTGTTTTCTTCATTTGGGTTAAACCAATAGGATGGTGACACATCATTGTAATTTTGCAGTTAAGTCCCCAATAAATAAAAAATTACACAGAAGTGGGTTTCTGAATTTAATTAATTAAAATTAGATACACCTGGCGTTCTAAAATTAATTAGGAGTACATGGGGCCAAAATTAGGTCGGGTCATCGATACCATTAGTGAAGAAGACTCAGAACAGAATATTACCCTAATTTGGGTTGCACGGAAAATAGGCCAAAATTACCTCCAATTTTGATTGGAACGCACAACGATACAAAATTAGAATTTATTTAGAATTTAAATAAACGTCTGCGACGATTATTGTGCGGCTAAAATGAAGCACAAGAGAGCATAATTATGAATTACAAAAAATGGCAGAATGGAAGGCGGGCAAGTCTTGGACAATGTTGTGAAATCTGTTGGAAGGCAAAAGGTAGGGTATCGCTCCAAATATTGAAGCAACGGCAATGTGCAATAATTAAATAATTTACGGTAATTAATTACTATCTCCAACAATTAAATTCTAAATAAAACATTTAAATACCTAATCCCATCATTCGGTCAGGTGTTCGTCTGGTGGCCTACTAGGTCAAGTCTACCAGCTCAACCATTTATGGACACAGTATATAATAATATATTTAAATACACATCTCACATAATTATTTAATTTTAAATACACATATCGAGAAATCATTTAATATAAATACCATAATATTAATAATATATAAAAAATCGAAAATACCCCTGTTTTTGGAACGTGGTAGTGACAAGTCTACCCTCCTTAAAAGAATTCCGTCCTCGAAATTTAAAATTCTCATAGTAGTGTTTATTCATTATATTATTTTTTATCAATAGTTAAATTCACCAACCCACATAATCCTGAAATAATCCACCCTGTCATTTCACAAATTTCAAAAATTCTGAAATTTTTGTATTCCTGAAAGTCCTCAAATTTAATCATCGAATTCCATTCCTATCGTAATCTTCTCAGAATCTGATGTTAGTAATTAAAATCCAAAATTTGATATCTAATCCTCTAATTTAATCCAAATAATGCACCTTTTTATAAATTAAGAAATTTCCATCTAAAAAACACTAATCCATGAATCCAAATAAAATTTAAAAAATCTCGTCCAAAAAAGTTTGTGTTTAAACACTAATCCATTTATCATCTTACTCCTCAATTTTGAGCAAATCACTAGATACAAAATTTACTATCCAATCCTTTCATTGAAGTCCAGTCAATGCATGTTTATAGAATTTAAATCCTCATCCCAAAATTTAAAATCGAATCACTAATCCATTAGTGATCTCAATCCTCGATTTCTTTTCCACACCAAAAACAATAATGTAATAGTTATAAAATTTTCAATACCATATTCAATATAAGTTCATGACTTGCAGGCCAATGAACATAATGATAATCTCCCTAAATTTTCTCAAGTTTTTAATGATAAATCTCAATCATTTCATAATCTTCATAAAATTAACGTTTTAACAAGATCGCCATTCCTATCATATCAAGTTCTTAACTCTTTGTTTAAATTATTATTTATCCTCTAATTTTAATGATAATTTAATCATACCTCAATTTTGATAAAATTAATGATTCATCAATTCTGCCATATTAAATCCTTAACTCTTTATTTAAATCAATGTTTATCCTTAAATTTTAAGCATCTTGTCTCTCTTTGTCGAATTATACTCCTTTCATTAATTCCTTTACTAAGGTCAACTCTCAACACTCAAGGCCTAAGAGAAACCTGCCTTATAGTCATACACCACGCAATATAGAAACATGCATGGTCATAGTCTCCCTTGTCATGGTATTATGGTCTCTGTCGGGGTATACTACTAGCTACATTCTAACAAAAATCATGAATACAAGCTACGGTACTAGGGAATCAATCAATCAGAAGACGAAAAAGAAACATGAGGGAAGAAAAGAAGGAACCTGCTAACATATTTCTTGCAGTATCTTCTGTCTCTAACATACACTTAACTCTAGCACATTCACTAACTAATTCCTATTCTTGTACACTGATATCCATATCAGCTAATCATTAGTCCACAAGACATCTATGAATACATACTCATTGCATATACCTGTCTATTGATACCTAAATCTGATACCAAGAATCTTTAACACAATCATAGGTCAATGATGCATTCAAAGTTTGATACTCCTATCCTTGTAGGTACCTCTGTTCTACTACAAGTACACCCACTACCAGTTCTCGTTCCTTCTACAATTGTTCATACTAGTTGTTCTTATCACTCAAGTGCACACCAAGTGTAACACACCATACTAAGTACTGTTCTCCCTAACACAACCCTAGGTGGACACCCAAGTCTGTTTGCAGTGCTTTCTCAATCATGCTCAAGTCGACAGATCCTTACACATGTATATCGTTTACTCATACACTAATATATATATCTTATCCACCATAAAATTTTATCCTCATACTAAAATCATCAAAATTTAAATTTTTGAACAATTTAAAATAAAAAGTGTATACTTCCTCAAGGGTCAAATATTCAATATTGAAATCAAATTTAATCACATCAAAATCTTTATAACCTGACTATGCTTATTGAATCAAATTTGGAATCCTCAAAATTTAATAACATAGAATCTCAACTCCTCAAAATTCTTTAAAAATTGAAATTTATTTCCACTCTTCAAATTTTAAATCCACAAATATACATATAAATGCTCGCGGTCTCTAATACTCGAGGTGCACTCAATTTCACCCATTGTCTACAACTCTCAACTGTGTACTAAAATTGTACCATCCGAATCACTTATACTATTACCTCCAAATGATTAAAGTTATCATCACATGTATTTTCTCCAATGAGTTTCTATCTATATTAACTGATATACTAATTTAACATTATCATACAAGGCATTTACTATTAGCACCTTGCTCCACTAATTCCTCGATATAGAATCATTAGTACCCTTGGTATGATAACACTAGCTTCATTATTGGATCATCTCATCAAACCTATTAGAACTCACGATTACTCGCACTAGTTATAACACCCATGTTTCACTTCACTCTCAAAGGCACATAGTTCCATATCTCGATTTATGCATATGTATCTCCTCTTAAATCTTTTACAGACTGTTACACTAGTTTGTGGTATACTTCATATATTTCATAATCCATCTTGATGCTTCTCAACCCATGACACACCATTGGAATTTTCTAATACTCATGCTTTCACTTTCATGAACTTTTGTTTTCCGATACTTATTACTCACTGTGCATCCTGCACATACCTTCTAGACACTCTTTCACCTATTGCTTTCAATACATCACTTGTCTCAATATCAGGTGGTACATTCATATATCGGTACACTCAGATCAAATCACTTGTTAAGGTCCTTCTTTTATCTGTAACACGAGTCTCACTACTTAGTACAATGTATTCTTATTCACTCACACTTCCTATACACTTATGGGTATCCTCCTACTATGGCACACTCATTAATTTCCTTTATGCATATGCACTTCTTTACTCTTGACACACCCAAGTATCACCCATTAAATTGAATATCATGCTCCATTAATCTTCAACACAATTCTTTGATGCTTAATTGTTTACATAGATCACTCAATTATATAATCATGATTATCTAGAATGGGTATGTTGGCTCTGATACTAACTCTTGGAACCATCACTGATACTCTATACTCTCCTTCTACTTATAGTACCAATACTAACCATAATAAAACATATTATAGAACTACTGCTACGAGGTACTATGCTATAGGTTAACTCTAGATTAAGGCCTACTTCTCACATGTCAAACTAGGAAACACTTACAAACTCACAAGCAACACTCAATCAATACTAATACTGAAGACACAGACATAATTACAAGTCACTAATTATCATACTTAACAAGGAATCCTTAAAGAATAGAAGCTCAAAAAAGACAGGATTGAGGACTGAAGGTATTTCTACTGCTAGCAACCAAAAGGACGATGGAATAAAGTCCTGTAATAACAGAAATTGATAAGTGTTGAGATGATAATTTAAGAACCAATTTAAGATACAATCTGATAATCATACACGTCTGTCCGAAATCATGACACTCAGAATCTTTACCACGCCAGTAAGCATAGGTGCGATAAACGACAGGTTCCGTAACTAAAGTATGCAACCCTATAATCACGTCATCTAAAATCTTCGCCACGCCAACCGGTATGGCTGCGAGAGACTCTAAGTTTTATAACTATAGTATGTACATCCAAGTCTGGTTCGTACGTTCTCGTCACGGCAGCTAGTATGTCTGCGATAAACTCTAGGTTCCATAACCAAAGTAGACGTTTTACCTTTCTCACTGTCCTCATCAACATATGTCATCAGATGATACCGTAAAGTTTAGTCCGTAAAATTCATCTCGATAAAATCAAAACTCAACAACGACACCAAGAGTTTAAATTTAACAACTGGTCAACAAGAATCAAACTCATCAATGACACCAAGATTTTAATTTAATAACTACTCAACAAGAATCAAGTTCAGTAACAATAAGCGAGAGCGGGCGGAAACAAGAAAAAAGATTTAAATTAGAAATTGTAATAAGATTCTCAAGGGGTCGTCCCAGGAATCTCTCAAGAATTTTGTAATTGAGTATCCTCTCTCATCCTAGTATCCTATGTCCTATATTCTATAACAAGCACGCAGTAGTACAACTAATACGTCGCACTACCACGACATCGCACTACTTGCGAAGTCTGACCTGCATGGGCCACTACTAAAAATATGTCACGAACCGCACCCGGTATAGGGGTACGAGAGAGTGGGTACGTCCAGCCTACGCCGCAGCATCGGCGATAGAACGCTGTCTAGGTCATGTAACTATCTAACCAATCTCACATGAATATCTGAATCCATAAGGAGACATGGATATCACAACATAATGCTAAAAATACTCAATCACATAAGCTAAAGCACGATAAGATATTGAAGCAAGCAATGAAATACAAGACAAGTCTAACGATAAGTAACCATACCTGAAATCACTAACATCCAATCCCCAAGTGTGTCAGAAACAAGTCCACTATGTCTCAGTCTGGAAAATATATCCAGTCAGGATTGGAACGAAATACACCTCTAACAGCAGTTCCACATATATTGATAAAAATTTATAGCACAGTGTAAAGAAATACAAGACAGATAGGAATACTGGCAATAAAAAATACTGACGAGCATGGATGTATTGGAAATAGAAATACTGGAATAAATGGAATACTGGAGCATGTCATCATCAATGTACATCTAGCAATGAAATAGAAATACAAGTACACGCAAGAACAATAAACTGGTATATAAGTGTGTACAAGAATAGTAACTAGAATATGTGGGGATGCTAGATCAATACACTAAAGATACATGTCAAGAATCATCTAACTAAGTGTGTGAAATATCAACATATCATGTGATCGGCTTGGGACTGACGAAACTCATTACATTGGTTAGCGATCATCCCAGAGGTCAGGCTAATCCATCCGGATAGCTATGATACGAGTAATAGTCAGGCTAACCATATATAACAGTGATAAAGCATGTAATGTTAAGGCTGTACCGACGTGAGGCGTGGGTGAGCTATGATGCATGTAAAGTTGGGTATGATCACATAAGCTACTAATATTTTCTCGTTTTCCCCCAGCTAGCACGATGGATTCCCGATCATGACTCCTCGTGACAGGTCTCAATGATACCAACTAGTGTAAAGAACAGTGTCAGAGTCATGTATGCTATACAACAAGAGTTATAGAAATAATCAATATAAGGGAAACTGTCAGAGAATGTACTCGCCTTGGGTCCTTAGCTGTCAATACCAATATCCTGTTCCCGAATATCGTCTAGATGATCCAATCGTCCTATAGACATATTATAAAATAATACAACACTGCATCAGATGCTACACTAACACATAATCAAAAAATACATCAAACTCAGGGGCTATGCCAGGTAGGGCACTAGTCAACTAGGGTCAAGTGCGTCAAGTTGCACGGGCGTCTTGTTTGTGATTGCTGTGCAATCCGACAGTCGATGGTATGGGTCTTGCCAGAACGTCAGTGTACGCGTGGCAGACAGCTAACAGTTCACAGGGTCATAGGTCCATGTAAATACGGGGTATCCGTAATTACACTTGGGTCGCCTAGTACCTATATATATATATATACATATTTTACACATAATATATATCAATTAAATACGTACATAATATATATATAAGTGTATATCAATAATTTCATACAAAATAGGTATAAGTGTATATATAATATATATACATATTTATATTTAAAATACACATACCATATTATATATATATATACAACCAATATATATATATATATATATATATATACTGAATATATATATATCTATATATATCAAATAATACATATACTATATGCAGATATATATACATACCAAAATATGTTTTTATATATATATATATATATATATATTAATACCACATTTACATATGTCATATATATATATACAGATATATATTAATATACATACATTGAATACGTATATATATAAAGATAAAGAAATATGCGATATATTTATATGTATATATATCTATATATATACATATATGTGCATAAATATGAACATATGTACACACATACACATATACGCACCGACACACACATATACATACATGTGTATATATATGTGAATATACATACACATATACATATATACTATTTATATATACATATATATATACTAATGAACAGGTAAGGGGGAGAGGCTCACGGTGGTGGTGGTTCTGCTCGCCGGAGTTGGGGATGCAGCGGGGTCGTCGGGAAGACTCGGGGCTGACGCTGCCGGAGTTGGCCGGCCGGAAGGAGTTGGTGAAGAGGGGAGCCGAGGAAGTTGATGATGATGGCGAGTCGAAGCTCGGGGAGATGAACGGAGTACGGGGAGCTCGGGCTGAGCAAAGGGAGTCGGTTCGAGGTGCTCCGGTGGGAGGAGCTCTGCTCGCCGGGAGATGAACAGCTCGTCGGGAATACGGCTGACCGGAGTTGGGTCGTGTGAAGGAGCTAACAGTTGGTGGTTGTGGTATTGGCTGGCCGGGAGCGGGGTCAGACCGACCTGGAGGAGGAGGCTGAACCGGTTGTTGGTGGTGGTGCTGATCCATCGTGGGGTCGACAGTGCATAGTCGGGGTAGGGGAGGCTGCACAGGCCGGGCTGCCGATTGTGCGTGGGGGCAGTCGGTTGCTCGACGCTCGGGGATGGGAAGACGGAGGAGCGGCTGCAGCAGCGTCGTCTCCGGCGTTGGCAGCAGGGTGGTGGTGCCGGAGTAGCAGGCCGGCTGAGCTAGGTCGGAGCTTGGCCGGGCAGCTGGAGGTTGAAGGAGGGTGGTGGTAGTTTGTATTTGGTGTTGGTGATGGTTTGTATTTGCGAAGAATAAATGTAGAGAGGGTGGTTTTGTAGGTGGGAGGAGATGATGTGACCCCCTAGGAATTAGGGCCGGCCAAGTATTGGGATGGGGTTTCTTGGGAAGAGGGTTGAGGGATTTTAAGGGTGTTGTGTGGTGGGGATGGCTCCATCTTAAATGGATGGCCACAATTCAACATGGAGGAAAATGCAACAAAAAGGAAGGTGGAGAGAGGGTTGTTTTGATGACTAGTCAAAGAAGGGGGTAGCTTTCTTCATTTGGGTTAAACCAATAGGATGGTGACACATTATTATAATTTTGCAGTTAAGTCCCCAACAAATAAAAAATTACACAGAAGTGGGTTTCTGAATTTAATTAATTAAAATTAGATACACTTGGCGTTCTAAAATTAATTAGGAGTACATGGGGCCAAAATTAGGTCGGGTCATCAATACCATTAGTGAAGAAGACTCAGAATAGAATATTATCCTAATTTGGGTTGTACGGAAAATAGGCCAAGATTGCCTCCAATTTTGATTGGAACGCACAACGATACAAAATTGGAATTTATTTAGATTTTAAATAAACGTCTGCGACGATTATTGTGCGGCTAAAATGAAGCACAAGAGAGCATAATTATGAATTAGATAAAATAGCAGAATGGAAGGCGGGCATGTCTAGGGCTATGTTGTGAAATCTGTTGGAAGGCAAAAGCTAGGGTATCGCTCCAAATATTGAAGCAACGGCAATGCGCAATAATTAAATAATTTACGGTAATTAATTACTATCTCCAACAATTAAATTCTAAATAAAATAATTAAATACCTAATCCCATCATTCGGTCAGGTGTTCGTCTGGTGGGCTACTAGGTCAAGTCTGCCAGCTCAACCATTTATGAACACAGTATATAATAATATATTTAAATACACATCTCACATAATTATTTAATTTTAAATACACATATCGAGAAATCATTTAATATAAATACCATAATATTAATAATATAAAAAAGTCAAAAATATCCCTATTTTTGGAACGTGGTAGTGACAGTGGTGGCTGATAAAATGGTATCCTAGCTGAAGTCTAGTGCTGCTACGGCTGCTAGAAAGGCCTGGACTGGAAAGGAGGACGTTTGGAAGATACTGCACTGTTGTTGGCCCCCAGAAAAGAATTACGGTCTCTCTTGGGCTTCAAACCCAACTCCCGCTAAACCTTGCGTGCCTCCACAAGTATCTTCGAGTATGTCTCATAAAAAGACGAAATGAGGATCTTCACTTCCCAGTTTAGACCCTCACGAAAATAAATAGCCTTAACCTCCGGCTCTCTCACCAAATACTCTACAAATTAGCTCAACCTGCCGAACTCCGCAGCGTACTCCTCCACAAACATACTCCCCTGAATGAAGCTCTCAAACTGCCTCCCCAAGTCTAGCCTGTCTTCCCGAGAGAAGAACTTCTTCTTGAAGAGGTCCTTGAACACCTCCCAAGACTGTCCAGCGTCAACAAGAATCGACTTATTCCTGAACCAAGTATGGGCGACGTCGAACAGTTGAAGTTCTACCGCCTCAACCTTCAGATCCTCAAAAAGACGAGATACCCTCCTAAGATGCTTAATTTCCTTGAGCCAATCATCAGCATAGACGATGCCCTCCGTCCCCTTGAAGACCCTAGGCTCCAGCTTCTTGAAGTCCTAAATATTGCCTAGCCGAAGCTGAACAACCTGAGGAGCAACCTGCTGCTGGTCCGAAACTCCTCTCTCTACTACGACACGAGCAAGCTGATGAGAACTCTCGATGCCCCACCATAAAATGTCGGTCTGCCTCTGATGTGCCTCAGACTGAGCCCTCTGTGCCTCCAGCATCTCACGAAACAGTATAAATATCTATGTCACACCTGCTGGCATGGAAGGTGGAGGTAGAAGCCCCTCAGATACAACTGGCACAGTCCTCTGAGTAGGTTGTGGACCTCCGAAAGCAGCTGACACTCAAATTATCGGAGAAGTGATTGGTGCAGGCCCTCGGGACGTCCCAGACCTCTCAGAAGCTGCTCTCCTCTACTGCGATATAGTCTTAGGCGGCATCCTGAGACAAAGTGAAAGAAAGAATCAATATGGCACATGATGTAAGACACTCAAGGAAAGAACAGTATAAAGATCAAATGTTAATATCAAGGAAGAATAGTTGAATGAATCAAATTTTTTTTTCCTAGATGTGATTGAGTATTCTCAGCCTATAGCCTATATCCTGAAACAGGCTCGTAATAGCACTCAAATAAGAGCACCACTATGAATCGTACTAATTGCTACCTCGAATACCTGCATGGTCCACCACTAAAAATGTGTCACGACCCGCACCCAGTGTAAGGGTACAAGTCGGGAACAACGCCCAGCCTACGCCACAGAATCAGCGGTAGAACGCTGGTTGGGTAATCTATCTAACAATATAATAAGCCACCAACAATATCAATATACTCAATCATAAATCTAAAATGGAAATGCGCACGAATATGATAAAGAATAGAATAATCACATACAACTCATGAGTCAAATAATAACATCACTAAGTCTGAAGAAATACTAAACAAATAACTTGGAGACAAATCCAGTACAAGAATACTAAGAAGCTACAAGTCCCGGATCATCTGTCTCAGTCAGGATGAGTCCCTCCTGAGCCAGGGTCTCTGAGTTCATTATGTGTAGGGTACCATTCCTCAGTGTCATCTGGAAAAAATATATCCAGTTAGGAAAGGAGCAGAGTACATCTTTAATAGCAGTTCTAATCAATGATAAAAACTATGTAACAGTAAATAAATATGAATATACAAGATACAATAATAGATACAAGAGATATATAATAAGAAAATACTGAAATAAATACAATAATGAATAATATGACAATGAATAAGAATACTAATGACTAAGTATGTGAGTACTAGCTTTAACATGTGATCGGTTTGGAAACTTGCACAAGAGTATAATGGCCTAGTTAATCATACGTGAGGTGTATGATTAACACTCACAAGGAAAAAAATATGCACAAGGAGAGTATGATCACATATCTACACTAAAATACTCCCTACCCCCGACTGGTATTAAATCCAACCATGGTACGCTATGGCACGGGATTTCCCAAGAAGATAGCTAGTCTTTCCGAGAATTAGTGTCTGTACATGTACAAGATAATCAATGAAACAAGGCTTGCACAAGATACACCATATACCAAGGAATAAAATCTCATGACGAGATCCGGATATACCAATCAATTTAACCATCGTGTCAAGAAAATAAGGATATCTATACTAGATACAATAAACATAGAGGATATCATAAATGAGAAACTATTAGAGAATGTACTCGCCTGAAGTCCGGTAAATAGTCTCACAGATATCTGATACGGTGCTTCGAAGACCTAGATATGGAATATAACATCAATACAAGATTTTAGAAAGAAAATAAGTTAAACTAGTCAACATCTAGGTCAACGAGCCATTTCTAAGTCAAAATAGTCAAACTAGGTCAACTCTAAGTCAAACCGGTCAAACTTGGTCAAACTACATATTTCGAGATTGCATGAGTCTATCTCAAAGATGTTGGATTCATACACTAAAAATATAGGTCATACAAGCTACATCTTAGGATATTAGAATACCGTATATCAGGATACGCAACATAAGAGATGAATATCACATATGTACATTCAAGCAATATTAAATATATAAATCTTAATTACAAATACTAAATTGATACCTTGGTTTTGAACCAACTCGGTATCGCACCACTAAACCTCTATCTTGATACCCAAATCCAATACCTTGGGTATCGTCAAATACCTTGATACTTACCTTGGTATCTAAAGGTAATGGTCAAAACCTTATTTATAGCTCACTACCCAACATTAACTATATGCTAACAACCAACTACTAAAAATATAATATACTAATGCATAAATACCAACTATGAATACCAATACCATACATAAACCTACTAGCTACAAATAATACATAGGTGTATCTATACAAGCAAACTGTCACTGTATGCTGCTGCTGCCGCCGCTAAATGCTGCAGATGCTGTTGCTGCTGCTACGGTTACTTCTGCCGTTGCTATTTGTGTTGCTGCTGCTGTCGTTAATGCTGTTGTTGCTGTTGCTGTAGCTTCTGCTGCCGCTAATGCTGCTGCTGCTGTCGCTGAATGTTGCTGCTGCTGTTGCTGAAGCTGCTGTTGTAGCTATAGTTGTTGCTTCTCTTTCTATAAGTGACGTTGTTATTGCTGTACCCATTGCTGTAGCCATAGCTGCTGCTGTTGTCGCTATAAGTGCTGTTGCTGTTGCTAATGCGGCTGCTGCTGTCGCTAATGCGGCTGCTGCTGTCGCTATAAGCATTGAGCCCCCCTCTCTCTCTTATACACTAATACACACATATATATACTAATATATATACTACTACATCTATTTATATATATTCATGCTCAACTATATATATATATATATATATATATATATATATATATATATATATATATATACATCTCCACAATTTAATACATATAGTATAGCATACACACATAGTTAGATATAGTAACATATATATATTTATTCATATCATCACATATACGTACACGTATATATATAATCATGCAAGTATATATATATAATATAACATACAAGTATATATATATATATATATATATAGCATGACTTATATCTACACATAATATATATATATATATATATATATATACACACACACACACACACACACTACTATATTTAATAGCTATTACATATGTAGAAGTATAGCTACATATATACATAACACATAGGTACATAGATATATGATACACTAACACATATAAATATATATATATATATACACATATATATACACACATATATATATATATATATATATATATATATATATATATATATATATATATATATTTATATTTATATAATTACATATTATAATGACTAAGAACAATTGGAAATAGATCTAGAAATAAAATGCACAAACACGTGGAGTACATCGCACCCGTATCACACTAGATCTATGATACGCTTGCGACACGAGTCCACCAAACATCCAAACGTACCCCGAAGGACACGAGCCAGTCTAATATATAATTTATGAACAATACGAAGAGTCAAACACAAATCTATGTGTCTGTGTCAAAATATGACATGCACAAAGTTCTGTGTCGGAGGGAGAACCCCCAAATCAACACGTATCACCAAATTATGGGATAAGACCTACACGTACCCAATTGTGAATACGATACTAGCCCTAAACACACAAGCACATGCCAAATTGATCTATAGGATCAATTGACAAATACAACAAGTGTCAATCTCGGAATTTCTCCAAAATTGATACAAAAAGTACCATAACTTTCTCAATAGGCCTCATATGAACTCAAAACAAAATCTTATGGGTAGCCTATGCATATGGGTTAATTTATCATGGTTAATTCTCATATTTAGAACCTAAATTAAGGGGACAAACTTAATTATACCTATTGGAAGATGGATTCCCAATTCAACCTCCAAATGTGATAAAATTGGCCTCAAACTTATAGATCCTTGCTCCTCTTTATAGATTCTTGCTTCCTTTTTTCTAGATCCTTGATCCACTAGCCTCCAATGGTGATTTGGAAAGGAATTGGGATAAAATTTGGTAGGAAAAATGATTTGGAATAAAAAAAATTGGTTGAGAGAAATTCTATATCTAGATTTCAAATAAAAAGAGGAGAGAGAAACTTTTCCCTCTTTTTTAATAGGCGGCATCCCCTTACCCCTTCCTCAAGTTACTATGTAATGTTTATTATACCCCTTGGGGCCTCTCATAAAGAAATAATTAAGGAGGGAAGATTTTAGTCTAATAGTTTAATTAAACTAATTATCCTCCTAATCAATGGGCTTTCTAGTTGGGCTCAATTCTAACAATTAATACATGTTGGTCCATGAGTCTAAACTAAGCTAGTTTGGTCCACTAACACAAGTACAAAATAAACAACTAATATCTAACAATAATTAAATAATATAATAAATAATTATCTAACATGTACAATATTTAATTAATTATAAAATTATTAAAATACCCTTTCCTAGAAAATGTGGTAGTGATAAAGTGCCATATTATATCAAGATAGGACATGTCCCTTGATTATGGTCATGCTAAAATAACTTCTATATTGTAGTTTCAGTCCACAAGCTTTCGTAACACAATAGCACAAACCAACAACCAAACAAGGACATGAGTTGAACTATCATGCTGCGGTAGTCTATGTCCCTAATTTCACTCAACAGAAGGCACAATACATAAGCTTGAATACATTATTAATTAAAATAACATAGGATAACAAGTAGCTTCGATCCGTGTCCTGTTGTAAGTCAATAGTATAACTCAACAAACAAACAAGGGCATGAGTTAAATTATTATGCCGCAACGATCCACTTCACTAACTAAAACAAGTTTAGTAGCCAAACATGTGTTATGGCTTGTTATAAGATCTCCGGGTTATCCCAGTAATACAACATACGAGTATCCTCATATTATGCCAAAATTGAGTAGGGCTGGCTGAACCAATGTTATACGAGCAAGAATATATATATATATATATATATATATATATATATATATATATATATATATATATATATATATATATATATATATATAATGCACCTGTCCCTTGCAAGGGCCCTGAGCTAATTAATTATCAGTAGCAGTTTCAAGCTTTCTATAGGAAAGACACTAGCTCGGCTTATAATTAAATTAGATACTGCACTCCACTAGTTTAGATGATATACAGTACCTGTGGTGGCCAGCCTTTACTCCTAGCTAATTTATGGTGGTTCGACAAGCATGATCTCGAGATATTGTTTCCTCCTAATGCTCTACAAATTAAGTTTTCTAGTGAACCCTAGGTTAATTAGAATCTCATGCCATGATCAAATGAACATTCCTTCATAAATATCGTACTTTAAGTACGGACACTCTTGTTACGAATCCACATTGTCACTCGAAAGTTAAATTTGGATTCACCCAAGTGTGATGCAACAATCAATACTATCTAGCCACGGCTAAAGTTACTTTCCAACTACCATATCAGTGGAAGAAAATAATTACATATATCATGTAGCAAGTGTACGTGGCACGACGGCTCACTGTATATCAAGTAGCACTTTTGGTGCGATCAAGTATATTAGCATGGATACAATAGGGCAGGAACAGATTCTAGTATCAGGATCATGTTCAAGATATCAAGTGACAAGTCATTCAGGACAGGAGAGTAAGCATTGGTCACATTAATTGACACTTTTATTATAACGATGGATGAGAATAAGAGTAGTGCGAGAATTCCTCGAGATCAGATCCACAATCCTTAAACCAAATAAGGATTGGGATTGCAGACCCATTCCCGAGTTAAACTACGCCCCTTATTCTGTCCAACGTATAATGCGGTGATTAAGAAAAAGTAACCTACTTAGCAAGTAAGTACATGTAGGGCCACATCTACAGGGATCATGCCAGATACTTAGTAAAATTTGCTTTTGGTCATATCTGAGTCATACTAGTCATTTCTAAGTATAATACATAGTATCATAATTATTCAATCAAACAAAAATATTAAACCAAACAAGGGTCTAAGTGGACGCTTGGGAACATCTGGCGCAGGAACTAGCCGGCCGCATGGACCAACTGGGCGGTATGGGTTAGGAAAAAGTCCACTTCTCGAGCCATGTGCAATGTGACAATCAATAAATGCAAGCCAAGTCAAAAAAAGTGACTGATGTGTCAAAGAGAAAAAGTGTATGCCAGAAGAAAAGGACAAAGTCATGAAAGGTTGTGCCTAGGAGGTGTTGAGTCATTCTTTCCAAAAGAATAAAAAAAACATAGCTCTGGGCCATATAGACACTCTGGCCGCATGCTCCTCTAGTCATATGCTCCTCTGGCCGCATGGACACTTGACTACATGAACTTTTGAACATAGAAGAATTTTATTCGTTCAAGTTCCATGCATTTGGCCAGGGGCGCATATGTAGAATCCATTCCATGCGTCCAACAAAATGGCCGCATAAAATCTGTGGTACGAGAAGTCCAGGTTGTATGAAATCTGCTGGGCGCATGGAGCTCCTTCGTCCCACTCCAACGAGTTTGACCATGGTAAAACTCCAAAATACAAACAGTGTTTTTCCACCAAAACCTCGAATAAAGTCCAAATCAAGCAAAGTAAAGTTCTAAACTACTCAAAATTAAGTGCTCATCAAGATAGGACAACAAGTTTTTAAAAACATTAAGTTTTAAGAAATTAAAACCCAAGAACACTCAAGAACACATAAAAAACCCAAAAACTTAAAACTTAGATCTACATTAATCCATCTACCAAATCTGAAAATATCAAGTTCTAAATGCATAAAAAATTATATAAGGAACATAATGGAACAAAAATATAAAAGTGTTTCACCATTTCTTACAAGATGTACTTGCCTATGGAGGGGGAGAGAAAAGCGTAAGAAAGAGAATGGAAAAGAAAAATGAGAGGAGAGAGAGAGGGTGAAGTTAGGTTATATGGAGGGTTTGAGGTTTGAGGTTTGAACCAAGGGTTCAAAGCAAGATAAAACTAAACCAAACAAATAAACTAAGTGCAAAGTGAATCAAAGAATGGGTCTAGTCTCTCCACAACCTACAACTATGCTAGTAAGAAAATAAATACGCTCCAAATACGTATATTGGGAACGGAGAGTGACATTAACAAACTTTTTTTTTATATTTGAGGTTAACCCCCCTCTTTTAAAGTTTTGCATCCGCCCCTGCTTAAAGTAGCTTTAGTTTGGATGAAAATGACACGTGGCAACTCTTAAGTGGAATGGTGAACAATAGTATAGCCTATGACAATTTTTAAAAGTCAAGAAATCAGTTAGTATCATCAAGTATCCAATTGGTTGCCAATGTCCACCTTAAAAATATTTATTAATTGTAGTATAAACTATCGTAGTATTTTTTTTGGAACTCCGAAAGAGAAGAGAGAGAAGTCTATATTATTTATAAGAGTAAGCAACCCTCGAAAGTGTTTATTGTTAGCTTTATATACAAGGCTAGGTTGGTTACAACAAATGACATCAAACTCTCTAAAGGATAGGCATATACCTAGTTGGTATGCATAATCATATGATATAGCTATATATAACTACTACCACTATAAATGTAGTAAAACAATGACAAAGAAAAGGAGACATAAAAAGTTTGTCACTGGTTGGCGACGACCAAACGTCACAACATCGATACCCAGTGAGAAATGAACGTCACATATACGTCGTCGATTTTGTAACCAATTTACGCGGATATCCCGACTAAATGCATGGTGACGACTATTTCTTCGCTTGCATGTCATGTGGATACGTTTCTAGGCGTCACATATTCGTCGCCTAGAGCAAACTCTACTCTAACCTAATTTTTATTTATTCAAAATTTTTTAAAATTCTCCCCAAAACCTTGATCTCCTCCTCATTGATCTCCTCTCCTCCGTGACCCCTATCAACGATCTGACCCCGACCGCCTGTTCTCCTCCGTGCGGCATCCCGAGACTCCAACACTGGCTCATCCCTAAGCCCCGACGTGAGCCAGCCTGACCGTTGTGTTCCTTCTCGAGCCAAAATGATGGCACGACCCCCGTATTTCTCTCTGAGCCCCGATATTGACCCAACCCTCGTTCTCCTCTCTGAGCCCTAACGTTGACCTGACTAACTGTGCTCCTCGTCGAGCTCAGCCTTCATTTGCCCTGATGAGAAGCGTCCCTGAGCCCCTAAATTTACCTAAAACTCTGACGGTAAACCCTAACCCTACCTATTTGGGTGTCTAAAAATTATAATTTTCTATACTTTTTTGTACCTGCTTTTAATTTGACTTATATTTTAGTTTTTTTTTTGTATAAAGCAATATGGATTAGCATATACTAAACATAACCTTCCAACATGAGTTTATCTTGCTTCCTATGTGCATCAACTTGCTCATAGTTTGCGGGAAACTAAATAAGTAATAACTGTCACGTCTCAGTCCCAAAATACGTAGGACTAGAAATATGTAACATGTCAGCCGTATGTATACGATAACTCCAATATGCTAGAACATCATAATAGATACGTACGCTATATATGAACATCAAATCCACAAGTGGTAATATACTGTCGACACGAGTCACACGCAATATATATCTCATCTAAAGCACAAATAAAGAAATATAAAATAGATAACTGAATCTCAAATATGAAGTATCAAAGAATGATAGTCGGGTGAAAACAAATCCACTGCCAGTCGACTATACCAAAAACTAAATGAGAGAAGCGATCAAAACTCCAATATAAGATAAATATCAATAAAAGAATAGCAACTAAAATATCCATCAGCTGCGAAGAATCAGTGGTACTCCGAAGGTAAGACCTCCTCAAACTGGTATGAAGCATCAGGACCGGGTTCATACTCCTGCAGATATTCCTGCCCGTCTACACCTGGAAGTGGACCAGGACCTCAGAGGGACGTAACATGATACAGAAATAGCATGCCAATAAAGTACTGAAAATAAATATCCAGGGGTCGCCTAACCTTCTATATGAATGCACTTTGAGAAAAAAATTCCAATCCGTGGGCTATCTAGCTAAAAATGGGATTGGCATGATTCTCTCGGAGAATCAGGGGCCTAAAAAGTATGACATCTTTTGAACGTAAGAGGCCTCCTGTAGATATATAATATAAGGGTTATCTGACCACGCATCTCCGGTGGAGCGTACGGATTACATAAGAAAAAGTGCAAAGAAGCCCAAATGCCTTACTTGTTGTTCTTTCCACCCCATGCTCTATTCATGCCATTTCCATGACACGATGACATCTCTAATGAAGGCCAAGGCTTCTAATCATGCAATTCAATCAGTAATTATCCCTATTCGTCGCACGTCCTATAGGTACTGGTGGCCAACCTGTCACACAAGTACGTGTCCTACATGAGACTCACACTCGTGTAACAGCTATGTTATGGCCAATGAAACATAAGAATGTCTCACGATAATGGGGTGGTCTCGTAAAACTATATATAATAAAGACAAATACGATGCCACCATCGTTGCACCCAAGTTATTCTTGGACGCGCAGTTTATATAGCAGTTAAAATATATGAACTAAATAACAGATATAAAATGCATGCACTATATGGAATATAAATCATAGTACAATGGCAAGGTATACTTGCCTAGCAGGAAAGATGCGTAATATAAACGTCCAGGTGTCAAGTACAGAGTATCAGAACCCACTGCCTCCGGCTGAATGTCTCCGGATACTGAAATAAACATCACCAACATTCTCGAAATTAGTGAGATAGCTAAAAAATACTACTCTTTCGTCCAATTTGGACAGAGGGGCAAAACGATAATTTTCGGTCAAAACGGGGTCCATGTGTGGTCCACTTGTACCGAAATACGTGCCAAAGATAAAAGTCTCTAAATTGAACAAATTATAGGTCAAAAAATCTAAATATTGATACGAACTCAATGGTATATCCAGTTTTAGATTCCGGTGAGCCGATCAAAATTTTACCCTTCAGGTCAACCCGTGGGCCAGAAATAGGCGGATTGGTCAACTAACTCAGAATTTGGTGAAACTTGAGTCACCGGACCAACGTAATACCACGAGTCCAATGGCCCAAGTTTCATCGTATTCTGACGAGTGTGCACAAAGTAATTAGAAACTTTATAAAATGCGGATACGAAAAACTTCTCTCGAATATGCATTGATTTCGATGCGCACACACGTCTGAATCAACTTCTGCGAAAGCCCGCACGTCAGGATATACTATACGCTCATTTAGGAATAATAGGTACATGACATGGTGGTCCAGTTTGTCGGAACGCATTCCGTATCATAAATTTTGAATATTTTTATAGAAAGTTTTTTGGGTCTTTGGACAATGTTTTTATCAGCAATTAATGAGTGATTTTCTAAAGTAATTACTTTTTGCGATCATAGTTATATGGACTCTGTGTTAGAAAAAGAATTTAAAATTTTTGTTGAACGGATTAGAAGAAATCTGCCTTCCAAAACATTGTTCTTGATTGTAAATTCTATCAAATATGTATATTCATATAAAAGCAGTTTTTTGGATATTTGGAGGAGAATTATCATATCGATTTAATCAGGTTTCATTCTAAGAATTTACATAATCATAAACTAGATCATGTGGTCTGTGCATAGGAGTTTACAGATCAAAAATTAACCATGCATCGAGAGAGAAATCTGCTGTCGAAGGTGGGTACCTTGGTCGAGTTAATTGGAAAGACGAGTTCGCGACGATCGACTGCAGCGAAGCGGCGTCCAGGCGGTCGACGACGACATCATTGGGAGGAGGTCGAGGGTCGACGGCGGTGGGGAAGATGGGTCACGACTACGAGATCGAGAAGTACGGATAGGATTTCGTTTCTTAGATGCATATATATATATATATATATATATATATATATATATATATATATATATATATATATATATATATCCCGATAGAAGGAAGTTATGGGTCGGGTTGGTATGTTGTTGAGTTCTGATTTTAAGGGGCGGGGGTGAAAGGTCTATGATGCTGCTGCTACTTTTATTAGTAGCACTAGCAAGTGCTCTTGTTCTTTTTTTCTTTTCTTTTTTACTTTATTAATACTTTATTTATTTATATTACTTTTGTTTTATATATTCTTTTTAACAACTAACTTATTTATTATTATATTATATTTTACTTTATTTTAACTAGCAAATGCTCTTGTTCTTCTTTTTTTTCTTTACTTTATTATTACTTTCTTTATTTATATTACTTTTATTTTATATATTCTTTTTAACAACTAACTTATTTACTATTATATAATATAATATAATATTATATTATATTATATTATATTATATTATATTATATTTTATTTATTATTAACGCTAGAATTATTATTATTATTATTATTATTATTATTATTATTATTATTATTATTATTATTATATAATATCAAAATTATTTTATTTATTACAAAATATTTTAATTTCTAATATACTAACTTAGTAGGGATCATCTTTACGTATCACTATTCTTACAAAACCGCGTATTTATATATACCTATATTATTTTATTAATTAGAAAATTTAGGGTGGTTACAAGAACTGACAAGATATATTACTCGAATACAAAAACAACATAATACTACTATCGCCTGTCAGACTATTTCTTATTTTCAAAGTGTTCGAGCTTCATTCTAGCATGTACATATAACTAATTGTGCCGTCAATTTTGTTATCACGATGTTTAATTAATATAGGAAGGAATAAATGATGATTAAATCCTCCACCTTGCTTGTATCAGAACCCATTCAAAGACTAACTAAATATGCTCCTTAGGCTTCGAGACCCTTTTCCTTGATTATAGATCCAAAATCCCTGTGCACTCAGAGATCACCTAGCTACAAATTCTCTAAATGCACATAATGTTAAGCAAACAGTAAAAAAAACTTGGCTCTTTTTTAATACTAGTCACGTGATTCCTAAAAACCTCATATCAGAATGAATTGAGTTCAGTCCATTCTACCATGATGAATATAGAAATGCACATAATTACCCATAAGCATGGATTTCCTCGAAAACCAACAAAACCAAATCAGAGCCAACTCTATTGGTGGTGTTCACCATATTAACCCGACAACAGTTTAAACATGTAAAGGAGATGTGTCAGTGGGGAATTGTTTATGTATCTTCAATGAATCATGTACATGGGTCTAGAAAACTATCCCAAATTATGAGTTTCTTTAGAAGAACAAGTATTATGTGAGATCAAAATTGTTCAATTACCAACCAAAGGTTGGGCAATCAGATGATTGAGCCCTTTGGTAGGGGAATGAGAGTCCTTGCTTTGAAATTGAAGAAGGCTCGGTAAAGTTATTGACCTCAAATATGTTCTCTATGGAAGGATGTAATGGAACATCGACATATTTCGAGATATTAATATATGGATTTGATATTAGATGTATTATTAATATATAAATTTTGTCATTATAGTTGCTTTTAAATCATATGAACCATGTCTTGTATTATGCCTCAACTTAGATTTCAAATATCCTGCTACATGGTTCTACCACGACATAGGTTATACATGGAGAAATTATTAGGTGAACTAGCCGCAACATTCACTACTAGAAAAAGCGGGATTAGCGACGTATTTTAGCGACTCCAAGTAAAAACGTCGCTAAATTAGCGACTCCATAAAAATCGTCGCTAGACGTCGCTAAATGGCGACATTTAGCGACGTTTAGCGACTTTTATTAAGATTTTAAAAGATTAGTCGCTATAAGTTCAATTATGGTCGCTAAACGTCGCTAATATATCTGATTTAGCGACGTTTAGCGTCGTAATTAGCGACGTATCTATCAAAAATATTTAGCAATGTATTTAGCGACGTCTTTGACGTCGCTAATTTTTATTTTAGCGACGTTTTTATTTGACGTCGCTAAATTTTGGTTAATTAGGTCTCAGTTTTCTTTCCTCGTCTGTCGAAAAATTCGAAACTTTTCGATTTCCCCCGCCCCCGCCCCCTCTCCGGCGACCGGCTCTCCACGGCTGCGGCTACTCCGGCATCCCCCTCCTCCTCCTCGAGATCTAGGTAATCTCTCTCTCTCTCTATCTCTCAAGTGACACTGACACAAGACACACTTGACAGACACGACACACGCACACAGACATGACACACGCACACAGACACTGACAGACACACACACACAGACGCAAACACACACACACACACGCTCACACAGACACTGACACTGACACTGCCACAGGCACGACACACACACACACACTGACACACACACAATATTTGATCTATTGGATGTGTCCATGTGAATTGAGGGTTGGTATCATGGTGGTGTGGTTTATGGAGGATGTATCCTAGAGTATCTTGGTGTTGCATACCAAATATTTGTGAATTGGACTAGTGGTTGTGTGTGTGTGTGTCTATTTATGCCTTAGAGTATCATATGATATGTATATGTAAATTGGTGTATTATCTATTTGCATATGAGAGAGTGTATGCATATATAGGTGTATCTCGATATATATATATATATAGATAGGTATATAGCTACTGTTATCTGTGTTGGTGTTCATAGTGTCTTCTAGCTGTGCTTGATGTGGGAGAGGGTAGAAGAGTCGAGTTGTGTGTGGGTGTCACTACTGAACTATGAGGCTTCAGGAATAGAACTCAATTCAGTTTGGCCTAGTGCATTAGGCAAGCTGGCAATGTGTTGCAGTGGTGTCGGGTTGGCACTGTGAGGAGGGGATTGGTTCCTGTTATCTTCTGCAGTGGGAGAGTGTTGGTGCACACTTGAGCAGCATCAAACACATGCATGCTTGAGCAATGGCAAGGCAGCAACAAGCACTGCTACGAGCCATGGCAGTAGCTAAGGGCAGTTGGAAACAACTAAGTGAAGGAAAGATTTAGCCACTGCAGAATAAGTGCAAAGTATCAGAGGTTGCAGACTTAGTTAGGGTATGCAGGCATGTTTTTCGGTTAAGATATAGATAAGTATCGGGTAGGTGTTCACCGGTCACTTGTTGCATGCCAATACAACCCTTAACTGGGTTGTAGTCCAGTGAGCAAGTATAAGGATGAAGTGCAAGGTGCCAGGCCAAGGGTAAGAGGCTCTCAGTATGGACAGTAGAGTACTTAATTTCAAAGCAGAATATCCTAGTACGACCTAGAAGACATAGTGTAGCAAGGTATTAACCTAGTATTGACTAGTATAAACTAGTAAGGATCTAGAAGTGGCTTAGAAACATCACCATGAACTAGTTAACCCTGTTTATCATTTCAAGGGCTCTGGGACTTTGATAAATGAAAGTATGTATTATATCAGTTATGAAATGAAAGTGTTGCTTATTTTAGACTTTGATAAATGGTCAGTTGTTTTGAATATTGCTTATTTTAGACTTTGATAAATGAAAGTATGTATAATATCAGTTATGATTTTTATAGTACGGTTAAATTATGAAGTTAGGTGATAAACCACTGTATGTAATAATTTATATGATACATACTGTCATTTTTACAGAAGTATCTAGAAATGGATATGAATTACTATCTGCGTCATCGTTCGTGGATGTACAACCGTCATCCTGATGACATGTGCGGTGTGCGGGATGAATTCATTGAGGGTGTACAGCAGTTCCTGCAGTTCGCCAAGGCTTTCCCTCAGTATATGGACGGTACCAAAATTAAGTGTCCGTGTGTGAGATGTCGTAACAGGAAATATCATCCAGAAGTGGAAGTTACATATCATTTATACTCGAAGGGCTTCACGCCGAATTACTATCAGTGGACCGCGCACGGAGAACTTGTATCTCTAGCATCGGAGTCGGAGCCCTATGTGGAGCCGTATATGGATGTCCAAGACCACGATGCTTACGATGACGGATTGGTGAACATGGTTTATGATGCGGCGGGGCCTAGTTTCAATCCGGACAATTATGATGTAGCGGGACCTAGTTTCAATCCGGACAATTATGATGCAGCTTAGGAGGCACCGAATGCCGATGCTGCAAAGTTTATGGAGTTGCTGGAGAATGCAAGGACTCCACTATATCCTGGTTGTGAGGATCATTCACCATTGGAGGTGGTTACAAGATTATTGAGCATCAAGTCCGATTTTAACATGTCGCAAGAATGCTATACTCGACTCCTCGATTTGATTAAAGAGATCTTGCCCGAGGGTGCAAAGTTGCCTAAAGACTTCTATCGATCTAAGAGGATGGTGAGATCGCTTTGGATGGGATACAAGAAAATCGATGCATGTCGCAACGGGTGCATGTTGTACTACAAAGACGACAAGGATGAAGACACGTGTAGATTCTGTTGTGCTGATCGCTACAAGGCCACTGTTAGAGAAAAGTCTGTCGGTGCAAGGAAGCCTACCGATTCGATGCACTACTTGCCTTTGACGTCGCGGTTGCAGCGGTTGTTTATGGTTAAGGAGACTGCAGAAAACATGAGTTGGCACAGGCGAAAACAGATCGAAGGAGTATTGGATTATCCATCCGATGGAGAAGCATGGAAGCACTTTGATCGAGAGTATCCATATTTTGCTGAGGAAGCGCGTAATGTCAGATTGGGGCTCTCCTCTGACGGTTTTACCCTATTCGGACTTTCGGGCTTCCAATATTCGTGTTGGCCTGTGATCGTCTCTCCGTACAATCTATCGCCTTGGATGTGAATGAAGACTCCGTATATGTTCCTAACTGTTATGATCCCGGGTCCGAACAATCCGAAGAGGAACATCGATGTGTATTTATAGCCTTTGATAGATGAGTTGAATCAGCTGTGGGAAATAGGTGCCAACACGTACGATGTTTCTAGAAAGTAGAATTTTCAGGTGAGGGCAGCACTTATGTCGACCATCAACGACTTTCCGACCTATGGAGTATTATCGGGATGGAGCACCCATGGTCGTCTCTCATGTCCATATTGCATGGACCGTACTCAGGATTTCCGTTTGAAATACGGAGGTAAACCGTGCTTCTTCGATTATTATCGATAATTTTTGTTGAAGGATCATCTGTTCCGGAGAAACCGGAATGCTTTTCGTACGGGAGTTGTGGGGAAGGCCAATCCACCGCCAAGGTGGCCCGGATGCACGATATGGGAAGAGGTAAAAGATTTACCAAGTGCTATCGAAGAGCCTGCTAAGGGGTACAAGTGTGACGGATTTGGTGGCACCTATAACTGGACGAAGAGGAGTATATTCTGGGATCTGCCATATTGGAGCACAAATCTGATCAGACATAACCTTGATGTCATGCATATTGAGAAGAATGTGTTTGATAACATAATTAATACTGTAATGGAGGTAAAGGGGAAGACGAAAGATAATCCGAAGGCCAGGTTGGACTTAGAAGAAATATGTAGACGCCCTGCATTGCATTTGATAGAGGAGGGGAATGGAAAGTTAAAGCAACCTAAGTCAGTTTTCTCACTGGAGAAAGAGGATAAAGGTAGACTTTGTAGGTGGATTCAGGGTCTAAAGTTTCCAGACGGGTACGTGTCAAACTTGAGAAGATGTGTCGACCTCAAGGAGAACAAACTGGTGGGTATAAAGAGCCACGATTGTCACGTATTCATGGAGAGGTTAATTCCGATTGCATTTCGAGAATTTTTACCGCAGGTCATTTGGGACCCATTGACAGAGCTGAGCATATTCTTCAGAGATCTTTGTTGTACTAAGTTGCTCGTCGATCGTCTAGAAAAGCAAGAGAAGGACATTGCGGTAACACTATGTAAGCTCGAGAAGGTATTTTCTCCTGGATTCTTCGACTCTATGGAGCATTTGCCAATTCATCTTTCCTATGAGGCACGTGTTGGTGGTCCTGTCGGTTATCGGTAGATGTACCCCTTCGAGCGGTATCTGAATCACCTAAAGAGAAAGGTGAAAAATAAGGCACGGATTGAGGGCTCTATTTGTGAAGCTTATGTTCTCGAGGAGATTATAAACTTTTGCTCGACATATTTTAAACCGCATGTTGCTACTAAAAGGACGAAAGCTCCGAGAAACGACGACTCATATCAGGAATCTAATGATGCAATACTCAAAGTATTCAATGCGTCCAGAAAGCCTTCGAGAAAAATAAAGAAGAGATATTTGAATGACGATGAGCTAAGGGCTGCTCAATTGTAATATTACTCAATTGCGACGAGGATGAAGTGGAGAAGCTAGAGGGGTAAGTAATTAATACATCCACGTTTACATCATCTCAATGTAATAGTATAAGATACTATTATGTTACTAATCAGCAGTTGCTTCATTATTTTTTAGCACATATAATGATGAGTTAAGGTCGGTTAGACCCTACATAACAGACGAAAAAGTAGAACAAGATATGAGATGCTATTTTCCTTCTTGGTTGAGCGCATATGTAAGATGCTTGGTAATTACTTTTTATTTCTGCACTTGCAAAACAAATAACTTACTATCGCTACTTTGGTATTTAGGTCGATCGTCTAATAACAACCGAGACTGAATCTATTAGAACTCTAGCCAAGGGACCAATTACTGCTGTAAAAATATGGCCAAGTTTCTGTGTGAATGGGTTCAGGTTCAAGCCAACAAATGCTCCTATCAGAGACAGCTTTCTGGATCTTGATTCCACGAAAAATAGTTGTTTGTGTATCAAATCTTCGAACTACAAAGACGTCAATCCGGGCAATGATTTTTTTGGCATCTTACGAGAGATTGTGGAGTTGACATATAATTATGGCACAGAACCTGCTAATATCGTGCTATTCAGGTGTGAATGGTTCGATCCGATTCAAGATCAAGGTTGGAAAATTGACAAGCATGGCCTTGTGGATATAAACTACAAGCGTAGATATCAAGGCTACGAACCATTTGTCCTATCAAGTCAGGCTCAGCTCGTGTACTTCACAACTTATCCTAGACGGAGGATAGCGAGGTCGGATTGGTGGACAGTATGCAAGACTAAATCTAGAAATACCTTTGACATTGACGAAATAGCTTATCAGGAGGACGATCTACCTCATGTAACAAATATTGTAGATGTGGACTCAACGAAAGTTACTCATTACACGAGTAATAATGTAGAAGATGTAGAATTATCCGAAGAGGAAGACGAAGTAGATGAAAGTGAAGACGAGGAAGAGGAAGAGGAGGACGGGGAAGGCGAAAAAGATAAATTTTCTGAAGATATTGCATGTAGAATGTAACTATATTTTGACTGTAGAATGTAGATCAAGGTTGGAAAATTGACGAAGTAGATGTACCCATTAACGAATATATGTATTATATTTTGACTATAGAATGCTTTGAGATATGCATCACATTTCGACTGTAGAATGTACTATATATTTGTGTTTCTCTATATTCATCATATGTTGTTATCAGATATGATAGGACGACGCGGAGGATACGGCAGGTCCCGAGGTAGACAGAGTGCTCCTCCAGTACTGCCTACTGTTGGTTCTGGATCATCGTCGCCTAGTACTCCAGTATATCGATCACTCACATCTTCGACTGTTGGGACGAGTAGTTCCTGGCATGATTGTACACCCTCGTCCAGCGTTCCTCCTGCTGACGGAACCATGAGGACAGATGAGCATGTCGAGGAGGTCGTGCCCACGTTGTCCCAGTATCAGCAAGATCCTTCATACGCACCTCCGGAGGAGACGAGGACAGAGATTTGGGTCGACGGTACAAAGTAAGTCAATTAGATAGTTTAGTATATATTTGTGTTTCTCTTTATTCATCGTATATTAACTTTTTCAGTATTCTAAATTATTATCTCTGTATAGATATCGTCCATCGTCAGCTCAGAGACGCCTGGGCCAATTTCTGAGGAACAACTACGGTGGCCCTTGGATCAACTACTCTGAGGCTCCGGAGGAGAGGAAGGCGTTCTGGTTTGCGCACTTTCAGGTAAAAGTATATTAAATAAATCCTCTAATTTATGCATATTATCCGTGATGCTAACTTACTAAATTATTTATTGTAGCAAACGTATTTTTATCCTCCGCACCGGGCCAAGTTGATCGAGCGGCTCTTTCCTACCATTGCCGCCAAGCTTATCCGAGATGCTCTGGATGACCAGAAGGCTCGTGATCGTGCTGGAAAACCGATCCAAGGTTGGATCATGCCTGAACAGTGGACTGCGATGAGGTCTAGATTTGACGATCCGAGCTACAAGGAAAGGTATAAGAAGGCCAAGGCGGCTAGACAGAATACTGCCAAGTGGTGTGGTGGCTCGATTCCGATGACGGGACATTTCCGTCGTCTGGTATATTTTTTCTTTTAAAATATATTATTTTAATATAAGTACCATAAAATGGTAGTTGGAAAAAATGTTTAAGTTTAGTATTAAATAATATATTTTTAACAGGTACAGAGGGGTGAGGATGCTAACATGGTGACCGTCTTCTTGGCCACCCATCGCAAGGACGGAAATCTCATTGATGAGAGGGCCTCACAGACCTATGTAAGTATTACTTTACTTTGTGTTAATTTTAATATAACTTAGGCAATTATCGAGTTTCCAAACCTTTCTAGGCCGAGTATCTTAGGCTGCGTGAGCGGGCGACTGCTAGTGCACCTAAACCTGGAGAGGCTGGTACTTCGTCGACGCCCGCTCCAGCTCCGTCGGCGGACGACCTGTGGGTGACCGCAGATGGTGGTCACCAGAGGGGTACGTACTATGGTACGGGCTCCTATGGCGCCCTGGTTGCGATGCAGTCATCTAGGGCCTCCCCGACAGCTGCGCATTCTACACAGCCCTCGCAGTCGCAGCCCTCGCAGTCGTCGGCCAGAGTCCAGGAGGCCGTTGACCGTCAGATTGCGTCTCTCTGTGACGAGTTGCTGCAAAGTATGGAGGAGCAGCCCCGGTTCCAGCCGCAGGCGGACGATCCGATGCTCATCGCACGATTGGATATGCTCGACCGCAGCATGACGGAGCTCCAGGATTTGATAAATGATATTAGAGCCTCCAATGACCGCAACATCATGGAGCTGCAGGCATCACAGGTATCAATTGGCGAGGGGCTGACGATGATGCAAGATTCAATGGTTCATAGCAGTACGAGGCTGTTATCTACCATAGATTCTTATAACCAGCGACTCGCATACTTGGAGCGGGCACGGCCTCCTGGTGCGCCTACATCAACACAGACTCCACCGACGTCACTGCCTTCTCCATCGACATCGGTGTCGATTCCACGGGACGAGTATGAGGAGTTCTTATCCTTCAAGCGTGCCGGTGATCAGCCTCCTGCAGATCCGCAGTAGTATAGTTAGTTACTGGATATTTATATTTTTTTATTATTTAGGATGCGATTGTATGGATATAAATTTGCCATATTCTTTACGTTTACGATGACATTTGCTGATGCTTTCTTTTCTTCAAATTTTATTATATTATTCATATTTTGGTTTACAACTCATGACTGAAACTTGGCCTGTATTTACCCACTGTACTAGAATTTTTTTCCTTGGTGCTGCTACTATGTTCTTTATTCAATTATTTCTACTACCATCATATACCTGATAATGAACCCAAGGGGATTGGTAAACCCAGAAATGCAATATTTTTTTTATTTTTTTGAAAATTAGCGACATTTTTAGCGACGTTTAGCGACGTTCTCCTTAGTCACTAAATACGTAGCTAATTAGCGATGCTGTAACCAGTCGCTAAATACGTCGCTAATGACGTCGCTAAAAATATCGTTGTACGTCATAAATTGCTGACATGGCAGTATTGCCAGGTCATTAATGACGTCGGTGTAACGTCGCTATATAAGTCACTAATCAGCGACGTTTAGCGACTTTAATAAACGTCGCTATTTAGTGACGCAGCGTCGTAAAACGTCGCTAAATTTAGCGACACATTAAAGTCGCTAAAAAATGTCGGGATAGCGACGTTTAGCGACGTTTTTTTGTTTTAGCGACTTGGTTTTTTCTGACTGCTTTAAAATGTCGCTAATAACGTCGCTAAACCAAATTAGCGACGATTTTTGGTTATTTAGCGACGTTTTTAGACGTCGCTAATTTGACTTTTTTTGGTAGTGATTCATTCTATGGACCGGGTTACTCAAACCTGATATATGGGTAAACATATGTACATCACTTGGCCATGACTTATCAAACTGATTAATCTGGATATACATAAAATATTGAAGTATTCAAAATTTTAAATACAAATCTATCAAAGCCCATTTTCTATCCAATGTTGGACTTAATATACGAGTTTTATAAGGTATCTCTTTTTCACCATCTCAACACTCTCTTGATTTGGCATTAAGAAAAAATAGGACTTGAGCACAAAACCTTATTGAGTTTTAGAAAGGAAACATGATTTGTAATGGCATGATAAATATGTTGTTGCAAGAAATTTTGAATGCTCTTAACTCGTACTCCACATACATAGATATATATGGTGACAAGATACTATTGATAAAGTCCAATGCACCAACACATCCCTACATATATTGCAAAAAATTATTTATGATCATTCAATCAAGAAAATGATATGTCACGCTCCACTCTCGAATAATCGGGTACAAGTATGTGAGTACGTCCAATCTATATTACGACATCGGAGATAGTATACTGTCAATACCTACAATCCTTCCAAAGTATATACCTAGCACAAGTAACTAAAATAACTTATATCATAAATAAGTAAAGCAGGTAGATAATGGAAACATGAAAATAATCCATGCTAGAATATCACAAATATCAACAAAACATCATTATATAAACTAAGTCAAAAATATCTTAAACTCCTGAATATATGTACAAACTAAATGAGAGTAATCGAAAACAAATCCGTCCAAATAAAATATAAGGAAGAAATAGAAGTACTGTAAACCCCCTGATTTTCAAGAATTTTTAATTTGGAATTTTTCACAATTTTTTGTAAATTTCTATGATTTTTCTGTAATTAAAACTAAGGTATTTTAATTTTAAAATATTTTTAATTGATGTTAAATAATATTAAAATATTATATAAATAATATTTTCTGGTGTAAAATGAAAAACTATACATAGGATAATTTTTCGAGAATTTATTGGACCCCGGAAGCATTTTTAAAGCCCTAAAAACAAATTAATAATTAAACCAAAATGAACCCTAATTAAACCCGGTTTATTTGAAATAAACCAAACCGAACCAACCCACTGTTGAACCGAACCAAACTCAACCCAACTCAAACCTAGCGGGTCGGATCCGGGTCTAACCCATGACCCGAAACCCGTTTCTACCCGAACCCGCATTCCTGATTAGTGGATCGGGCCGGAACCGCCTGACCCGACCCGTCACCACCCGACCCGGCCCGAAATCCTTTCACCTACCCCAGCCGCTCACCCGCCTCTCCTCCGCCGTGTAACCGCCGGCTGACCCCTCCGCTTCGCATCCCCGTACCGGCCGCCTGCCGCTCCGCTGCCCCGACCCCTCGCTCCGCCTCCCGTAACCGACCACCGCTTCTCCTCCCTCCCCCGCCCTATAAAATCCACCTCGCCTTCCCTTGCCGGAACCCAAAGCTCCCTCCTCGCCGTCCTTCTCCCTCAGCCATCGACCCGCAGCTGATCTCCCCAAAGCAGCCGACCTCGCCGCCCGAAGCCGCCCTCCGCCTGTCCCTCTCTCCCCTCCGCTGACTCCACCTTCCCTCCGCCCCGAGCGCCCCAGCATCTTCGTCTTCCCCGACGAGCTCCCCGCAGCCACCTCCGGCTCCAGCGTCGACGCCGCCCTTTTCCTCCGTCATCCCATCTCCTCCTCCTGCTCACCTCTCCACCCCGTCGCACCACCATCGAACACCCGAGCCCCAGCCGTCATCTTCCCCGGCTGCCTCGACCTGGAACCTCGCTGTCTCCGCCCTCACCGACGTCTCCGTCAGCCCCGACGAACCCAGCCGCCTCTGGCGAAGCCTCGACGAGCCCAGCACCTCTCCGGCGAGCCCCTCCGGCGAGTCTCCGGCGAACCAGAGCCCTAACCCTAGAGCAACAGCCAGGATACGGCCCGGACACAGACACTGTGTCGAGACGACACACGGATACGAAGAATTCTTGGTTTTTTGGAGCCCTGTTAAGGTAACCCGTTATCTCTCCTCGTTGACCCATTTTCGGTTTCGTTAGTTGTGACATATAGGTTGTGTGACCCCCTCGATGCCCATGCAACGCGCTCGGTGCATCGCGTCCTGTGGCGATCGCGAACCGCGATCCAAAAACAGGAAAACCAACGCCTGTTTCACCCTGGAAGTGAGTACGCCCTGCCAAACGGGATGACTTGGTCGCGTGCGGTCTTCACCGATACGTGCGTGCCGTTGATACGGACGTATGAGATTTTGCAGAAGTTGATTTGGATGTGTGTGCACACCGGAATCAACTCGTATCCGCCGACTACGTCCCGTATTCGTCCATTCTGGATCTCGTTGTAACTTTGTGTACACACGTCGGATCGAGACAAAACTTGCGCCATCGGACTCGTAGCAATACGCTGGTCCTGTGACCTAAGTTTGGTTTGATTCTGAGAACGTTGACGAAATCGCGTATCGTGGGCCCCACAGGCTCCACTTGACGGGCGATTTTTCTGATCGGCTCATCGGAATCCAATTCTGGAAGTTCCGTTGGGTTCGTATCATCGTTCTGGACCTGTTGACACTAAGTTTAACAGATTTGGAGACCCTTTGTTCTGACACATTTTTCGTTGCAAAGCGGCCCACATGTGGATCCCGCCTTGACTTAAAAATATCATTTTTGCCCCTGTGTCCAAATTGGACTCAAGGACAGGCGTTTCTAACTATTTGATATTTTCTGGATCTGAAGGTGATGTCTATTTCAGCATCCGGAGAACTGTCTGCAAATCCTGCTGCTGCCAGAGCTACAATTGGAGCCGAAACCCTAGGCAAGTGTAACTTGCCAAATCCTGCAGTTCTTGTTACATATTCTTTGCTTTATTTATACATTGTTGTACATGCTTGACCTAGGACCGTGTGATGTATTTAGCGTCCGAATAATAGTCGGGTGCCAACACCGTACGCGGAGTTGTGTAACGTCACCTAGAGATGGATATCGTGACCCTTTGCATTCTCGTACTTGCATTATCAAGTACGTTATACCCAGGACACCTGACACAAATCATGAGACAGAATCTTCCTGAGATATTCATGGTGATTCTGTATAGGATACAGGTTTTATGACATAGACATTATATTCTTAGATCATTATATGACTTGCTGCATTAGTTTTGATCTTGCGTGTCATGGACATGAGACGTATGATTTTATTGGGTGGGAAGAGACACACAGGCTACAGGCTGATTTTATATATATATCACTACATAGTAAACTACATAGTATAACTGCTACCGGCTCCCAGACACAGAGCTTTAGTGGTCTCAGCCTAAGTTCTAGTGTTGCTCTCAACTTGCATTTCACATAGATGGTTATATAGTTTACCCCCTTTGTTTCATTTATTGCTGCACTACATTTATTTTGGCATGAGTTATTTTGTACCTTGCTATGTCCCCTGAGGACCTGGATCCGGATTATGTCCCCAGGATTAGCAGAGGAGATCCACTCTGAGGTTTACAGGACAGGAGCATTAGCAGGAGCCGAAGCAGGATCAGGTGCATACAGTGGAGCAGAACCAGGAACCGAGGACTAGGTAATTGCCATAGATTTTCCTGAGTATATGTTTCTTCCATACTCAGTTTGTGATGTTCTTTACATTCTTGTTTAAATGAATAATTGTATCAGACTTGATTATCGGGTTATTTCCCGATTTAATTACTTGTGAGTTGATGTTGATATTTATATTCCTTTTGTTGATATTGATATATTCATTTCTGTGGATGAGATTAGTAGACCCTGATTATTGTTTTACAGCTTAAGTATGCCCCGATGGATCCATTAAATTAGGTTTGTCCATCAGAGTGTGCTGCTAGCCTTTGCCACGTGTCCGGTCCCTCGGTATTTTGGGACTGGAGCGTGACATGGTTTTTGTGGTGGCCCATGCAGGTCTACGACTAAATTGTTCGGTTTTAACTTAGGGACCGAGCAAGCCTGCAATAAGAATATGATAAGTTTTTAGGATCTCATCCACTTGCTTGAAACGTTCTTGATATCTATATCGAATTCAAATTAATTTCTTGACTAGCATCTTGCCTTGATTCCTGTGCGCCTCTTATAGTTTATTTTGGATGCAGAGCAATAGATTCACAAGCATGCGACGAGACTCCCGCAGGAACACCACAAGTTGCAGATGTCACCTATGACGATGAAGTGACACCAGTTGGTGGAGGTCAACTAGAACAACAAAACAGTCAAGATACCTCAAGAGGTCGGCAAGACGACATTCCACCTCCGCCGCAGTTCACACCACCAATGGCCGTATTTCCACAAGGACAAGCTATGGATGGGCAACAGATGTTTCAAATGATCTACGCAATGATGCAAGCTCAACAACAGATTCAACACGAGGCTCTGCGTCACAGCCTAGCACTCATACTGGAGCAGGCGAATCTACCAGCACGACGGCCAACGACGGGCTCTATCAACGATTTTCGGCAACTGAAGCCCCGTACTTTTTCTGGCAAGGAGGGACCAACCGAAGTTCATGAGTGGCTCAATAACACACAACACCAGTTGGAAGCAGTTGAGTTCCCAAGAGAACGTTGGATGACTGCCGTCAGAATGCAGTTAACGGATAATGCACATCACTGGTGGCTATCTGAGGAGACACGTCTCGGGCCAGACCGAGTCACTTGGGAAGAGTTCTCTAGACTCTTTCAAGAGATGTACATCCCAGCTGTTGTACGATCAGAACTCAGAGACAAGTTCAACCGCCTTATCCAAGGCAATATAACAGTGGAAGAGTACAACGCAGAATTCATTCGTCTAAGTCGCTTCGCCCCTACTTTGATCCCCACAGAAGAAGAGAAGGCTGAGAAGTTCTTCGACGGACTAAACTTCGAGCTACAGAGACTGATCAGATCCGTCGTACCTACCTCTTACTCGGACGTTCTTGCTGCAGCACGACGCATGGAGCGCGTCACCAGGAGAGAGACCAGTCTGAAACGGTCTTTCACACCAGCCAGAGCACCACAAGAAGAAGCCGCAAAGAGACCTCACATGGACCAGCCACCCAGAGGCTCTCCGCAGATACTACCTACATGCTAATACTGTGGCAAGGTAGGCCATATTGAGAGGGACTGCAGACGCAAGTTAGGATTATATTTGATTTGCGGAACCAATCAACACTTAGCCAAGGATTGTCCTCAGCATCGAGATGGAGCACTAACATTAAACAGACAAGCCCTACCAGCACCAGGAGGGTATCAACCAAGTCCACCCTTGGCACCACAAGCAGCACTCTTCCAGCAGGCCTAGCAGCAGCAGAGGAATCCACCTCAAGGACGTGGACAAGCTTTCGCGATGACTTTGGAGGACGCACATATTCATGGAGTAGCTAATGCGCGTAAGTTTTTATAGTTATCTACTTCTATATTTGCTTTAGTTTGTGCATGTTGGTTCGTGACCTCAGCCTTAACCTAGTAATTTTGAACTTGCTAATAACTGATAACCTAATATATTTTTACAAGTGATAACCTAGTATTTCTGAACTGTAATTTTCTAGATTTCCTTCATTCGGGAAATTGCATAACTTTTATCGCTTAGGAAAATAATTTTCTCTACGTGTTCTTCTTAAAATCTTGATTCTCCTTGATTGTGATGTACTTCGAACAATATTTGCAACCGTGTCATCACTGTTGACCGATTATTCTTTGATTGCGAGGACGCAATCCTCTTAAGGGGGGTAGATTGTAAACCCCCTGATTTTCAAGAATTTTTAATTTAGAATTTTTCATAAATTTCAGTAAATTTCTGGGATTTTTTCTGTAATTAAAACTAAGGTATTTCAATTTTAAAAGATTTTTAATTACTGTTAAATAATATTAAAATATTATGTGGTGTCAAATGAAAAACTTGACATAGGATAATTTTTTGGGAATTTATTGGACCCTAGAAGCATTTTTAAAGCCCTAAAAATAAATTAATAATTAAACCAAAATGAACCCTAATTAAACCCGGTTTATTTAAAATAAACCAAACCGAACCAACCCACTGTTGAATCGAACCAAACCCAACCCAACTCAAACCTAGCGGGTCGGATCCGGGTCTAACCCGTGACCCGAAACCCGTTTCTACCCGAACCCGCAATCCTGATTAGTTGATCGGGCCGGATCCGCCTGACCCGACCCGTCACCACCCGACACGGCCCGAAACCCTTTCACCTCCCCCAGCTGCTCACCCGCCTCTCCTCCGCCGTGTAACCGTCGGCCGACCCCTCCATTTCTCATCCCCGCACCGGCCGCCTGCCGCTCCGCTGCCCCGACCCCTCGCTCCGCCTCCCCTAACCGACCACCGCTTCTCCTCCCTCCCCCGCCCTATAAAATCCACCTCGCCTTCCCTTGCCGGAACCCTAAGCTCCCTCCTCGCCGTCCTTCTCCCTCAGCCATCGACCCACAGCTGCTCTCCCCAAAGCAGCCGACCTCGCCGCCCGAAGCCGCCCTCCGCCTGGCCCTCTCTCCCCTCCGCTGACTCCACCTTTCCTCCGCCCCGAGCGCCCCCGCATCTTCGTCTTCCCCGACGAGCTCCCCGCAGCCACCTCCGGCTCCAGCGCCGACGCCGCCCTTTTCCTCCAGCATCCCATCTCCTCCTCCTGCTCACCTCTCCACCCCGCCGCACCACCATCGAACACCCGAGCCCCAGCCGTCATCTTCCCCGGCTGCCTCGACCTGGAACCTCGCTGTCTCCGCCCTCACCAACGTCTCCGTCGGCCCCGACGAACCCAGCCGCCTCTGGCGAAGCCTCGACGAGCCCAGCACCTCCCCGGCGAGCCCCTCCGGCGAGTCTCCGGCGAACCAGAGCCCTAACCCTAGAGCAACAGCCAGGATACGGCCCGGACACAGACACTGTGTCGAGACGACACACGGATACGAAGAATTCTCGATTTTTTTGAGCCCTGTTCAGGTAACCCGTTATCTCTCCTCGTTGACCCATTTTCGGTTCCGTCAGTTGTGACGTGTAGGTTGTGTGACCGCCTCGATGCCCGTGTAACGCGCTCGGTGCATCACGTCCTGTGGCGATCGCGAACAGCGATCCAAAAACAGGAAAACCAACGCTTGTTTCACCCTGGAAGTGAGTACGCCCCGCCAAACGGGATGACTTGGTCGCGTGCGGTCTTCACCGATACGTGCGTGCCGTTGATACGGACGTGCAAGATTTTGCAGAAGTTGATTTGGATGTGTGTGCACACCGGAATCAACGCGTATCCGCCGATAACGCCCCATATCCGTCCGTTCTGGATCTCGTTGTAACTTTGTGCACACACGTCGGATCGAGACAAAACTTGCGCCATCAGACTCGTAGCAATACGCTGGTCCTGTGACCTAAGTTTGGTACGATTCTGAGAACGTTGACGAAATCGCGTATCGTGGGCCCCACAGGCTCCACTTGACGGGCGATTTTGTGATCGGCTCATCGGAATCCAATTCTGGAAGTTCTGTTGGGTTCGTATCATCGTTCTGGACCTGTTGACACTAAGTTTGACAGATTTGGGGACCCTTTGTTCTGACACATTTTTTGGTACAAAGCGGCCCACATGTGGATCCCGCCTTGACTTGAAAATGTCATTTTTGCCCCTGTGTCCAAATTGGACTCAAGGACAGGCGTTTCTAGCTATTTGATATTTTCTGGATCTGATGGTGATGTCTATTTCGGCAACCGGAGAACTGCCTGTAAATCCTGCTGCTGCCAGAGCTACAATTGGAGCCGAAACCCTAGGCAAGTGTAACTTGCCAAATCCTACAGTTCTTGTTACATATTCTTTGCTTTATTTATACATTGTTGTACATGCTTGACCTAGGACCATGTGATGTATTTAGCGTCCGATTAATAGTCGGGTGCCAACACCGTCCGCGGAGTTGTGTAACGTCACCTAGAGATGGATATTGTGACCCTTCGCATTCTCGTACTTGCATTATCAAGTACATTATACCCAGGACACCTGACACAAATCATGAGATAGAATCTTCCTGAGATATTCATGGTGATTCTGTATAGGATACAGGTTTTATGACATAGACATTATATTCTTAGATCATTATATGACTTGCTGCATTAGTTTTGATCTTGCGTGTCATGGACATGAGACGTATGATTTCATTGGGTGGGAAGAGACACACAGGCTACAGGCTGATTTTATATATATATTACTACATAGTAAACTACATAGTAAACTACATAGTATAACTGCTACCGGCTCCCAGACACAGAGCTTTAGTGGTCTCAGCCTAAGTTCTAGTATTGCTCTCAACTTGCATTTCACATAGATGGTTATATAGTTTACCCCCTTTGTTTCATTTATTGCTGCACTGCATTTATTTTGGCATGAGTTATTTTGTACCTTGTTATGTTCCCTGAGGACCTGGATCTGGATTATATCCCCAGGATTAGCAGAGGAGATCCACTCTGAGGTTTACAGGACAGGAGCATTAGCAGGAGCCGAAGCAGGATCAGGTGCATACAGTGGAGCAGAACCAGGAACCGAGGACTAGGTGATTGCCATAGATTTTCTTGAGTATATATTTCTTCCATACTCAGTTTGTGATGTTCTTTACATACTTGTTTAAATGAATAATTGTATCAGACTTGATTATCGGGTTGTTCCCCGATTTAATTACTTGTGACTTGATGTTGATATTTATATTCCTTTTGTTGATATTGATATATTCATTTCTGTGGATGAGATTAGTAGACCCTGATTATTGTTTTACAGCTTAAGTATGCCCCGATGGATCCGTTAAATTGGGTTTGTCCATCGGAGTGTGCTGCTGGCCTTTGCCACGTGTCCGGTCCCTCGGTATTTTGGGACTGGGACGTGACATGGTTTTTATGGTGGCCCATGCAGGTCTACGACTAAATAGTTCGGTTTTAACTTAGGGACCGAGCAAGCCTGCAATAAGAATAGGATACGTTTTTAGGATCTTATCCACTTGCTTGAAACGTTCTTGATATCTATATCGAATTCAAATTAATTTTTTGACTTGCATCTTGCCTTGATTCCTATGCGCCTCTTATAGTTTATTTTGGATGCAGAGCAATGGATTCACAAGCATACGACGAGACTCTCGCAGGAACACCACAAGTTGCAGATGTCACCTATGACGATGAAGTGACACCAGTTGGTGGAGGTCAACTAGAACAACAAAATAGTCAAGATACCTCAAGAGGTCGGCAAGACGACATTCCACCTCCACCGCAGTTCACACCACCAATGGCCGTATTTCCACAAGGGCAAGCTATGGACGGGCAATAGATGTTTCAAATGATCTACGCAATGATGCAAGCTTAACAGCAGATTCAACACGAGGCTCTGCGTCACAGCCTAGCACTCGTACTGGAGCAGGCGAATCTACCAGCACGACGGCCAACGACGGGCTCTATCATCGATTTTCGGCAGCTGAAGCCCAGTTGGAAGCAGCTGAGTTCCCAAGAGAACGTTGGATGACTGCCGTCAGAATGCAGTTAACGGATAATGCACATCACTGGTGGCTATCTGAGGAGACACGTCTCGGGCAAGACCGAGTCACTTGGAAAGAGTTCTCTAGACTCTTTCAGGAGATGTACATCCCAGCTGTTGTACGATCAGAACTCAGAGACAAGTTCAACTGCCTTATCTAAGGCAATATGACAGTGGAAGAGTACAACGCAGAATTCATTCGTCTAAGTCGCTTCGCCCCTACTTTGATCCCCACAGAAGACGAAAAGGCTAAGAAGTTCTTCGACGGACTAAACTTCGAGCTACAGAGACTGATCGGATCCGTCGCACCTACCTCTTACTCGAACGTTCTTGCTGCAGCACGACGCATGAAGCGCGTCACCAGGAGAGAGACCAGTCTGAAATGGTCTTCCACACCAGCCAGAGCACCACAAGAAGAAGCCGCAAAGAGACCTCACATGCACCAGCCACCCAGAGCCTCTCCGCAGATACTACCTATATGCCAATACTGTGGCAAGGTAGGCCATATTGAGAGGGACTATAGACGCAAGTTAGGATTATGCTTGATTTGCGAAACCAATCAACACTTAGCCAAGGATTATCCTCAGCATCGAGATGGAGCACTAACATTAAACAGACAAGCCCTACCAGTACCAGGAGGGTATCAACCAAGGCCACTCTTGGCACCACAAGCAGTACTCTTCCAGCAGGCCCAGTAGCAGCAGAGGAATCCACCTCAAGGACGCGGACAAGCTTTCGCGATGACTTTGGAGGACGCACATATTCATGGAGTAGCTAATGCGCGTAAGTTTTTATAGTTATCTGCTTCTAGATTTGCTTTAGTTTGTGCTTGTTGGTTCCTGACCTCAGCCTTAACCTAGTAATTTTGAACTTGCTAATAACTGATAACCTAATATATTTTTACAAGTGATAACCTAATATATTTTTACAAGTGATAACCTAGTGATAACCTAATATTTCTAAACTGAATTTTCTAGATTTCCTTCATTCAGGAAATTGTATAACTTTTATCGCTTAGGGAAATAATTTTCCCTACGTGTTCTTCTTAAAATCTTGATTCTCCTTGATTGTGATGTACTTCGAACAATATTTGCAACCGTGTCATCTCTGTTGACCGATTATTCTTTGATTGCGAGGACGCAATCCTCTTAAGGGGGGTAGATTTTAAACCCCCTGATTTTCAAAAATTTTTAATTTAGAATTTTTCATAATTTTCTATAAATTTCTGGGATTTTTTTGTAATTTAAACAAACTAAGGTATTTTGATTTTAAAAGATTTTTAATTGCTGTTAAATAATATTAAAATATTATGTAAATAATATTTTCTGGTGTAAAATAAAAAACTAGACATAGGATA
Source organism: Iris macrosiphon (assembly GCA_036927795.1). NCBI lineage: Eukaryota > Viridiplantae > Streptophyta > Magnoliopsida > Asparagales > Iridaceae > Iris > Iris macrosiphon. The sequence continues at coordinate 153,414,607 of JAYESA010000013.1, read as the reverse complement.
ATTTTTCGGGAATTTATTGGACCCCGGAAGCATTTTTAAAGCCCTAAAAACAAATTAATAATTAAACCAAAATGAACCCTAATTAAACCCGGTTTATTTAAAATAAACCAAACCGAACCAATCCACTGTTGAACCGAACCAAACCCAACCCAACTCAAATCTAGCGGGTCGGATCCGGGTCTAACACGTGACCCGAAACCCGTTTCTACCCGAACCCGCAATCCTGATTAGTGGATCGGGCCGGATCCGCCTGACCCGACCCGTCACCACCCGACCCGGCCCGAAACCCTTTCACCTCCCCCAGCCGCTCACCCACCTCTCCTCCGTCGCGTAACCGCCAGCCGAGCCCTCAGCTTCGTATCCCCGCACCGGCCGCCTGCCGCTCCGCTGCCCCGACCCCTCGCTCCGCCTCCCGAAACCGACCACCGCTTCTCCTTCCTCCCCCGCCCTATAAAATCCACCTCGCCTCCCCTTGCCGGAACCCTAAGCTTCCTCATCGTCGTCCTTCTCCCACAGCCATCGACCCGCAGCTGCTCTCCCCAGCGCAGCCGACCTCGCCGCCCGAAGCCGCCCTCCGCCTGGCCCTCTCTCCCCTCCGCTGACTCCACCTTCCCTCCGCCCCGAGCGCCCCCGCATCTTCGTCTTCCCCGACGAGCTCCCCGCAGCCACCTCCGGCTCCAACGCCGACGCCGCCCTCTTCCTTCAGCACCCCATCTCCTCCTCCTGCTCACCTCTCCACCCCGTCGCACCAATATCGAACACCCGAGCCCCAGCCGTCATCTTCCCCGGCTGCCTCGACCTCGAACCTCGCTGTCTCCGCCCTCACCGACGTCTCCGCCGGCCCCGACGAACCCAGCCACCTCCGGCGAAGCCTCGGCGAGCCCAGCACCTCCCCGACGAGCCCCTCCGGCGAGTCTGCGGCGAACCAGAGCCCTAACCCTAGAGCAACAGCCAGGACACGGCGCGGACACAGACACTGTGTCGAGACGACACACGGATACGAAGAATTCTTGGTTTTTCGGAGCCCTGTTCAGGTAACTCGTTCTCTCTCCTCGTTGACCCATTTTTAGTTCCGTCAGTTGTGACGTGTAGGTTGTGTGACCCCCTCGATGCTCGTGCAACCCGCTCGGTGCATCGCATCCTGTGGCGATCGCGAACATCGATCCAAAAATAGAAAAACCAACGCCTGTTTTACCCCGGAACTGTGTATGCCCCGCCAAACGGGACGACTTGGTCGAGTGCGGTCTTCACCGATACGTGCACGTCGTTGATACGAACGTACGGGATTTCGCAGAAGTTGATTTGGATGTGCGTGCACACCAGAATCAACGCGTATCCGCCGACAACGTCCCGTATCCGTCTGTTCTGGATCTCGTTGTAACTTTGTGTACACACGTAGGATCGAGACAAAACTTGCGCCATCGGACTCATAGCAATACGCTGGTCCTGTGACCCAAGTTTGGTTCGATTCTGAGAAATTTGATAAAATCGTGTATCGTGGGCCCCATAGGCTTTACTTGACGGGCGATTTTGTGATCGGCTCATCGGAATCCAATTCTGGAAGTTCTGTTGGGTTCGTATCATCGTTCTGGACCTGTTGACACTAAGTTTGACAGATTTGGAGACCCTTTGTTCTGACACATTTTTCGGTGCAAAGCGGCCCACATGTGGACCCCGCCTTGACTTGAAAATGTCATTTTTGCCACTGTGTCCAAATTGGACTCAAGGACAGGCGTTTCTAGCTATTTGATATTTTTTGGATCTGATGGTGATGTCTATTTCAGCAATCGGAGAACTGTCTGCAAATTTCGCTGCTGCCAGAGCTACAATTGGAGCCGGAACCCCAGGCAAGTGTAACTTGCCAAATCCTGCAGTTCTTGTTACATATTCTTTGCCTTATTTATACATTGTTGTACATGCTTGACCTAGGACCGTGTAACGTACTTAGCGTCCGATTAATAGTCTGGTACCAACACCGTACGCGGAGTTGTGTAACGTCATATAGAGATGGATATCGTGACCCTTTGCATTCTCGTACTTGCATTATCAAGTACGTTATACCCAGTACACCTGACACAAATCATGAGACAGAATCTTCCTGAGATATTCATGGTGATTCTGTATAGGATAAAGGTTTTATGACATAGACATTATATTCTAAGATCATTATATGACTTGCTGTATTAGTTTTGATCTTGCGTGTCATGGACATGAGACGTGTTATTTCATTGGGTGGGGAGAGACACACAGGCTACAGGCTGATTATATATATATATATATATATATATATATATATATATATATATATATATATATATCACTACATAGTAAACTATATAGTATAACTGCTACCGGCTCCCAGACACAGAGCTTGTAGTGGTCTCAGCCTAAGTTCTAGTGTTGCTCTCAACTTGCATTTCATATAGATGGTTATATAGTTTACCCCCTTTGTTTCATTTATTGCTGCACTACATTTATTTTGGCATGAGTTATTTTGTACCTTGCTATGTCCCCTGAGGACCTGGATCCGGATTATGTCCCCAGGATTAGCAGAGGAGATCCACTCTGAGGTTTACAAGACAGGAGCATTAGCAGGAGCCGAAGCAGGATCAGGTACACACAGTGGAGCAGAACCAGGAATCGAGAACTAGGTGATTGCCATAGATTTTCCTGAGTATATGTTTCTTCCATACTCAGTTTGTGATGTTCTTTACATTCTTGTTTAAATGAACAATTGTATCAGACTTGATTATCGGGTTGTTTTCCGATTTAATTACTTGTGACTTGATGTTGATGTTTATATTCCTTTTGTTGATATTGATTTATTCATTTCTGTGGATGAGATTAGTAGACCCTGATTATTGTTTTACAACTTAAGTATGCTCCCATGGATCCATTAAATTGGGTTTGTCCATCGGAGTGTGCTGCTGGCCTTTGCCACGTGTCCGGTCCCTCGGTATTTTGGCACTGGGGCGTGACAAGTACTACTAGTAGTACTACCAGGAACCATCGATCTCTCTAGAAGATCATACTAGTCTAAGACTAGTCGATCGGGAAATCCATGTCTCCTACCTGAGGCTCATGGTGAGTAGGGTACAAGTCATCTCTGCCTAAAATGTCAACATATCTAGTCAGAATTGGAGCAAAATACAATTATAGCTATGAAGATACACAATACATCTATTAATCTGTCAGGATAAAAATTGGACAATAATATAATAAAATTAGATTATCAAGTAATAAAAAAATATAGTGAACTCTAGTAATATAACAGGTAGTAAAATAGATCTAACAACATGAAAACAAGTGAACTAAAACACAAAAATCTAGAATATGACAACAACAATAAATATTGTGTAACTTAGAATACATAGTTCACATGTGGATAACTAGGGCTAATTCGACACGTAATACGTGTAGTATATGACTGCTATCAATCAAATACGAATAGTTAAATATGCACGTACGACTCTCTCTCATAAACAATCATAAATACGAATAATCGTGAATCATGATGTGGATAATCACGTATCACGAATATGGATAGTCATGACTCACGAATTCAGATTATCATGAATCATGATACGGATAAAAACCAAATCATGAACCAAGATAAATCTCTCAAGTGCATGAATCATATTATCAAAACAAACTAACAAGAACTATATAAACATATAAAATAACATTTATAATATAAAGATAACATCAAGTGTAATGTACTTGCCTGGTAATTGGTTGACGTCAACGTATCGGTCACGAATGTGTCGATACAGATTCTAACTGGAAGCTAGTTAACCAAAACAAATCCATATACCCAAATGAATATCATCATTGAGTCTAGAAGGGGTTAAATATATAATGGCCATAGATGGTTCCGATGAAGTGGATAAAATATCATTATGGGATCAAACTTTGTCCAAAAGCGGCCCACAAAGTCAAAAAATGGAGCCAAATTAGCCCCAGCCAAATATATATATATACATATATATACATATATATACATATATATATATATATATATATATATATATATATATATATATATATATATACATATATATATATATATATATATATATACATATATATATATATCAAACAAGATCAAAATGACACCAGGAGTCTAATGGTGATATCGAAATCGCGATTCAAAAATCAGAATTCGTAAATGTCGTATTGGAAATCAACATTGACAAGTTTTGGGTTCAGTGATCACTCAAAATTTGGGGACGAAAAGGGTCTAACAAGTGAAATAATTTGTTGTTCAAATTTCAGATGGAGATGGTCATACTTGCTCTTCTAATGGAGGTGTCATAAATCCACATTCTGTGATATATTTCACAACTTTCACCTTCTGTGATATATGGTCATACTTGCTCTCCATGGGTATGTGTATGGTTCCTCATCTTGATTGATGTATAGGTATTTCTCTTTAACCTTTTACAGCCTGTTACACTAATCTGTGATATATTTCACAACTTTCATTACCAATCTTGATATTTCTCTACTCATGGCATCTCATTGTTACTCCTCATGCATATATATTTCTTTACCTTTAACACACCCGATCTAAATCATCAAATTTAACATCATGCTCCATTAATTCTTAACACAATTTTCTTGATACCTAATTGTTTACATAGATCACTCAATTACATAATCATGATTATCCAAGACGGGTAATTGGCTCTGATACTAACTCTGAGAACTATCACTGACACTCTATACTCTCCTTTTACTTATAGTACTATAATTACACTTATCCTAGAACCATTGTTACAAGGTATTATGCTATGGTTAACTCTAGATTAAAGTCTACTGCTCACATATCCAACTAGGAAACACTTACAACTCACAAGCAACACTCAGTCAATACCAATACAAGACACAACCAAAATTGCAAGTCACTAATTATCATACTAACAAGGAATCCTCAAAGAAAATAAGCTCAAAAAGGAACTGGATCAAGGACGGAAGGTATCTTTACTGCTAGTAAAGAAAAGAAGCGATGGAACAAAGTCCTGGAATAACATAAATAGATAAGTCTTGAGATGATACTTCAAGAACCAATTTAAGATACAACCTGATAATCATACACGTCTATCAGAAATCATGACACACAGAATCCTCGCCACGCCAGTAAGCATAGATGCGATAAACGACAGGTTCCGTAACTAAGGTATGCAACCCTATAATCATGTCATCTAGAATACTCGCCACGCCAACCGGTATGGCTGCGAGAAACTCTAAATCTCATAACTAAAGTATGTACATCCAAGTTAGGTTCCTACGTTCTTGTTACGACAGCTAATATGGCTGCGATAAACTCTAGGTTCCATAACCAAAGTAGACGTTTTACCTTTCTCACTGTCCTCATCAATATATGTCATCAAATGATACCGTAAATTTTAGCCCATAAAATTCATCTCGATATGAAATCAACTCAACAACGATACCAAGAATTTAAATTTAACAACTGGTCAACAAGAATCAAACTCAACAATGATACCAAGATTTTAATTTAATAACTGTTCAATAAGGATCAAGTTCAATAACAACAAGCGAGAGCAGACGGGAACAAGGGGAAAAAAGGATTTAAATTGGAAAATTTATAATGAGATTCTCAAGGGTCGTCCCAGGAATCTCTCAAATAATTTGTGATTGAGTATCCTCTCTCATCCTAGTATCCTATGTCCTATATTCTATAGCAGGTACGCAGTAGTACAACTAAGACGCCGCACTACCACGACATCGCACAACTTGCGAAGTCTGACCTGCATGGGCCACCACTAAAAACGTGTCACGACCCGCACCCGGTTTAGGGGCACGAGAGCGTGGGTACGTCCAGCCTACGCCGCAGCATCGGCGGTAGAACGCTGTCTAGGTCAAGTACTATCTAAATAATCTTACACTAGTATCCAACTCCATAAGGAGACACGGATAACACTATAAATTGAATAACATACTCAATCACAACTACAGCACGATAAGAATTTGAAGAAACAAAAGAATACAACACAAGTCTACTGACAAAATAATCATACCTTAAATCAGTAACAACCAATCCCCAAGTGTCAGAAACAAATCCACTAAGGTCACAGTCTGGAAAAATATTTTCCAGTCAGGAAGGAGCAAAGTACATCTCTAAATAGCAGTTCTATATAAATGACATAAACTATGTAGCAGTTCTAGATGGAAACATACCAGATGCATGTATAGGTACGAGAAATGTACAATGAGAGAAATACTGAAAATACTGTAAGTAAATGCAGGAAAAGAACAATATGTCAATGAGCAAGAAAACTATGACTAAGTGTGTGAGTACTAGCTTTAATATGTGATCGGCTTGGGAACTTGATCAGGCTGGTTACATGTGATTAGCTATGGTTCATATAAAGTCAGGCTAACCGTTGGTTAGCTATGATGCATGTAGAGATCAGGCTAATCATACGTAACAGCTATGGAGCATGTAAATGGTCAGGCCGCACCCGACGTGAGATGTGGGGTGAGCTATGGTGCATATAAAGTTGGGTATGATCACATATCTACACTAAAGTACTCCCCAAACCCCCGACTGGTATAGTAGATCCAATCATGGTACGCTATGGCACGGAATTTCCTAGGAAGGTAGCAAATCTCCCCGGGAATCAGTGTCTGTACATGCACAAGATATCAAGGAAACAAGTCTTGTACAAGCTACACCATGAATAAGGAATAACATCTCATGACGAGATCCGTGTATACCAATCCGTGTAACCAACGTGTCAGGAACATGAATATTTACACTAGATACAGTGAACATAGGAGATATCATAAATTAGAAAATAATCAGAGAATGTACTCGCCTTGGGTCCTTAGCTGGTAATTATTGATGTCCTGTTCCAGAGTATCCCCTGGGTGAACCCACAGTCCTATAAACATATCACAATATCACATTTGCATCAGATGCTATACTAACACATAAACAAAATACTAACTCAGGGCTATGCCAGGCAGGGCACTAGTCAATTAGGGTCATCTAGTAGGGATACGTATATAAATACACATATTATTAATTATCATTAATACTTACAATATATATATATATTTATACTCATCATATTGAATAATATACACCTATTAAATATGTACATTATACCATACCAATCAATACATATACCAAATACGTGTTTATATATATACATTTTATATCCTCAAATATATATATTATTATGATACATTTGTTTATATATACCAAAAATATATATTATGCTACATTTATTTATATATGCCAAATTATGTTTTACAAGTACATATATATTAATACATTTTTATATATATACTATATATTTTTACATACCAAAAATATGTTTATACATGTATATATATATATAGGTACACATATTTATACCAAATGTATTAATTTAATATATATACTTTACCAATATATAATTATACCAAAATACATACATATATATGTTTGTACATATACCAAAATAGTACGTATTTTAACATATACCCATACAAAATATATATACACATATATATATATTTGTACCAAAATAATAATTATACTATATACAGGTAATTATACCAATTAAATATATATATAACATTAAATACGAAAACATACATTAACATATATTATATGTTACAGATAATTTAATACATATATATAAAAATAGAGGTATACGTGAGACATATATATATATATACATATACTAAGTTAAAATATACTATATACACTAATACACAATATTTATACATATACACATTATATTAAAATATACTAAGTATATACAAAATATATATATATACACATGCCAAATTATATTTTTATTAAACATATACCAATTTTACCTACACTAGAATACGTATATATATATATATAATCATATTAATTATATATACACATACATATATTATTCATTAATTATACACACTAATTATATTAATTTACTAGACTAATACATGAAATTACTAAACTAAATATAAATTAACTAAACTAATTATAAATTAATTAACTATTACATATACATTAAACTATTTATTATTAAACTTAAACTAATTACATATACTTAATTCACTATAACCTACTCATTAAATAGAAGAAAGGAAAGGGAAAGAGGGCTCACGGGGTGTTTTCCGGCATCGGCGGAGGAGAAGTCCGCCGGGCAGGGCGTCGGCGCTGGGAAGTCCGCCGGGTCTGCTCGTCTCGTCGGCGGCGGTGGAAACTTGACTCAGCGGTGGAAACCCGAGAGCGGCGACGGGTATTCGGCTCGAGGAGGCGATCGGCGGCTTCGAGGCTCAAGAGCGGCGGCGTCGACTGGATCTGAGGCGGCGGCGGCAGCGAAGCTCGGTCTCGCGGCGGCTTCGTGGCGGCGGATCTGACCCAGCATCAACAGGACGGCGGCGACAACGGCTCCGGTGAGGAGAGCGGCGGGTGCTCGGCCCGAGGAGGAAGTCCCAATCGCCGGCGACAGCGGGATCTAGGTTAGGGTTAGGTTTCTGTGTCGGGGTGGATCGTGTCGGCTGGACACGATGGTTGATGTACTGTGGGGGGACGTGTCCGGGTCTGTCGGACACAGGGGTGGGTGTACTGGTATTGGGTGGACGTGTCCGGGTCTGTCGGACACGAAAATCTGGTTGTAATATTGTAACCGGACACAGAAAATAAATGGATACGATGGGACACCCGGGGTCGGACCCGAGGCCATCACGGCTGACACGGTGATGCTGGACACACGGACACGAGCACACAAAAATGGTGGTGGCTTGTTGGCTTGTGGAGATTTGTGAGGGCTAGCTAATAATTTGGAGATTAGGGTTTCTTGGGAATGGTGATGAGGGACTTAAATAGGGAGAGAGGGTGAGGATTGGCCCAAATAATGAATGGCCCAGATAATAAATAAACTGGCTTGTCATGTGGGAAAAATGAGGGTGAAAAAGGAAGATGGTAAACTTATAAAATTAATAGAAAATATTATAATTTAAGAAATATTTTTAAGGGGCTTCCGATTGGCTACTAATTAACCTCATATTCAAAATATTAGAAAGTATGTAATTCATTTATTTACTACCCCAAATGAATTTAAAAATTATTATGAAGAAAACAACTAGTCCTTTAAATAATTTTATCAAATAAATAATTTTATGATTTCAAGCCAATAAACATTTGATACTAGAGAAATATATATATATTATTATTTATTTATTTATTTTGTAATACATCGACATTTAGGAAAAAATGATTTTTATAAAAGATTTTTAAATCACCTTCTAAAAATCAAATATTGTTCAAAAATCAAATGCAAGAATTCAAGGAGAAAATATTTTATAACTTGGTATTTAAAATAAATTAAAAATCTAATTTTTTTTTCGGAAATTTGGAAATCGGAGGTTACAAGTCTACCCACCTTAGAAAAATTTTGTCCTCGAAATTTAAGATCCTCAATAATTGCATTTACACATTATATTATTTCTATCAAAATTTTAAATTTCAACCAAATAATCATGAAGTAATTCCATATCGTTATTTCACAACCTTTCAAAATTCTATATCATCATATTCCGGAAAATCTTCAAGTTTTAAAATCAAATTCAAATTTTTATCATAATCTCCTCCAAAAATTTAAGTTCGTATCTAATTACTCAAGGATTTTAATATCCAATCCTCCAATTGAATTCCAATTAATGTCTATTTATAACATTCAAAAATCTGTATCCCAAATTTAAATTTTAAACACTAATCCATCATTCATCTTACTCCTCTAACCCAAATTCAATTGATGCTTATTCAAATATAAATCCTCCTCCCGAGAATTGAATTTGACACTATTCCATTAACGATTTATTTCCTGATTTTCTTTTTCCTCAAATACTCAACGATGCGATACTTTCAGAATCTTCAATGCAATATTCATAATATAAACTATAAAATTTCTATCTTGCAATCAAATAGAAAAAATGATAATCTCTCAAATTTTCTCAAATTTTTAATAATCAATTTAATCATATCAAGACCTTCCTAAAATTAATAAATCCTTAATTTTGCCCTGTGAATTTCTTAACTCTCTATTTAAGTTAATGCTTATCCTCGAATTTCAATCAAACCTCGATTTTCGTACAATCAATGATTCATCACCTCTGTTATAACAACCCTTTAATTCTTTATTTATATTAATGCTTATCCATAATTTAATCATCTTGTCTATTTTTGTCAGTCATAATCTTGTCATAGATCCTTGCTATGGTCAAAATCCCAATGATCATGGTTTAAGAAAACTCTACCTACAGCCATACAATTTTAAAAATATAGGTCATGTATCTTTTGTCATGGTATTTCAGTCTCTGTTGGGGTGTACTACAAGTTTTATTCTAACAAGAAATCATGCATACAACTACAGTACTAGGAAAATCAATCCATCAAAAGGCGGAAAAAGGAACATTAGGAGGGAAAGAAAGAACATGCTAACATATTACTTGCGGTATCTGCTATCTCTAACAAACACTTAACTCTAGCACATTTACTAACAAATTCCTATTTCTGTACACTGATATCCTTATCAACTAATCATTAATCCACAAGATCCATGAATATATCAATATTTGCACACACCTGTCTATTAATACCAAAATCTGATACCAAGAACCTATAATATAACCATGGTTCAATAATGCATCTAAGTTTGATACCTCTATCTCTTCAGTACCACACTCTCTGTCAGTTCTCGTTCCTACTACAATTGTCCATACTATTTATTCTCATCACTCCAGTGTACACCAAGTGTAACACCATACTAAGTGCTAAACCCTTTCTAATACAACTCTAGATGGACACCCAAGTCAGTCTGCGGTGCCATCTCAATCCTGCTCAAGTTATCAGACCCTTACACATGTATATCATCTACTCATATATTAATATTCATATTTCTCATCTACCATAAATTTAATTCTCAAAAATAATCATCAAGGTTTAACTTCTCGATCAACTTAAAAATAAATGCATATGCCTCCTCAAAGTCAGATACTCAACATCGAATAAAAATTTTAATCACTTCTAAAATCTTTGTAACCTTAACCATGTTTATTGAATTCATATTTGAAATTCTCAAAAATTTAATGACATAATCTAACTCCTCTATTATTAAAAATAAAATTTTATTTCCACTTTTTAATTTATAACTCCACAATGTACATATCAGTGCTCACGGTCTCTGATACTCAAGGTGCACTCAAAGCATCTAGTGTCTACAATTGTGTACTAAAATTGTACTGCCTGAATCACTTGTACTATTACCTCCAATGATCAAATTTATCATCAACTGTGTTTTCTTTCATGATTTTAATTTATGTCAACTGGTATATCATCTAATCATCATCACACCGAGTGCTTACTGTTATTAACGTCATCCTAGACTAATCCTCGATATAGAATCATTAGCACTCTTGGTATTACATTACTAGCTTTATTAATGGATCATCTCATCAAGCTCATTATAACTCATGATTACATGTATCAACTATAGCACTCATATTTATTTACTCCCATGGGTATGTGTATGGTTCCTCATCTTGATTGATGTATAGGTATTTCTCTTTAACCTTTTACAGCCTGTTACACTATTCTGTGATATATTTCACAACTTTTATTACCAATCTTGATATTTCTCTACTCATGGCATCTCATTGTTACTCCTCATGCATATATATTTCTTTACCTTTAACACACCCGATCTAAATCATCAAATTTAACATCATGCTCCATTAATTCTTAACACAATTTTCTTGATACCTAATTGTTTACATAGATCACTCAATTACATAATCATGATTATCCAAGAAGGGTAATTGGCTCTGATACTAACTCTGAGAACTATCACTGACACTCTATACTCTCCTTTTACTTATAGTACTATAATTACACTTATCCTAGAACCATTGTTACAAGGTATTATGCTATGGTTAACTCTAGATTAAAGTCTACTGCTCACATATCCAACTAGGAAACACTTACAACTCACAAGCAACACTCAGTCAATACCAATACAAGACACAACCAAAATTGCAAGTCACTAATTATCATACTAACAAGGAATCCTCAAAGAAAATAAGCTCAAAAAGGAACTGGATCAAGGACGGAAGGTATCTTTACTGCTAGTAAAGAAAAGAAGCGATGGAACAAAGTCCTGGAATAACATAAATAGATAAGTCTTGAGATGATACTTCAAGAACCAATTTAAGATACAACATGATAATCATACACGTCTATCAGAAATCATGACACACAGAATCCTCGCCACGCCAGTAAGCATAGATGCGATAAACGACAGGTTCCGTAACTAAGGTATGCAACCCTATAATCATATCATCTAGAATACTCGCCACGCCAACCGGTATGGCTGCGAGAAACTCTAAATCTCATAACTAAAGTATGTACATCCAAGTTAGGTTCCTACGTTCTTGTCACGACAGCTAATATGGCTGCGATAAACTCTAGGTTCCATAACCAAAGTAGACGTTTTACCTTTCTCACTGTCCTCATCAATATATGTCATCAAATGATACCGTAAATTTTAGCCCATAAAATTCATCTCGATATGAAATCAACTCAACAACGATACCAAGAATTTAAATTTAACAACTGGTCAACAAGAATCAAACTCAACAATGATACCAAGATTTTAATTTAATAACTGTTCAATAAGGATCAAGTTCAATAACAACAAGCGAGAGCAGACGGGAACAAGGGGAAAAAAGGATTTAAATTGGAAAATTTATAATGAGATTCTCAAGGGTCGTCCCAGAAATCTCTCAAATAATTTGTGATTGAGTATCCTCTCTCATCCTAGTATCCTATGTCCTATATTCTATAGCAGGTACGCAGTAGTACAACTAAGACGCCGCACTACCACGACATCGCACAACTTGCGAAGTCTGACCTGCATGGGCCACCACTAAAAATGTGTTACGATCCGCACCCGGTTTAGGGGCACGAGAGCGTGGGTACGTCCAGCCTACGCCGCAGCATCGGCGGTAGAACGCTGTCTAGGTCAAGTACTATCTAAATAATCTCACACTAGTATCCAACTCCATAAGGAGACACGGATAACACTATAAATTGAATAACATACTCAATCACAACTACAGCACGATAAGAATTTGAAGAAACAAAAGAATACAACACAAGTCTACTGACAAAATAATCATACCTGAAATCAGTAACAACCAATCCCCAAGTGTCAGAAACAAGTCCACTAAGGTCACAGTCTGGAAAAATATTTTCCAGTCAGGAAGGAGCAAAGTACATCTCTAAATAGCAGTTCTATATAAATGACATAAACTATGTAGCAGTTCTAGATGGAAACATACCAGATGCATGTATAGGTACGAGAAATGTACAATGAGAGAAATACTGAAAATACTGTAAGTAAATGCAGGAAAAGAACAATATGTCAATGAGCAAGAAACCTATGACTAAGTGTGTGAGTACTAGCTTTAATATGTGATCGGCTTGGGAACTTGATCAGGCTGGTTACATGTGATTAGCTATGGTTCATATAAAGTCAGGCTAACCGTTGGTTAGCTATGATGCATGTAGAGATCAGGCTAATCACACGTAACAGCTATGGATGTAAATGGTCAGGCCGCACCCGACGTGAGATATGGGGTGAGCTATGGTGCATATAAAGTTGGGTATGATCACATATCTACACTAAAGTACTCCCCAAACCCCCGACTGGTATAGTAGATCCAATCATGGTACGCTATGGCACGGAATTCCCTAGGAAGGTAGCAAATCTCTCCGGGAATCAGTGTCTGTACATGCACAAGATATCAAGGAAACAAGTCTTGTACAAGCTACACCATGAATAAGGAATAACATCTCATGACGAGATCCGTGTATACCAATCCGTGTAACCAACGTGTCAGGAACATGAATATTTACACTAGATACAGTGAACATAGGAGATATCATAAATTAGAAACTAATCAGAGAATGTACTCGCCTTGGGTCCTTAGCTGGTAATTATTGATGTCCTGTTCCAGAGTATCCCCTGGGTGAACCCACAGTCCTATAAACATATCACAATATCACATTTGCATCAGATGCTATACTAACACACAAACAAAATACTAACTCAGGGCTATGCCAGGCAGGGCACTAGTCAATTAGGGTCATCTAGTAGGGATACGTATATAAATACACATATTATTAATTATCATTAATACTTACAATATATATATATTTATACTCATCATATTGAATAATATACACCTATTAAATATGTACATTATACCATACCAATCAATACATATACCAAATACGTGTTTATATATATACATTTTATATCCTCAAATATATATATTATTATGATACATTTGTTTATATATACCAAAAATATATATTATGCTACATTTATTTATATATGCCAAATTATGTTTTACAAGTACATATATATTAATACATTTATATATATATACTATATATTTTTACATACCAAAAATATGTTTATACATGTATATATATATATAGGTACACATATTTATACCAAATGTATTAATTTAATATATATACTTTACCAATATATAATTATACCAAAATACATACATATATATGTTTGTACATATACCAAAATAGTACGTATTTTAACATATACCCATACAAAATATATATACACATATATATATATTTGTACCAAAATAATAATTATACTATATACAGGTAATTATACCAATTAAATATATATATAACATTAAATACGAAAACATACATTAACATATATTATATGTTACAGATAATTTAATACATATATATAAAAATAGAGGTATACGTGAGACATATATATATATATACATATACTAAGTTAAAATATACTATATACACTAATACACAATATTTATACATATACACATTATATTAAAATATACTAAGTATATACAAAATATATATATATATATACACATGCCAAATTATATTTTTATTAAACATATACCAATTTTACCTACACTAGAATACGTATATATATATATATAATCATATTAATTATATATACACATACATATATTATTCATTAATTATACACACTAATTATATTAATTTACTAGACTAATACATGAAATTACTAAACTAAATATAAATTAACTAAACTAATTATAAATTAATTAACTATTACATATACATTAAACTATTTATTATTAAACTTAAACTAATTACATATACTTAATTCACTGTAACCTACTCATTAAATAGAAGAAAGGAAAGGGAAAGAGGGCTCACGGGGTGTTTTCCGGCGTCGACGGAGGAGAAGTCCGCCGGGCAGGGCGTCGGCGCTGGGAAGTCCGCCGGGTCTGCTCGTCTCGTCGGCGGCGGTGGAAACTTGACTCAGCGGTGGAAACCCGAGAGCGGCGGCGGGTATTCGGCTCGAGGAGGCGATCGGCGGCTTCGAGGCTCAAGAGCGGCGGCGTCGACTGGATCTAAGGCGGCAGCGGCAGCGAAGCTCGGTCT
Source organism: Iris macrosiphon (assembly GCA_036927795.1). NCBI lineage: Eukaryota > Viridiplantae > Streptophyta > Magnoliopsida > Asparagales > Iridaceae > Iris > Iris macrosiphon. The sequence goes on along the minus strand of JAYESA010000013.1, from coordinate 153,399,120 downwards.
CGCGGCGGCTTCGTGGCGGCGGATCTGACCCAGCATCAACAGGACGACGGCGACAACGGCTCCGGTGAGGAGAGCGGCGGGTGCTCGGCCCGAGGAGGAAGTCCCAGTCGCCGGCGACAGCGGGATCTAGGTTAGGGTTAGGTTTCTGTGTCGGGGTGGATCGTGTCGGCTGGACACGATGGTTGATGTACTGTGGGGGGACGTGTCCGGGTCTGTCGGACACAGGGGTGGGTGTACTGGTATTGGGTGGACGTGTCCGGGTCTGTCGGACACGAAAATCTGGTTGTAATATTGTAACCGGACACAGAAAATAAATGGATACGATGGGACACCCGGGGTCGGACCCGAGGCCATCACGGCTGACACGGTGATGCTGGACACACGGACACGAGCACACAAAAATGGTGGTGTCTTGTTGGCTTGTGGAGATTTGTGAGGGCTAGCTAATAATTTGGAGATTAGGCTTTCTTGGGAATGGTGATGAGGGACTTAAATAGGGAGAGAGGGTGAGGATTGGCCCAAATAATGAATGGCCCAGATAATAAATAAACTGGCTTGTCATGTGGGAAAAATGAGGGTAAAAAAGGAAGATGGTAAACTTATAAAATTAATAGAAAATATTATAATTTAAGAAATATTTTTAAGGGGCTTCCGATTGGCTACTAATTAACCTCATATTCAAAATATTAGAAAGTATGTAATTCATTTATTTACTACCCCAAATGAATTTAAAAATTATTATGAAGCAAGTCATATAATGTCTATGACACGCAGGATCAAAACTAATGCAGCAAGTCATATAATGTCTATGAATATAATGTCTATGTCATAAAACATAAATCCTATACATAATCACCATGAATATCTCAGGAAGATTCTGTCTCATGAATAGTGTCAAGTGTCCTGGGTCTATGTACTTGATAAGACAAGTACGAGAATGTAAAGGGGTCACGATATCCAACTCTAGGTGACGTTACACAACTCCGCGTACGGTGTTGGCACCCGACTATAATCGGACGCTAAGTAAATCACACGGTCCTAGGTCAAGCATGTACAACAATATATAAACAAATCAAGAAAATATGTTACAAGAACTGTAATTTTGGTAAGGTACACTTGCATGTGGTTCTGGCTCCAACTGTAGCTCTGGTCTCAGGATGATTTGAAGGTACTACTCCGGTTGCTGAAATAAACATCACCATCAGTCTCAGAAAATATCAAATAGCTAGAAACGTCTGTCCTTAAGTCCAATTTGGACACAGGGACAAAAAGATAGTTACGGGTCAAAGCGGGGTCCTCATGTGGGCCGCTTTGCACCGAAAAATGTGTCAGGGTCAAAGGTCTCCAAATTCGTCAAACTTAGTGTCAATAAGTTAGAAATAATGATACGAACCCAACGGAACTTCCAGAACTGGATTCCGATGAGACGATCACAAAATTGCCCGTCAAGTAGAGCCGTGGGGCCCACGATACAAGATTTTGTCAATGTTCTCAGAATCAAACCAAACTTGGGTCGTAGAACCAGCGTATTGCTACGAGTCCGATGGTGCAAGTTTCGTTTCGATCTGACGTGTGTACACAAAGTTACAACGTGTTCTAGAACGTGTGTACACAAAGTTTCGATCTGACGTGTGTACACAAAGTTACAACGTGTTATAGCACATCCAAAACAACTTCCGTGAAATCCCGCACGTCCGTATCAACGGCGCGCACGTCCGTATCAACTTGCGACCAAGTCGTCCCGTTTGGCGGGGCGTACTCAATTTCGGCACGAAACAGGGCATTGTTTTTCCTGTTTTTGGATCGCGGTTCGCAATCACCAAAGGACGCGACACACCGAGCCGGTTGCACGGGCATCGAGAGGGTTACACATTCTACGCGACACAACTAACGGAACAGAAAATGGGACAAGGAGAGAGAACGGGTTACCTGAACAGGGCTCCGTGGAACGGGGTTTCTTCGTGTCCGTGAAATGATGCGACACGACACTGATCGTGTCCGGGGACTGTGCAGCTGTGTCCGGTCTAGGTTTAGACTTCTGTTGGCCGGAGGCTGCGAAGCTGGCCGGAGCAGGGTCGGGCAGCGCTGCGGCTAGGGCTCCAGGGTCATCGGCTCGTCGGGGCATCTCAGGTGGAGCTAGGGCAACTCGTTGGTGGCCGGGGAGAGGCGGCGTTGCTCGGGGCTCGTGGCGGAGGAAGGAGGAGTGAAGGCGAGGTCGTGGGGTCGGGGTGGCTTGGGATCAGTCGGCTGGGGTTAAGTCAGGGCGGCGAGGGGGCTGGGCAGCGGAGGAAGGAGAAGGGAAGGCGGAAACGGTCGGGCTGTGGGTCGGGGACGGGTCGAGCGGGGCTGGGCGGAGCGAGGAGATTCAGGGGGGAGGTGATCGAGACGGAGTGGAGATGCAGCGACGGAGATAGGCTAGGGTTCTGGCGAGCTAGGAGATTATTTATAGGGGTAGCCGCCGGGTCAGAACAGTAAATCCGGGTTGGTTACCGACTAGGGTTTCGATCGGGTCGGGTCGGCGGGTCAGCGGGTCGGGTTCAATATGAATCCGGCCCGATCCGCTAATGTTTAAGTATGGGTTTCGGGTCGGGTTTAGATCCGACCCGACCCGCTAAGGCTGACTTTGGTTCAGTTAAACCGGGTCTGGGTTGGTTTGGTTTATTTCAAAATAAGCCGGGTTTATTTCTAGGGTTTAATTCGATTTATTTAATCTTAGTTTTTAGGGCTTTAAAAATGCTTTCGGAGTCCAATAAATTCACAGAAAAATACCCTATGTCCAGTTTTCTATTTTACACCAAAAAATATTATTTTTATAATATTTTAATATTAATATTATTTAAAAATCATTTAAATTCAAAATACCTAATTTTTAATTACAGAAAATCCCAAAAAAATGTGAAAAATCCAAATTAAAAATTTCTGAAAAATCAGGGGGTTACAATCTACCCAACTTATAAAAATTTCTTCCTCGAAATTAAACTAGGGTAGGGTCTCTCTATTAAATCTTACTTGATTAAAGTCTAAAGAATTACTTTCAAGTGAGCAATGCGGTCTCTACCCAACTTATAATTTACCCATCTATTATCTAAGGCTATACATCTAAGAAAGCTACGACCCAAATTATTTAATCATGTTATTGAATCCTCAAGTCTTTAACACCAAACATATCACCTATGATATTCCCGTAATCATTTATAAAAGGGTCATCAACAATGCGACCGGCCTGTGGGGTATATCTAGTATTGTCTATATATCAAACTTATACCAAGCATGAGGTTTCGTCTTTCCGAAATAAGGGAAGACGGAGATCAATAATAAAGAGTTCAAGGGTGAGGTAATAGAATAGAAGTATCGGGATCAAGGCGTTTAAAGAATTCAAATGAGAATTGTTAAGCAGTTGTGGATTGAAATCCTATTCTGGTAATTCTTCGTTCGCATGCTCGTATTAGTACAGTTATGTAACCGATACGATATGTCAGACATGTCCCGGGCAAGTATATTCGTCTACTAATCACTACATATCTCAATCCACGTAAAGTAGTATTACGAGGGGCGAATCAAGCGCACTAAGGATAGCTAGACCTTAATATACTGATTCTGAAATGTATTAGTGTGTTAACCCACTAATACATATATCATGATCAAGCTCGATAGAAGGGTAAGCTTGCAAAACTAGGCTATATTAGCAGCATAAGTCAAGGTAGTACAACAAATATAAGTTCGCTAGATGATGATGAAATGAGGTACAAATTAATTCAAGTTCACAAAAAGGCAAAAACAAAATAAGCAATAATAATAAAGACTTTACAATCTCTACAGTTATCATACAACCTCCTTGTCTATGTCGCTAGTCGACCAAATGGGGGCAAGGACCTCTAAATTCTACCGTCTGAGTAAGCACTGTCATCTTACGCAAGTCTAAAGTTGTGTCATCCTAGTTCACTTCATCAATGGGTCAATAGGGCTAGGTGGTACTATGTTGTGAGGCATACTACCCAACTTAAAACAATAAACTAATATTGAATTTGTCTTAAGGATACCGTGGAAACTCTTGTTATGGTCTACGATAAGGGGTCTTGGTACATATTAGGGTATCCTCCTATATTACATAGGTCATGGTCGTCTTAAGCCTTAGTCTTAGTGCTTATAGAACAAGTGTCGATGGTGAGGATAGTAGAGTTACTGGCCGTCAAGGGTAAGGGATCTAACTTGTATCGAGGTGGGGGTACTAATTACGCGACTTAAAGCTAAGGGGTAATCATTAGGTCCTAATCTACAATAATAACTTAAACCGTCAAGTTCAAATTACCAATCACATAATAAAAAAAATTAGAGTAATAACCACAATAAACAATAAGAGGCGCACAGGAATCAAGGCAGGATGCAAGTCAAGAAATTAATTCGAATCCGATATAGATGTCAAGAACGATTCAAGCAAGTGGATGAGATCCAAAACTTATCCTATTCTTATTGCAGGCTTGCTCGGTCCCTAAGTTGAAACCGAACAATTTAGTCGTTGACCTGCATGGGCCACCACAAAAACTATGTCACGCCCCAGTCCCAAAATATCGAGAGACTGGACACGTGGCAATGGCCAGCAGCACACACCGATGGACAAACCTAATTTAATGGATCCATCGGGGCACACTTAAGCTGTAGTACAACAATAATGGTCTAATTATACTAATCTCATCCACAGATATGAATACAACAATATCAGAATCATAAAGCAAGATCAATCTCAATAAAATATAAACTCGGGAAATAACCCGATAATGAGTCTGATACATCTGTCAAGATACAAGAATAAAGATAACCACAACAAATACTGAGTATAGAAACAGTATATACTCAGAAGATACCCTCGGTGATCACTCGTCTACTGGATCTGGTACTGCTCTAGTGCCTGCTCCTGATAATGCTCCTGCTCCGTAAACCTCGGGATAGATCTCGTCAACTAATCCTGGGGACATAATCCGGATCCAGGTCCTCAGGGGACATAGCAAGGTACAAAAATAACTCAAGCCAAAATAAATACTGTGTAGCAATAAATAAAATAATAGGATAAATATATAACCAGCTAAGTGATATACAAGTTGAGAGTTTTAGTCATACTCGGGCTGAGACTACTACAGGATCTGTGTCGGGGAAACCTATAGCAGTATTCTCTCGAAGGGCCAGAACTTGTGCCAAAGCTCTGGGTCAGAGACTAAGACACCTCCAGATGACAATATATATAATATAATCAGCCTTTGATATGGTAATACTCTCCCCACCCAATGTAATCTCACGTCTCATGTCCATGACACGCAGGATCAAAACTAATGCAGCAAGTCATATAATGTCTATGAATATAATATCTATGTCATAAAACATATATCCTATACAGAATTACCATGAATATCTCAGAAAGATTTTATCTCATAAATAGTGTCAAGTGTCCTGGGTCTATGTACTTGATAAGACAAGTACGAGAATGTAAAGGGGTCACGATATCCAACTCTAGGTGACGTTACACAACTCCGCGTACGGTGTTGGCACCCGACTATAATCGGACGCTAAGTAAGTCACACGGTCCTAGGTCAAGCATGTACAACAATATATAAACAAATCAAGAAAATATGTAACAAGAACTATAATGTTGGCAAGGTACACTTGCATGTGGTTCTGGCTCCAACTGTAGCTCTGGTCTCAGGATGATTTGCAGGTACTACTCCGGTTGCTGAAATAAACATCACCATCAGTCTCAGAAAATATCAAATAGCTAGAAACGTCTGTCCTTAAGTCTAATTTGGACACAGGGGCAAAATGACAGTTCCGGGTCAAAGCGGGGTCCTAATGTGGGCCGCTTTGCACCGAAAAACGTGTCAGGGTCAAAGGTCTCCAAATTCGTCAAACTTAGTGTCAATAAGTCAGGAACGATGATACGAACCCAATGAAAGTTCCATAACTGGATTCCGATGAGCCGATCACAAAATCGCCCGTCAAGTGGAGCCGTGGGGCCCACGATACGCAATTTTGTCAACGTTCTCAGAATCGAACCAAACTTGGGTCACAGGACCAGCATATTGCTATGAGTCCGATGGCGTAAGTTTCGTTTCGATCCGACGTGTATACACAAAGTTATAATTTGTTCCATAACAGGCAAATACGGGGCGTTGTCGGCGGATACGCGTTGATTCCGGTGTGCAAGCACATCCAAAACAACTTCTGCGAAATCCCGCACGTCCGTATCATCGGCGCGCACATTTCGGTGAAGACCGCGCGCGACCAAGTCGTCCCGTTTGGCAGGGCGTACTCTGTTCCGGCACGAAACAGGGCGTTGTTTTTCCTGTTTTTGGATCGCGGTTCGCGATCACCACAGGACACGATGCACCGAGCGGGTTGCACGGTCATCGAGAGGGTTACAAAGTCTATGCGACACAACTGACGAAACAAAAAATGGGGCAATGAGGAGAGAGAACGGGTTACCTGAACAGGGCTCCGTGGAATGGGGTTTCTTCGTGTACGTGAAGAAATGAGACATGACACTGATCGTGTCCGGCTACTGTGCAGCTGTGTCCGGTCTAGGTTTAGACTTCTGTTGGCCGGAGGCGGCGAAGCTGGACGGAGCAGGGTCGGGCGGCGCTGCGGCTAGGGCTCCGTGGTCGTCGGCTCGTCGGGGGCGTCTCAGGCGGAGCTAGGGCAAATCGTTGGTGGCCGGGGAGAGGCGGCGTTGCTCGGGGCTCGTGGCGGAGGAAGGAGGAGGGAAGGCGAGGTCGTGGGGTCGGGGTGGCTTAGGATCAGTCAGCCGGGGTCGAATCAGGGCGGCGAGGGGGCTGGGCTGCGGAGGAAGGAGAAGGGAAGGCGAAAACGGTCGGGCTGTGGGTCGGGGACGGGTTGAGCGGGGCTGGGCGGAGCGAGGATATTCAGGGCGGAGGTGATCGAGACGGAGTGGAGATGCAGCGGCGGAGATGGGCTAGGGTTCCGGCGAGCTAGGAGATTATTTATAGGGGTAGCCGCCGGGTCGGAACAGTAAATCCGGGTCGGTTACCTACTAGGGTTTCGATCGACTCGGGTCGGCGGGTCAGCGGGTCGGATTCAATATGAATTCGGCCCGATCCGCTAATGTTTAAGTGCGGGTTCGGGTAGGCAGGTTTCGGGTCGGGTTTAGATCCGACCCGACCCGCTAAGGCTGGGTTTGGTTCAGTTGAACCTGGTCTGGGTTGGTTTGGTTTATTTCAAAATAAACCGGATTTATTTCTAGGGTTTAATTCGGTTTATTTAAACTTAGTTTTTAGGACTTTAAAAATGCTTTCGGAGTCCAATAAATTTACAGAAAAATATCCTATGTCCAGTTTTCCATTTTACACCAGAAAATATTATTTTCATAATATTTTAAAATTAATTAATATTATTGAAAAATTATTTAAATTCAAAATATCCTAGTTTTAATTACAGAAAATTCCAAAAAATTGTAAAAAATCCAAATTAAAATTTTTTGAAAAATCAGGGGGTTACACCCTCAGACAGACGGGCAGTCGGAGAGGCCTATCCAGACTCACGAAGATATGCTACGCACATATATTTTCGATTTTGGAGGCTCTTGCGAGGATCATATTCACTTGGTAGAGTTTTCTTACAACAACAGCTACCAGGCCAGTATCGAGATATCACCATTTGAGGCATTGTATGGAAGAAGATGCCGTACTCCGTTATTATGGGATAATGTTGGTGAGAGAGACTTATTAGGACCAGAGATGGTCGTGGATGTAGCTGAGAAAATGAAGCTCATCAGGGATAGACTTCGGGTGGCGCAGGACAGACAACGGCATTGGGCCGATAGCCACTGGAGACCTTTGGAGTATAAGGTATAGATTTTGTTTGTATTGCTTGTGATTGCTTATTTTATTTAGAGTGTTAAGGATGTGTTTTAAGCTAGGTTGGTGATCTGGTTTTCTTGAGGATTTTTTCGACACGAGGCACGATTCGCTTTGGTGGAGGCGGGAAGCTTAGTCCACAATACATCGGACCCTTCGGTGTTCTTGAGAGGGTCAGTGCAGTGGCCTACAGACTAGACTTGCCTCATGCATTAGAAGGAGTGCACAACATGTTCCACGTATCACAGCCGAGATGGTCTGTGGTAGATCCTAGCCATGGACTAGATCACTCGAAGATCGAGGTTGGTTCGACACTCAGCTACCCAGAGCAGCCCGTGAAGATTTTGGACCGCAGGGAGAAGGTACTGCAGAACCAGATGATTCCTTTGGTGCGTGTCGCATGGAGGCATCACTCACCAGGGAAGAGTACCTGGGAGCGAGAGGCCGAGATGCGCGAGCGATATCCTTATCTGTTTGAGCCGTGAGGTATAATTCTTTCTTGCTTGTATTGATTATTCTTGGTAGTTAGTTTCTTCCTTAATTTCGAGGACAAAATTTTTCTAAGGTGGATAGGATTATCACCCTCAATTTTCCAGCTAGGGGTAGTTTGGTAATTTGGCATGGATATTTAATTTTAGGAATATAATATTAAATAATTGTGTGATAATTGTATAATTTATTTAATTAAGTTGAGCTATAATTATTTGTGGCTAGTATTACTTATTTAAATATAGACTTGTGTTAATTAGTTAGAGAGAAACTAGACAATATTTAGACTTGCCACATTTAGACCTATTTAGATTTTTCATGACAATTAGTGAGCCCAACTTGGACCCAAGTCCATTAGTCATTTCCACTAATTAAATTAAGGAGGATTAGTTTAATTACAATTAGTTAAAGACTTCCAAAATATCCATCCTTAATTATTTCTCATAATGCAACATGTAGGGGCAACTTGGATATTTGAATTTGCTTGGGGAAGAGGGAATAGGCCGGCCACTATAGAAGGGGGTTCTTCTCTCTCTCTCTCTCTCTCTCTCTCTCTCTCTCTCCTCATTTGTATTTCATTTTGATCCAAATTCTAGATCCCCAATTTTTTTATTTTCTCTTCGTTGATTTTTTACACAATTCACCACCAATTCCTTCTCAAATTCATCACTCTTGGAGCCTTGGAGCTTGGAGAAGCAAGAAGCAAAAGAAGGAGGAGCTTTGGAGCTAGAGATCATGTCCGGATCGTTTCCAATTGTATTTTCATTGGGAATCCATCTCCCAATTGGTAATTCCTGAATTTCCCTCTTATTATGGCTTCTTAATCATGCATTTGACCATTAGGAATGACCCCATGGCATAGGACTACCTATAGGAATAAGTTCTAGGCTATTTGGCTTTGTATTTGGAGTTATATGGGATAATTTGTAGGGATGTTAGGAGAATTATAAATTTGACACATCAATTGTGTGTCATGAGACCAATTAGATCTAATTAGACTTAGATCAAGGTTATGAGACTAGGTATGTGTCCACAATTGGATACGTGTAGGTCGCATCGTGGTATTTTGTGATACGGTACGATACGGGACCAATTTTGGATGATTTACATAAATTTTCTTCATTACATATTGTAATAACTTCTAATAGTTGTAATTATTTACATATAACTTATGGGAATGATCAATTGTGGAGAATGAAGAGTTGGCACCTCAATGGGTTGAGTATCATAGATATTCTATTTGGTGCACTATAGGTGTTTGTTTATATGTCTCAACATATATATATAGATAGAGTTTTATATATATATATATATATATATATATATATATATATATATATATATATATATATATATATATATGTGTGTGTGTGTGTGTGTGTGTGTGTGTGTGTGTGTGTGTGTGTGTGTATTAGTATTCATTATGTGAGTGTCCAGTGATGTGAAGTGTGAGTGAGTGTTGAACTGAACTGAGTAGTTGTTAGAGAGGAAGCAGTATCAGTGCAGCAACTGCAGCTGTTAGAGGTGAAGCAGTATCAGTACAGCAACTGCAGCAGCAAGCAGTATCAGTGCAGCAACTACAGAACCAAGCAGTAGCAGTGCAACATGCAGTTGCAGAAGCAGCATGCTTGAGTAATGCAGCAGCAGCATTCTCAAGCAGTGTAGCAGCAGCATGTAAGCAGTATTAGTGCAGCAACTGCAGCAGCAAGCAGTGTCAGTGCAACAATTGCAGCAACAAGCAGTATGCGACAGCAGCAGCAACTAGGCAGTAGCAGTAAGGTCTTGGCTGTATTGTTCACAAGTGTGCCTGCAGTGCACACAGATGTGCAAGCTCGGGCAAGGTTCAAGGGAACTGCAACATGCAGTACATTAGGCAGGAGTGATTTAGGGTACACTGGTTTGAAGTGCACGAGTAGCAAATGAGAGGTTGTGTTGTAGTAAAGTATTAAGTTACTGGTGGTTAAGGGTTGTTTGTAAGTGTGTGGGTGTGTGCAGGCTTGTGAGAAGTATAGTGAGTATTGAGAGGTATTAAGGTAATGTTAGTTAAGTATTGATACTAGGGTATCTTGGTGTATCATGTTAAGTGAATCATCAGTAGAGTTGTTGTGGGTAAGTTTTAGATGTTAGGATATTATTGATATGTATATAATTATCGATATACAGTTAGTGAGGAGATACTTAGATACTAATGTATGTATATAAGGCTAACTAGATAGGTATTGGGTTATGGCTATATATATATATATATATATATATATATATATATATATATATATATATATATATAGCTAAAGGGTTCTATATCTAGTTAATTATGAATATGAGTTAGGTATATAGGATACTTAATACATGTTGACTAGTATAGCTAATTATCTAAGGTCTTGACTTGGAAACCTGAGTACAACCTAGTGTCACATAGTATTTACTAGTTTAGACTTGTAATCACCCTAAAAGCTAGGTATGGACCTAAAATCAAGGTAAACACCTAGTTTGACCTAGTTCGACTAGTGTGACCTAGAAATGGCCTAGAAATTTATATTAGTGTATTTTAACTCAGTTATCATCAATTACACCTAAGTGACATTGATATTTCATATATTGGTCAGTGTGACACAAGTTCGGACACCGAGCTATGCCTTTTGCTCAGGACCAGAGACGAGTACATTTCTCTATTAGTTTTTATTTCATAATAGTGTATATATCTCATGTTCTAGAACTCTATACTTGATTCTGACACAGGGTTACACGGAATGATACTATATGGATCCTGTCAGGAGATGTTATCCCTTACCGTGTTCAGCGGGTACCCCTTCACATGTATTTTATCATGTATATCGGGTATTGATTTAGTGTACTTCTTCATGTTCACACACTGCTCGTGGTCAGTGTGTCCATATTCAGCTTCGTAACGTATCATGATTGGATCCATTGGTATTGGTTGGGATGGAAAATAGGAGTTGGTTATGTGATCAAGCCCCAGTGTATTCGTGTATATGTCGATTACATATAACACGTGTAATCGAGTTACTATATTGTATTCGTATTCTACCCAAACCGATCACATAATGAACTTATATTCCATGGCACATTAGCTAGTTTTATCTATTTCCATTTAAATTGCAGTTATTCATATTGCATGTTTTTCATTCCAATACATTACTTGTTCACTCTAGTTCATTCTATTCTTATGATTAGGTATCTTGTTTTCTTTTCTATTATCTGTTATATATGCTCAATTATGTATTTGGAACTGCTTTCAAAGGTATGTACTTTGCTCCAATCCTGACTGGACATATTTTTTAGATGATTGGCCCGTAGACCAATGTCCTACCTACTATGGACCGCATGATGGCGTACCACTAGAGGATACTCATTTAGAGCAGGAGGACTTAGTACCATAGCCTAAGGAGGGTTAGATTATTTGTTTAGACTTGTATTAGACTTTTATTGAGGTTATTGACATGTATATATTATTTTAGGCTTATGGATGTATTGTAACTATTTCTTTCTTTATTCCATCTCGTGCTTTATCTTTCCTAATTTGCATTGTGATTGAGTATAGTTTACATTTATCAGATACCATATGGTTCCTCCGTTTGGAGTTGAGATAATTGACAGGTACCATGTTTATATATTGTATGAGATATTCAGATAGTAGAGTTGACCCAGACAGCGTTCTACCGTCGATGGTACTGCATAGGCTGGGCATTGCTCACTACTCGTGCCCTTATTCCGGGTGCGAGTTATGACAACCTATCACGTCCATATTATCTCTGATAGGGCTTAACTCTATCGCCGATATGATGTTATACTATGTCTATATTACCCTGGTATAATACTCCCAAGATAGCCACAGCAACAAGAAAAGTTTTAAACAAGAAAGAAGGCAAATGTTTTATTAATATTCAAGATCATGAGTACGTATGGAAGTCTTTTACATTCAAGAATTTTTATTAATATTCAAGATCATGGATACATGTAAAAAGAAGGCGACTTCTTTGTGTTGTTTCTGGTACCAACACGTGTGAAGACGACAGCTCAACGTATTATGGGTCATCACTTCAGCAATACTCCTCGGTGCAAGCCATATGGCAAGAAAAGAATCCATACTGATGGATAACAAAGGAGCTTACAACTCAGAGCTATTCCATTGCAGAACTGACTTTTTCGTGTGAATGGACGCGACTAGAAATCCCTATTGGGATAACTAGCCCGTCGCAGCCACTCTGATGGGCCGCCAGGACTCGACCCGAGATCCAACCAACAAATACTGACTGCATACGGAGGGAAGCTACAGTGAGATAGGTTGGAAGATCGTGAACAATCCTCCAGGTAATATGTTTGTTCACCACGCACAATGGTGACTATGATATCCTTCCAGTATCCATCATAACCATAGCAATTCGAGACAGTTCCTGAACAAACGGGCATACCAAAGTTAGAATGATTGCAAAACTATACAAAAGCGTGCATTAAAGTCATACGCCGTTCAGTGGACCAGCTATTAAATGCGCTCAGGAAAGCTACACATAGGCGTCAAATCCCGCAAGACAGGCGTAGTACCGCCACAGTGCAAAGGCAACATTCGCCATGAAGGGGTGAATATGCCTCCACAGCGTGGTCGTGTATCAGTTCTTGGCGCATGCTTCAGTTGCGTGCTTGGAGACAGCCTTACCCATGCTACTAATATAAAAATCCTCGTTGTCAGCACATCCTCAGGATGAAACTCTTCAACAATGACAATGCCCGTCTGGCTAAGCAGTTCAGATAGTGGCAAGGACACCATGAATGCACAGTGCCAAAAAAGTGTCCACAGTGACCAAAGAAGGATGAAAGAAGAGTACAAGTCCTATTCCTCACCTTCGCCGACGATCGAAATATAGTCGACCATCAGAGGCAGAGGGTCGACGAACTGCTCGACTGACTTCCCCATGCCCAACTTCAACCGGGACATTATGAAAGAGAGAGCCACATTATTCTCTTCCTCCCTAGCCCACTATTTATAGCAAGGAAGCCATTAATGGCTCACTAATTGCTAGGCACTGAAACCGCGGGATGAATCTAGCAGTCAACGGATAAATCTGTGCCTCGGCCGGATGCGCCCAGTAGTCCCATGCGCTAAGAAGCCCGATGCACCTTGTTAAGAGACTTTCTTCATGAGTCCGACAGTCAAATGCACCAAACAACTTACTTTATCGGAAAATGCACTCCGTTACACCAAAAATAAGGGGGCTTCACACATATGACAATGTGACTCCTGCACCTATATCCTCCATGCTTCTGTTCAAAGTATTCTGGACTTTAAAACTAATAAAGTTTAAGTTCAGAAACTTTGAAGGGGGTTGTATAGAAGCATAAAAAATCTACACCATACGCCTCAATGACTCATCTCCATGCACTTTAATGACCCAGCTCTATATGCATCAGGGGTCCAGCTTCATGCGCGTCAGAGTCCTCGCTCTATGCACGAACCATCCAAGAAGTGCTCATGTGCCCGTAGTGCCATGCTCCACTACGCATCTTAGTGTCTCATGTGCCAGCAGTGCCAAGCACCACTACGCATCTTAGTGTCTGAAGTGCCCATAGTTCCATGTACCACTATGCATTTTAGTATGCACCTGCAGTATCATGCGCCACTACCCCTTCAAGTGCTCTTTATGCGCGAAGTAGAAGTGTTCCCAAGATGCAGTCACAGCTATCCAAAGAAGGGCATGACACGTGTCACGAGTAATATGGGCATCAGCAATCCCAGATCTCGACTTGACACATGGCAGCCTTAATATTGTATGCGCCTGCAGTGCCATACGCCAACATGCATCCCACGTACATGTGCCTATGTATAGCCTTCTTAAGGCTATAAATACTAGTGTCTCCCACATGTAGAGAGAAGCCTTATCTATACGTAAAAGAGACACACGTAGAGGCAGCGTCCACACGTGAAAGAGGAGGAGATAAAGACAGGAGCCGCACTAGAAGCCTCGTCAACCTCCTTGGTCCCTGGTCGTCAATAGAGTAAAGAAGCCGTTGCAGTGCTCGATCTCCACCATCATAGTCACGCCCCAGTACCCGAAATATGGAGACGGACATGGCCAGATACCATGTACAAGGTACTATATATCGTATGAGGATCACGGTTGTAACTAGACAAGGAAGTGTATACTAAAAGCAAGTCAATTAGGGTCACACATAACATCTATTGTCTTAATCAGTCAAACAAGAATAGCAAACATAGAATATGTGATAAAGCTAAAAGGCGTCCCAATCGCCCATTAAAATATTCTAGAAACCATCTGTACAAAATAAGAAGCTAAAAGAGTAGCAAAAGTACATGACCATGATTAGCTGCAGTCTAATTAATTATAATCATGTAAGAAAACTAAATGTCCAGATCTACAGTTAACAAGTATCGGTGGCTCCCAAAAGAGAAAAATGTACAATATCGAACAGGGAAGAAGAAACACAATCGTGTCCCTCAGCAGCCATCCGTCTGGTGTACGTCATTGTTCAGGGGAAAGTATGATGGATTCTCGGGTTCTAGCTCTAAACATGGCCATAAAAAACCAGTAGGGTTAGACCCCAAATAACAAGTACCACAAAGGAAACACGAATGAAGAAACAAAACCAGAGAGAAATAAACACATATATATAGTTCTATCTCATAGTTTTAGTCCATAGCCTATCGTGATACAACAATCTTATCCTACAACCAAACAAGGGCAAGGGTTAGACTATCGCACCATGATAGTCCGTGTCCCTAAACTATTCAATAATAGATACAACCACAAACAAGTTTAATTACAGTATCGGACAATCACTTGTACGGCTTGCTAGGTGGAGTCTGGATTATCCCAGAGGTACTATGCATACAATAGCAATCCTTAAATTGAACCATATGCTAGCAGGGCTAACCGAGCCATTAATAGTCATGTAACACGTAGTAATTACGTACCGGTCCCTCGCAAGGCCACCGTGCTAAGATCGCATAGAACACATAGTACAATATAATAGTCGGATATCTCAATCCACTAATGAGGATGTAAACAATATCCAAATGGTGGCCAGCATGCACTCCCCAGATGAATATTTAAGGGTGGCTAGTTAAGCACGATCTCAAAATTTTGTCCCTCCTAATGCTCTATAAGTTTTAGTTGCCTAGTTAACCCTACGGTTAGCTGGAATCACATGGCATGGTCACATATTGTTCTCTTTATATGTCGTACCATAGTACGAGCATGCTAGATACGAATCTACTTTATCCTTTGATAGTTTAATTTGGATTTATCCAGCATGATGCAACAATAAACACAAGACCTAGCCAAACTTGGTTATCGACCAACTAAGATGTCCATGCTGGAGGAAATCGTATCATATTATATGTCGCATAACACGTAAATACACCTCAGTGTAAAATAAGTAACTTAATAGCGTAGAAACACTTAGCACATATGAACACGTAGCACGAAGAAGTGTATCAGCACAGATACCAATAGTCAGGGTCAAGTTATCAATCATTGGTAAATTATATGAGTTTTAGCACATAGCAAGACATTAGTTAAGTCAGGCATATAGGTGATCATAGTCACTTGGCGCATGGGTAATATGGCCACTTAGTACATAGTCTTGTCTTGCACATAGTCAGGTCAGGCACTTAGTCGAGTCTAACACATTGTCACTTAGCTCAAATACACTCACAAAATCTAATAAAGTACCAACCCAGAAAAATTAATAAATCATGCTCATAGGGAAGCATAGGATTGGGGACGCATAGGTCAAGGCCACATAGGAGTCAGTGCCGCATAGGTCAAGGCAAAGTCCTCTCTTGGGACAAGTGCTGAGTGACGGCCAAAAAATTTGTGTTACGGAAGTGACTGAAGTGATGGACATGACAAGCCATAAAGTGTGTTAGAAAGAAAAGACAATTTTTTGGAAAAAAAGTGCAATGCGAGCAGAGTTATGCGTCCAAAAGAGAAAAGGCGCATAGGGTCACTATCGCATAATTCTGTTTGCCGCATGCTCTGATTGTCACATAGATGTCTCTTGTACTTAGTGAATTTCTCATTCGTTCGGCGAGTGAAACACATGGGGTTCCGTTACTTAGGGCTTTTCCAAGTACTTAGCTCCAGAATACTTTGTGTAATAATTAGCCATGCATCCAACAAGATGGACGCATGCTGTGATGATATATGCGGCAAATAGTCCATGCACCATAAGGATCAGGCCTCATAGAACTCTCATCCACATAGATGTTGGCCGCATGAGAACTTCGTCTTCTCCAGACAGCAAGTTCAGCCATGGCGGAAAGCTTAAAACCAAATATTTAATTTCCTCATAAAAATTTTATTTTAACTCCAAATCAAGTGAAACAAATGTCAAAATTGCACGAAATTGAATGCTCTACCACATGGAATAATTAGTTTTCAAAGATAATAAGTTTAAGTATATCAAAACTAAGAAAAAAATCATGTAACCCAAGAAAATTATAATCTTCAAATGTAGTTCTACTTATATCCATCTATCAAAATCAAAAACTCCAAGTATTAAAAGTGCTTAGAATAATAATGCACACATATTAGACTAATAAAATGTAAGAAAAGACAAGAATTAAAATCTAAGGATTTCTTCATGTCATGCAAGGTGTACTTGCCTGAAATAAAAAAATAAAAAATGAGAGAATGAGGGAAGAGAGAGAAAGAAGTTGGCTTATATAGTTAGGGTTGAGATTTAGACCATGGGTTCAACTCATGACCAAACAAACCCAAACAAATAAACCATGAACCAATCTAAACCAAAGAATAGGTCTAGCCTCCATGCAACCTAATTACCATGCAAACAAGAAATAATATATTCCAAATACGTATATCAGGAACGAGGAGTGACAGTCATACTTGCCCAGATCTTTTTTGTACTTAGATCCTCTTGTATATGGATTCTCTTGTACTCTTTGTCAATTCGTTATAAATAAGAGTTTTACACCCTCCATCCAAAAATCTATTTTGAGATATCGACCGAGGGGAGCCGCTTAACCAACTCGAATTCCAAGTTTGATGCTGAATCAATGACCTTCATATATATAGACATATGTCATAGCTAATAATATCTTATATAGGCTGAGTAAATTATTACTCAAATACAGGAATGGCTGAACGACCTTGGGTAAGAAATTATTAATTGGTGATAATCATTATGTTTCTTATGTTCTTATATTATGAATTGTTAAACTAAACTTAAGGCAACATAGCAAGATCACATTATAATAACTGTTGCTTTCACATATTTACTTAGTGTTGGCTTTTTAGGTAAGATTGGTTGAGGCCTCTCACCAGTGCAAGTTGTGTACTGACCCACGTTTATGGGCGTCGTCAGGTGATGCGAATTTAGCTACTGCGAGAGAAAATTAAAGGTTTTGGTCCAACTCTTTAGAAGCCTTGCACTTGAAGCTTCCAAGTGGAGAAGAAGACTATAGCTGAAGGTGATATATGATTTTTAATATTTCAAAAAGGGATATGATGTATGGAGCAACGTTGTATCTTATTTCAAGTTATAATCCAAATCTGGCATTTTTATCTCGGTCGTTTGAGGGCCTTATGTTTTGTTTCAAAGAATTATAAATAAAAAGTTATTTCTGTTTCAATTGTGTATTCAATTTCTCTGTGAATGCTGCAAACTCTATCTTCAAATATATGCTTTATAAAATGAGTACGAGCATGCCTTGTAAAGCGTAACCCCAAGCATGTACGGTATCACGCCTAGCGAGGACGTACGGTTCTGCAAAATTGTGGTGTGGGAAGCCTAAGCGAGGACGTTCGGTTCTGCGGAACTAGGGTGTAACAATTTTTGACACGCACTAGAATGGAGTTTAAGGCATTGCTAGAGCGTTTGAATACACTCATTGGTAATGGGATAGTGGGGGTTAGTAGAGTATGTATAGCATCTCCGGTCGCAGTGTGTGGGCATTCATTACTCATGAGGTTGATTAAGTTCCCTATGGGTAACTTTGATGTTATCCTGGGTATGGACTGGCTGAGAGACAGTCATGTGACCGTAGATTTTTATAGGCGTAGAGTATTGTTTAGCATTACGGGAGTGAAGGACTTTTTTTTCGTTAGAATAGTGGAGGACCCGTGTGAGAATGGAGTTGTAGCAGCAGTAAAAATGGAAGAGCATATTCCTAGAATAGTCAAGGAGTTTCTTGATGTTTTCCCGGAGGAACTTTCGAGGTTACCACCAGTGAGGGATGTAGAGTTTTGTATTGAGTTGTATTAAGTTGCACTCAAAACAATGTCATGGCATTGGCGAAATCGCTCTCTAATCCATGAGAGAACTCTTCGTAAGCGCTTTATTTTTCTTCACTTGTGCCACTACGCCCATCACATCCTTTTCTAAGAGATTCAGACAGGACACCAACTCACCAAGGGCTCGATCCAACGTCGGCTCCTTGATTTTACCCCTCTTGGTGTTCTTGCCCTTCTCCTTGGCCGATATAAGATTCTCGTCGATGACCATCTTGGATGTTGACATGGCTACGATCGACCTTCCTCTAATAGTACTTGTCACGGACTTAGTATTTTTCTTGCATTTTGATCCGTGCGACGCACAAGCTTCCTCCTCGAAGGCTCATGCAAGCCTTTTCCTAAACGAACTTAGGTAGATCGCTAAGAAAAGATAGAGTAGTCGAGCAAGAGTGGAACTTGAATGACTTTTATTAATATGAAGAATTCTTACAAGTTTCGGTGGTGATGAGGAAATGAGTCAACCCCCCCCCCCCCCCTTCATAATGCCTCAAAAGGCTTACAAGAACTTTCTAGAATAGGAATATTCCAGAGATTATTTCAGGAAATATTCTAGAAATTATTCTAGGTCCTAGAAATATTTTATGAATGATTCTAGCTACCAATTATTTACAAAGATGACTAAAGAGCATCTAATCCACTTCGGTGGGCCATAAAATTTGTGTGTGACATATAGCTCCTTAGCAAGAAATTATAAGTAAACACAATTTAAATTTTAATGTCATTTCATATATTATTTTTTATTTTCTTGAATCTTAATTGTTGGTGTATATTCGATATAGGTTTTACCCTACTTTTGCTATCCCAGTACATGGTGGAATGATCCGAGAAAACTATCATGGATCCTTAATTAACTTCTCTAAGGTTCTAGATGAGAAGAAGAAGTTTATATGGATGGACTGGATGAGGGTATGTTTTTACTATCAAAATGTCTTTTGTCATTATCTTTTGTAAATTAATCTTATAAATATTTAATTTGTTACTTGAGTTTTGATTTACAGAAAACATATTGGTGGTCGAACCATAGCGAGGATACAATCAAGAAGACCAATAAAGTTGCTTACAGCTAGAAGATTTTGAATGCAATAGATGACTTGAACAAAGCAATTACTCGTGGAAAAAGGAGGAAAGAGTGGGTTCATATGGAGTACTAGGAGGAAATAAAGGCAAATCTCGAGACTCGTGAGCTCAAGAAGAGGTCCGAGAAAGCTAAGATGGCCCATTTTGTGTTAGACTACATGCGGGTGGATTGATCCCCACCGTCGTGCATGCTTAAAACCTAGTACGTTATAATTTAATTATTAAAGTGCTTAAATTCCTACACTATATAGTTTAATATATTTATTTATTCTCCTGTTTCGTAGGCCGATAAGATTACGAAGGAAGATGAAGATCCCTCAGGAGTTGGTTTCACGGAGGTGTTCGAGTACACACACAAGAGAAATGACTGGATGTACGTGGACGAGAAGGTGAACAGGACATATATAAATATTATATTATTTATATTTATACTATAACTTAACATAGCTAAAACAAAATAGGATAGTCCAAAATATAGCTTTTTAGAAGATGTCTTAGGATAGACTAACATGGGTGTACAAGCTAAATTCCAGTCTCTATAGACTATACCATCTGCTGCCCTTGAAATTAAATTAGAGAATTGAAAGGAAAAAAATTCATTCTTATTCGACCAGGAAACCCTAATTAAAAATATGAATTTCTTATAAAATAAAAGGGTATTTTAGTAATTTGGACTACCGAGAAGTCAGTCTAAGTCTATAAATGCAATAGGTGAATAGGTCGATATTGGTGAAATAGAGCCCCCAAAATAGTTTAGAACATTGTGTCATAATATTCTAGAATTTATGTGATTTTATAGGAATTTTTAATATTTATTTAAAAATATCCTTTATATAAAGTTAGGTGCCCACAACTAGGGGTGAGCATTCAGTTTATTTGGTTTTAACCTAACCAAAATAGTCAAAACTGAATAAACCGTAATTCTAAATAATCCAAAATATAAACCGAAACAAAATTAGCCAAAACTGAAACCGAATTGAACCGAATAATCAATTTGGTTTGTTCAGTTGAGCTAATTTTATTGTTTAATGGGTCATACCCAAAGTTGGAATTGTAGTTAAATTCTATTAAAAATTATAATTTTTATACATACATTTGTTGTATTTTTAAATTTGTTCCTAAAGTTTTACTAGTTGTTAAATTATAAAGGTTGGGCTTCAAAACACATACATAGAATTATTATTTTTAAAATAAATATATACATTTTTAATCACAAAATATGCATATATTTGATGGTGTTTGCATAATTACATAAGCTTGTTCAATTTTCATTTTTGGACCAAAACCTAAAACGAATATGAAATTTTAATATTTTAAAACCAAAACTGAAACGATTTTTTTCAAACCAAACCGAATCTCTTATTCGGATCGGTTTGATTTTTGGTTAAAAATTGAATAATGCTCACCCCTACCCATAATGTGTCAATACGATTGTGTTAGGCCAACTTGTGAGCCATGGATTTAGAATGGATCTTCAATCTTTAAAAAAATAGCCTAAAATAATATGTCAGAATTTACAAAATTTTAAAAATTATTAGAATTTATTTTAATCAAAAAATATTTATTTATAATTAAATAATAGCTTTACAATTTTTTAATAGGATCATAGTAATTTATTTGTTCCCCAAATCCCAGACACAAGTTTATTTAGGCATAAACAAAGCTTTGGAATTTTTCCAATAGTTTTTGAATTATTTTATTAAATTTTAAAATAAAGAAAAAGATTTATTAACTATTTAGTAAGTAAAGTAATTAACCTATAAATTCTAAAAATTTCCAAGGAAATTGTCCCAAATTTGGTTTATAGACACCTAGTGGCATAAGGGTCTGCTTGGTAACGGTATTTTCGTCGGTTTTGAGATATTTTTGAACCGACCATTTATGAAGTATTTTAAACGCGTTAGGTTAGCGAAGCGTGAGCGGACGCAGAGAAGGAAAGGCCAAACACTTCGGCCTAACGGGAAAGAGCAACGACGAAATGACAAGATGAGGTGCTCCGTGCACCCCCATATAGAAAGAAGGATCAAAGGTTTTGGACCTATAGCTTTCTCCATCCCCCCTTCGTCTAGTGGTCGCGACTACATACTACTGAATGGCTCATTCCGGCCGATACGTATCGCGACTAACTACTAATTCAAAGTCTTGTTGATTCGCTATCATCTATCATGCGATCACGCTAGCGTCGTATTACATCCATATAGCCATAGAGCTACTGCATGTGACGTGGTTCTGTATGGCCTCAGAGCATTTAAGGCGAGTTCGACTAATGACAGTTGACCCAAACCCAACAGGAAGCGCATAGAAGATCTATATTTGCTTCATCCATCCTTAGCGAATATGCATATGCTTTATCACCATAATGCGCATCTTTCTTCCCTAACGGGGTGGAGGGATGCATGTCTCGGAGGTAGTGGGGTTACCTTGAAGGCACATCTATTGTTTCTCTTTTTTTGTTTCTAGGCCCATTGGAAGCCTTTTTATGACAGTCTTTGCCGAACTCTTCTAGATTTGAGGTTCAAATAAAAGATTCTTCTTAATGGAATTGGCCATCTAACCTATGAAGATAGGCTGCACCAGATAAACAACAAGCTCCTTTGTCAAAGACTTTTAAGTTGCTTCGACCAGTGCTTCCGGCACGAAATCACTCGATACACTCTTTTGAGAGAACTAGATTATACCGATTAACTATCTGAACAAGCAACTCGTAATTCTTAACCAAACTCTGGGCTGGCTCTCAATCGACAAAAGGGCAAAACTTCATATCGAGGAATAGCCGCAGGCAAGCACCTTTAACAAACAAGTAGCTAGCTTCCATCTTACTTAAGAAAGAGCAAGGTTCTGAAAGAAAGCCTTCGCCTATAGCTTCTATCTCTACTTAGCAGCCCAAATAAAGTACCCTTTAATACACAAGTACGTACACTCACGCTTGTACTAAAGTAAGTAAACAACCCGATCTGTTCCTTTACCCGTTGTTCGCAGCGAAGACGATTGTTTGGGAGACTGCTTCTCCTCCACATTTCTTTATTTTATTTTTTTCTTTGTGCTCGTTCTGCATGTGCTTCGTGCGCCATTGGTGCTTTGCTCTCCTCTAATTACTTTATTGGATGGTTCAGATGGACTTCACCTTTCTTTCCCAACGAAAAATGGAAAGGACCCTGCTCTTCGAATTCTACTGGTCAAACTGTTTGATGACATAGAGACAGAGATTCCTAAGAGATTCTTTCTTGCAGCCTATTCTATTTCTTAAAGAGGATTACGACCTTATCAGGCTCTCCTATCTATCTCGAAATGAGTTTGTTACAGACTGTTGCTTCTGATAACCATGTGACGAGTGGTGCAGACACTGAAGGCTCTAGAAGAGTTTCGTGACGAGAGATCCTGGACAACACCCATGGGAATACGGCCTAGCAGGCCTTCCCTTTCTGCCAGAGCTTCATGGGCGTTGCCATGTTCCCCAATGAGATGTTTCGATGTGAGTTATACTCCGCGAGGAGCTACACGGGCGTTATTTTTTATTTTTGACTCAAAAAAGAGGAGAAGAGATGGACCTTTCTAACGCATATTATGTCGTACCGGCATGGTCCCATTTATTTGTTTTTGATCGGAGCATCAAGCAGTGCAACCCGGTTCTACTTGACTAAGCCACGTACTCGTCCAAGGAGGGAGTTTGCTTGGCACAACCCCCCCCCCCCACACAAGCACCCCAAGGCGAAGGGGAGACCAGAAAACCTCTTTCGTTCCCCCCCCCCTCCTACTAGCACCCCAGCTGCATGTTAATTTTTTTGATGCACTAGTTTGGTCGGCTTAAAAATCCCCCAAAACTAGTGTTATATAATTTTTGATATCTTTATAAACCCCCTAAATTGGTAGGTTTTAAGGGATTTTTCTTTTATTCCATTTATATTGTAAGAACCCTAATTCTGAAAACCGTATTTCTCTATTATTATTAATTATGTACTTTATTATTTATAGTAGTTATGAGATAAATAGAGAGAATAGATTTTATTAGATTTTATTTTGAGATGTTTGAGCATTTAGAGTATTATGGAGCCATTATAAAAAAAATTCCAAATTTATTCCATGTAGGAGACCCTTTGTACAGTTGCATATGCACTAATATAAATTCTAGAAATTTCTAAGTATATATATATATATATATAGTTTATTAGAAAGAGAAATAAAAGAAAATGGGTTGGATTCCTATTAGATCTCAACCCGAAAACCATTAACCCCAAACCCAATAGGAAATATCAGTAGCCTAGCAAAATTGAATTGCTATTCCCAATTCTGCGCGTAAACCCTCACCACCCGCCTAATTCCTTTCTTTACGCGTAAAACAAACCCAAGCATAAACTCCACCACCGCCTAAATTCTGCTCCGCACGTAAAGCAAACCTCCACTGATCCGCGCATAAAACAGAACTCCACCGCTTAATTCTCTCCTCCGCGCGTGTGGGGAAAAAAATATCAGCAGCAACCCACCGCCTCTTTACCTGTAATTACTAAACACCCCTTAACCAAAATCTAAACCAATGGAAAGAAAATAGCAGCATCAGTAGTTTCTTAAACACTAAGTTTTTCCACCGCCTCTTATCACTATATATATATTACAACTCCTCCAAACCCTAACTCAATTCTTCTTCTTCTTACTAAAAATTTAACACTATTTGGATGTGCTATACAGAACTTTTGCTCGGCAAGTATACCTTGCCATTGAACTGAATTTACATTCCATGTGATGCATGCATGTTTATTCCTATTTATTTAGTTCAATTATTGCTATATAAATTATGCGTCCAAGAAAACTTGGGTGCAACGACGATGTCGTCGTATCATGTTTATTTTTATAGATTTTGGACCTACTTTATGAGACCACCCCATTATTATGACGCATTCTATGTTTTATTGGCTGTGACACAGTTGTTACACGAGTTGTGAGTCTCATATAGATCACGGATTGCGTGACAGGTCTGGCCTCATGTACGTATGAGCCGTGCGTTAAGGGATGACTACTGATAGAAACTTTGTATGCTAGTAGACCTGGCAGTTATTTAGAGATTTTATCATGTCACGGACGTGGCATGCTTAGAGCATGGGATGGGGAGAACAATAAGTAAGATATTTGGGCTCCTTTGCACTCTCCTTATATGTAACCCGTACGCTCCACCGGAGATACGCGAGATGACCCCTATACTACTTGGCGGCCTCTGTCGTTCAAAAGACGACATGCTTTGTAGGCCTCTGATTCTCCGAGAGAATTATGCCAATCCCATTTATGGCCAGATAGTCCACATATTGAAAAGTTGTTCTCAAATTGCATTCACTTAGATGGTTAGGTGACCCCTTGGATGTTTATATTTTAGTACTTTATTGGCATATTTATATGTATCTTGTTACGTCCCTCTGAGGACCTGGTCCCTTTCCAGATATGGACGAACAGGAGTACCCACAGGAGTACGGACCTGGACCTGACACTACGTACATGACTGAGGAGGTCTTACCCTCAGATTATCTGTGATTTATTTCCATTATTTTAAGATTTTGTAGCTATTTCAGTATAGTCGTTTTGTAGTGGATTTATTTTCACTCGACTATCAGACTTGATACACATCTTGATATTTAGTTATATTCCAGCTCTTTATTCCTACTTATTATTTGTACTGTGGATGAGATGTAGATTGTGTGTGACTTGTTGTGATAATATATTACCACTAGTGGATTGCATATTCATACACAGCGTACGTGTGTATATAATTTCCATATATTGTAGTTCATATACATACGGCTGGGCGTGTTACGTATTCCTAGTCCTACGTATTTTGGGACTGGGGCATGACATATATTCTCACAAAAAATATATAATTATAATTACTAATACCCTACCATATTTTTTCTTTCTTTCTCATATGTGGTTCTTTTCTATTTCTTCCAAAATATGGTTACTTTCTCCGATAGGTTTTTAAAATCTTTCTCTCCTTTCATCCGGACGTTTCTATTATTACATGTGTTTCTATTATTTTGATCAAATATGTACTTATATTATTTTCAACCAGGCATTTCTCTTTTACTTTATTCTGGAAATACTATATACAATTGTCGATACAAAACACAACCAACAAAAAAATATTACATAAAAATTTTAACATATATATGCAATTGGACCTTCTTCTTTTCTTGAGAAGGTGAATAATATTCCAACTAGACTTGTAACAAAAAAGTACAGATAATAGATTCGATAAATTCTTTACTAAATCTGCTGAAGATTCATTCACAAAATCAAACAGACTTCAGCATCATGAATGAAGCTTTGAGAGAGCTTTTGTTTATATCTGGAGATATAGGTAATTTTATTCGTGTAAAAAACATTCGGAACTGCTCATTAATGAATTACCAAGGTACCAAGTATGTATTTGACTAGTTTAAAAATTGCTACTTAAAACCATCCAAAATCGGACCCCTCATAACCACTCATAATTGGTACATTTAAAACACCTCACAACCACTACCCCTATTATTGCCAAGCAAATCCTAAGAGAATTTATATCAAAATTAGGTAAAGTTTTTAGTTAAATTGGAATTATTACGTATCATCTAAGTTAAAACCATTAAAAAATAGAGATTAAAAAGTCCAACCAACAGGCCTATGTCCGCACCCAAGGCATGCCAGTCAGCCCGTCGAGGCTGCTGTAGCGCCCCGTTCCTCCTATTCGGGGAGCGCGGCTAATAAACACAAGATGGTATCGTTCGATCGGGATAGATTGAAACAAGAACTCGTCCTCGTTATGGATTTGTTTCTTCGGAATCGATTCCCATATTCAGTGGACCGTGCCCCCGGGATCGACATAGCGGCAAAGTCAGGAGGGACCTCTCCGCTGTTATCTTTTGTTGCCTCGAATTTCGATGTCGCTTGTTGCTTTCGTGATTTGAGTTGGTTTTAGATTTTCTTGGGTTTTCTTGAACGGTTTCAATGATTTCATTATTTTCGTTCATTGAATTGCACTTCAATTTCGAGATTGGAAAGAGAGGAAGAAGTATTGATCGAGCTGTTCGTGCAATGCAGGTGAACGAGCAGTAGGCGGATTACGAGCGGAGTCGTGAATCGCCTCTTTCCTTCTCCCTTCCAACTACTAAGTGAGTGGCTACCATCCCGATTAGCTAGCCCTGCTTCCAAGTCTTCACACTTAAAACTCTTGCATTCTTGTTGCCCGATCAAACGATACCAAGTAATAACAAAAAGATACCAAGATAAAATGGAATAGGCTTGAATTGTGTTGCTTGTCAATTGAACTTATGAACGGTTATATCTTTGCATGCTTGTTCGTTCGGAATGTTCATCATAGGCATAGATACAAGTTTGAATGTATACTTCTCCTTTATATTGTCCTAATGCATGAATTGAACGTAGATGCAATGTAAAAATGAATCATGCAATACTGCTTGTCTTGTACTCATGTAGCCTCAGGGCGAATAACGTAGCCTCCGGGCGAATGATTGTTAACGTAGCCTCCGGGCGAATGATTGTTAATGTTCGATCACGGACAACTTGTGCACAAGGTATAGTTCCTGTGGGCGGCTGCTGGGGCACTGGCACCGTTTCGGCTCCGGACGGAACTCACGTTTAGTCTCACGTACTTGGACAGGATGGTATGTGGTGCCTCACGTACATGCACGTAGCAAACCATCTTATCGTAGTGTCCATTATGGCAATCAAGCCAGTGATCATCTTGTATATTTAAACCTGTTGCAAACTAACTTGTGTCTTCGTGGCAGGAAAGGCATGGTAAGTATTGTGCAGGTAGTTCAGACGGGCAGGTAAAATCCACCGAACGGTGGCAAGTTCATTTCAGTAAATTCTATATGCTGCTTACTTGTAAATAAACTAAGGCAAGATAGAAACCCACAAAATATGCATGCTTCATTAAAACAACGTGTTGATTGGTATAGTTCGGTTAGCTCGCCTTCACCAGTATGTTTCGACATACTGACCCTCGTTGAAACAGATTCTCCGCACTAAGGCGAACCAAGCGAGGAGCCAAAGTCGTCTTCCCGATCCAGTCCAGCTGTAGGCGCATCCAGATCGCGCCATCCTTGAAGCATTTTGAAGCAGGAGCTTGCAACTCTATATACACAATGCAGCTCCGTGGCAAAGCCGTCCTCCAGCCCGGAGGTCTTTATCATTTTGAAGTTTAGTAAAGGGATGTAATATACAGGACTGCTATCTCATTTTGACTCAACACTTTTGTAAGCCCGTGCGGCAAATTAGCTGACTCGTTCAAGAGTTTGTAATAGATGTTCATTATCAATAAAGAAAACTTTTCCATGTTTCAAATATGTGTTTCAATTTATCTGCGTATTCTGAATATGTGTTCGTTATGCAAAATACTTTAGCCTTGTGCGGACGCAACCCAGGCCCGAACGGCATCACGATTCGGGGGACGCCCCAACGATTCGACGGAATCGGGTCGTGACAGCTATCACCGCCAATGTGACCCCAAACCCCCACCAACTTGTCGGCACCAACTCCGTTGGCCCTTAACTTCCTAAATTCCTAAGCATCATAGTAGTTGGTAACCCCACCTTCCCCGAACTGCAAATTTTTGAAACACGTTCCCATCCATACAATCAAGGACGGAAGCCAGGAAGTTTCAGAAGAGGGGACTGAGAGCAAAAAAAATTCATGAAAAAAAAAATTCTTAGCACAAGTAAAAAAAAGTATATTTTCAATAGTGAAAACTACAAGAGGATTTGAACCCAGCCATCTATAACCAAACACATAAGCCTGACCACTACACAACAAACTTTTTTTGTAACTAAATAAATATTGTTGTTTTTATTTTTAGTCTGCCTATAGTCCGGGCTATTCCAACTTATGTTCCGCAAGTGCATACAATTCCTATACCATCCCCGAACTGCACATTTTTGAAACCTCTTCCCATCCATACAATTCCTATGTTCTTATTTCCTCCGAATCAACATTTCTGTAAAAAAAAAAAAATTGAGGCTGGATGGAGCACTTGAAAGTCCTCTCATGAAAACGTGACTTCACTCTTCACTTTACTTGCAGACAATAAACATAATTCTAAATGGAATGTGATTATTTTCCACTTGTAGACAACTACAAGACCCCAAAATTGGTTGGCAATTAATTGTGCTTAATTTCATCACTTTCGGCTCAAGAATAATTGATTTTCCTGTGGGCGGTGCCGTTGGTTGTTCGTTTCTTTGTTAACATTAGTTGTCATTGGTGGATTTTGTCCCGCAATGGAGGAAGAGTAGGTGACCGTGGGAGTGGGAGTCTCTCTTTTCTTTATCACCATGCATGAGCAAAGTTAAGGTTTAGTATTTATTGAAGAGGATGACACAAATAAACATATATAAATTTGAAATAGAATCTTATCTCTTCCATTCCATTTGATGAGAATATTTTGGAACTTGAGGGCCAGATCTTCTAGATCCATGCTGCGGTCAGTGCAAACAGACCGGATCAGCTGTCCGAGATATTCAAGTTCCAAAATTTTGTCCCCCACCTAAGTGTCTGTTAGTTCTATCGACATTAAAAAATAAAAATAAAAACTTTGAAAGAAGGAACAGAAGTTTGGAAACTGAATACCAAACAACAGATCAGTACTCCAGTGCAAAAGCATGTTGGGAACACGTGCGCTCTGATACTACGAGTTAGTCGCGCAGCGGAAGAAGCGCTTGCCAACCCACCTGAGATGACCAACCAATCTACGAACACCAAGCACATATGAAGACAAGTATATGGCGGTGACTACGTCACATGGACAAATCCTAACATTTATAACTCAGATGAAATTACAATATTGCAAAAACTAATGTTGAAACCCTTTACCCTAAAAGGTTCAACCCCCTCACCACACTCAAGAAGAAAAGCAGAAGTTTACAATTGAAATCACTCACCAACCCGTAACAATTTCCATAATCGAAGTTGACGACTCATCGATTAGAACTCCTTCTTCCTTCTGTCTTGGATGGTGAAGTCCTAAGAGCAAAGCACGGACTTTCTCTTAGATTTTCTGTGGACGAGCACCCCGAATCTCCAACTTGTGCTACTCCTTTCTGCCTCCACCCTCCTCTCTATTTATAGGATGAAAAACCTATTTTAGGGTTAAAAAATTATAAAAATAGCCAACCATAAGATATAGCCGTCCACTAGCATCTAACGGTCCAAAATATAACATAAACATTCTAAAACCCAAGCAGCCATCGCCGACACCGAATTCGGACCGAGTTCGGTTCAAAGGTTCTGGAAAACCACATCGAGTTCGGCCCAAACTCGGCCAGAGACCGAGTTCGTACCGAACTCTTCCCCCTTCAGTAGACTTGATTCCACCGGAACGTCTTAACGTTCCGACGAGCTTCTTCACCCTTGGCTGGCCCAACCAAGCGGACGGTACAATTCTTCCGAGATTCGAACTCCTGAATCGGTCCACGTTTATGTCCGAACTTGAAGTTCTTCCATACACATGCGTCCTCGAGCAGAACATCACACACTGTGCATGTCGTCGATGACCCACAGCTTCCCCTGAACTGTGTGAATGATGATGCTCCTGCCTCAGATTGAGTTTGCTGCAAACCTTGATCTCCTCCATGGTCTCGAACTGCTGAAAATAATGTTGCTCCGTGAAGTTTTGGCAAACCACTCGTCGCCAAAATAGTATCCATGAAGCAACCCCCTCCTGGAGACCGGCGTTGTCATGGGACTGACAGACTGATCCTCAATCTTTGACTCATCATTATTCGTCGCTTTGTCTCGACGAACCGAATCCTATATATCCCTCAAAGTATCTCGAAGCCCCTCCAAGACAAGTTTTCGATAATCCACCACCTGTCGCGAGCCTCCATCAGGTGTCTGTGGCCTGCATGCACACCTCAGTAGCTTGAGCCTGTACATGCCACAACACAAATCTCCTCGAGCCAGCTGCAGGGAACCCTTCGTAAGCTTCCAATCTTTGTCTCTAAACAAACTGCAACAGCCATCATCTGCCAGCCTTCCAACCGAAACCAAGTTGTAACACAAACTCGGTACATGTCACACATCCTTGAGAATGAGCTTCTCACTAAGCTCCGTTGTCAAGTACACATCATCGATGCCTACAACTGTAACCATCCCTTTGTTGCCCATCTTCACACGTCCAAACCGGCCACAGCGATATTACTTGAAGATCCTCCTGTATGGAGTGGCGTGATATGAAGCCCCCGTGTCCATGACCCAGTAGTCATCATGAGACATGCCACAAGGTTCCTCTACGTCGGTTGATGTGATGATGAGATCTCTCATAGCCGTGAGATCCTCCTAATCATCCTTATATTTGGCCTTCTCAACTTTGAACTTCATGCAGTTCCTCTTGATATGACCCATTTTGCCATAGTAATAGCATCCATCTTTGTGGTCCACAGTCACAAAATTCCGAGAACTCCCTCAAGTTTTCGTATGTGACTTGGGTCTTTCCTTCCCGTAGGAAGCCACCAGAGCAGACTCCTGCGACGATTCTACTTGCTTACGCCGGATCTCCTCGTTCAACAAGCTGCTTTTGAATGCCTCTATCGTGATAACTCCATCAGGAGCGGAGTTTCTCATCGACACCACCACCGTCTCCCAGCTTTCCGACAGAGAACTCAAAAGCAGAAGGGCCTAAAGCTCATCCTCAATCACCATCATCATTGCAGACAGCTGACTGATGATGCCTTGAACCTCGTTCAGATGTTGTGCCACCGGTATATCCTTCGTGTACTTCGAGTTTTCGATTTGGTGAATCAGTAATGCCTGGTTGCCAGCCGTCTTTCTTTCGTACAACAAATGCATATTCTCCTACAATGCTTTTGCAGAACTCTCCAAAGACAAGTGATGAAACACTGAGTCGTCCAACCATTAGTGGATGAATCCAACATCCTTCCGATCCAATCATTTCTAGTCAACAGCACCATTGTCCGTCGAATTTGCGTTGTCGCCCTCTAACGGACCATGCAAGTCCTTGCACCAGAGTAGATCCTCCGTCCTTGGCTTCCAAATCGCCCAATGTTTCCCTGTGAGGGTAATCATACGAGTGTTCATCTGCTCCGTAGAAAAAGTTGCACCTTCTCTCTCGAGAAGAACCTGGCTCTGATACCAAGTATTGGAAACACGTACGTTCTGATATTACGTATTGGTCGCGCAGCGAAAGAAGCGCTTGTCAACCCACCTTAGATGACCAACCAATCTAAGAACACTAAGCACAGATGAAGACAAGTATATGGAGGTGACTACGTCACCTGGATAAATCCTAACCTTTATAACTCAGATGAAATTACAAGATTGCAAAAACTAATGTTGAAACCCTTTGCCCTAATAACTCAGATAAAATTACAAAATTGCATTCTCCCAAACCGAAGTTGACGACTCCTCGATTAGATCTCCTTCTTCCTTCTGTCTCGGATGGCGAAGTCCTAAGAGCAAAGCACAAACTTTTTCTTAGATTTTTTGTGGATAAGCACCCCGAATCTTCAACTTGTGCTACTACTTTTTGCCTCCACCCTCCTCCATATTTATAGGATGAGAAACATATTTTAGGGTTAGAAAATCTTAAAAATAGCCAACCATAAAATTCAGCCGTCCACTAGCATCCAACGGTCCAAAATATAACATAAAAACTCCAAAACCCGAGCAGTAGCCGCCGACACCGTACTCGGACCGAGTTCAGTTCAAAGGTTCTGGAACACCACACCGAGTTCGGACCGAACTCTGTCCCCTTCAGCAGACTTGATTCCGAACAAATCACTCATCAAGACATAACATATGGTGTATTCTTTATTGGATAAAATATAGAGCTAAAGATGACAGTAAAAAATTTGCTAATTTACTACAAATTGTAAAAGTTTTATGAGTCCATTTTTCTTCACCCCCCAAAATTATAGTATATATTCACCTTTCCACTCATGTGTTGCCATATGGATTTTGTTCGCATATGTCCTAAAGACATATATTAACATATTGATAAGTATACATTTTATGTTGATACACTCACCAGCACATTAATCAATGCACTTTTTACATTTATCAATATGCATTTTAAGTGAAAGGTGCATTGATAAATATGCTGGTAGAAGTATCAATGTAAAATGCACATTTATCAAGATGTTATCATGTGTCCTTATTGCACATGTTAACAAAATCCAAATACTTTGTGAGTGGTTTTGTGTAGGGGTGCAACTCGGGCAGATTGGGTCGGACTTGAGCTCATCCCGAGCCCAATCCAATGAATTATAGGCCTAGCCCGAGCCCGAGCCCGAGCCCGGGCCCGAGCCTGAGCCCGACCCGACCTCGGGAATAGCATATGTAGCCTAAGACCAAGTCCGAAGACATGGGTCGAGTCGGGTCCATCGGGTTTTGTAAATACCCTAATTTTTAGAATTAAATTTTAAATTTATTTAATATTGGTATTATGTAATTATTGTGATTAAGGAAGAATTTTTTTATTATTTTTAGTTAATTAGAATATATTATATTCATCGATCGATAATTATATTTATTTAATTAATTACTATTAATGCATAGAAAATATATTTTTGGGGATACAACTAATATTAGAGTATTGTAGAAATTTTCTGGAATTATTTCGGGTTCAAACCCATTTTTGAGTGGCATATATATATATATATATATATATATATGGTTAATAATGATTAATATAAAACCAAATTAAACCTAAACCTGAAACTTCTCTCGAAGCCAAAACCCGTAACCCTAGCTACAGTAATTAACCCCCTTCGATTCCTCAACCAGAAACGCACCCCCGACCGCTCCTTTCATCATCCTGAAACCCCCATTTCACCACTATTTATACAACACAGAGCAGACCACCACCACCACCCTTCTCCTCTACCTCCAGCCGACCACCGTCGACCAACGTCGCCGCTGTCAACCGCCGCCACTAGCCGCCGTGAACAGCCGCCCAGAATTCGCGAGCAGCAGAACTAATCAAGGTACCCTTCTTTCCACCCATGTTTCTTCCTGTAAAGTAAACCAAATACCGACCCATCAAATCCTATGTGAAGACCACAGACCCCCATGAACCCTGTGTAATTAGTTTAGTTTATCGTGTCATGTGTCGATCACAAATTATGACACAAAATAGGAAAAAATAACCTAGTTATTAGATCAGAAACTGTCCCAGGTGTGTATTTTTTAGTTCCATTATCTTCATAACAACATCCAATGTTAAAATTCTAAGTGATCAGTAATTTATACAACATAACCTAGTTTTAATCCCTTTAAACACTTTCTTTTAATTTGATTTATGTTGTGATTTATTTGCTCTTGAAATCCGTTAAAAACTTAATTTTTTAAACCCGAATTTTATCGATACGGGGTGCGTCCCGCTAAACGAGGTGACTTCATCGTGTGTAAATTGCACCAAAATACGCGTATCGTCAACGCTGACGTATGAGATTTTGTGAAACTTGATTTGGATGTGCGTGCACACCGGAATCAACGCGTATCCGTCAAAAAATATCGTTTTGGTCTGTTATGACACTCATCATAATTTTGTATATGCTTATCGTTTCGTAACAAAACTTGCGCCATCGGATTCGTAGTGTTACGCTGGTCCTGTGACCTAAGTTTGGTTCGATTCTGAGAACGTTGACGAAATACCGTTTTACGGGCCCTACGGTTCTACTTGACGGGTGATTTCATGACCGGCTCATCATAATCCAGTTTTGGATATTCCGTTGGGTTCATATCATCGTTCTGGGCTCATAGATACTAAGTTTGACAAATTTGGAGAACTTTATCTCTGGCACATTTTTTGGTGCGAAGTGAGCCATATGTGGATCCCACTTTGACCCAAAACTGTTAATTTTGCTTCTGTGTTCAAATTAGACTTATGGGTAGTTAATTCTAGCTATTTCAAGTATCCTAAGAGAAATGGTGATGTTTGTTTCAGCATCCGGAGGTATACTTGGAGATTTTATTTCTACAGAAGCAACTGGCGGAGTTCAGAACCTTGGCAAGTGTACCTTGCCAACTTGCAGTAGATCCTGATATATTATTTGCTTGTGTTCTTTCTATATATATACTTCTATGATGTACCTATTCAACCTAGGGCCGTGATATGTTGCTTAGCGTTCGAACAAGATTCGAGTATCGATGCCGTATGCGAAGTCGTGTAACGTCATTTAGAGAGTTGATTCCACGATCCTAATATTTTCCGTACTTTTTTACCAAGTACGTCATACCGTAGAATACTTGACACTATTTCATATGACAAAATCTTTCTTGAGTTATTCATGGTGATTCTGTATAGGCTTACAGGATTCGTGATATGAGACTTGCATATACATAGATATTATTATCACTCGTTGTACTAGCTAGAGGTCATGATCTTGCATGCTATGGACATGAGACATCGTGGATATGAGACATGAGGTTACATTGGATGGGGAGAGATACACCATACTACAGGCTGATTATTTATATATATACTATATTACTGGAGGTGCCTTAGACTATGTCTCGGATCTTTGACACATTTACTGGCCCTATGAGATATTACTTGCTGTTATGGGCTCTCCGACACAGAGCCTATAGTAGTTTTAGCCTGAGTATGAGTGATGACCTCATATGCATATCACTTAGATGGTTACAGTAATTTATCCTTGAGTATGTGGCATTATACTGTTTTACCTTGGTATGTTGTTTTTTATATTTTCTTACGTCCCTCTGAGGACCTCGTCCCTTGCCAATTTTGCAGCATAGACCATTGTGGAGCCTTCCTGAAGTTGCTAATGTGTGTTGCTTTGTCTTGTAGGCATTGGTGTCAGGTACTTATATTATTTCTTCCGGATTTATAGTTATTATTCATATTGTTTATTCATCTGCTGATGTAGCCGAGTTTTATAGACTCATATTCCTTTCTCGAGTCTATTCGAGCTTATGTGTTCCTAGGCGGCCAATTTTAGCACATGTAATTCATTCTTGATATTTTTTCTTTATGTGGATTGAGACATAGATATTTTTAGTATTCTTAGATAGTTATCCTTAATATACAGCTTATACATATTCGAGATAGACCAGAGTCTGGTCGAATGCGTAGCTGTCATGTTACGTACTCCTCGTCCTACATATATTGGGACTGGAGCATTACATATTTTTATGGTGGGCCATACAGGTCTGATTAAATCTTTTTGGTTACTTTCCAGTACCGAGCGAGCCTATAATCAGGATTAGCAATATTAGTATCTCAATCCACAACTGATTTAAAAATTCTTTAGCAATTGATTATCGCCCTTGGACTTCATAATTGTTTTTTTTATTCCCCTCGATATCCTTATTATTGTTTATTATCTCTCCTTATTTCAGAGAGATGGACGTTCGGGTGCAGTATTTCCTTCAGAAGAAGATCCTTGTCAAGGCAGAAGAAGACATGCTGGATATAAATTTTTGAGAAGACGGTTACCCTTAGTAGGATAAGTAGATAGGTTATTCCTATATGATAGAGCTAGTTTTGATTGTTAGCATGAGAATTGAATATAGTATCAGAGGCCTAGAACTAATAAAACCTTACCCTTGCTTAAAGGTAGCAGTAATTTGGAAGTATTGGAAAATAGGAAATATGGTTTGATTCTAATGTACTGGAATACTTTATGGAATACATAGCTAAATGCTAGGGATCAGATATGGTTCATGATGGTGATACAAGAAATTGTATTATGACCTTAAGAAATTAGAACGTTACGTAGCAGGCCATAGTGGTTAAATTTCTAGTTATTTTGTATTTTTTTAGAGCTTATGACCCTCTTAAATTATTGATGACTATAGGTCTGGACTAAATAGATAGGTAGATTGCTAGACCAAATTTTTGGATAATTAGATAACTCAAGTACTAAAGTATAACTTTCAAAATGTCACGCCCCAGTCCCAAAATACGTAGGACTAGGAACACGTAAGCATGACAGCCGTATGTATATGGCAACTCCAATATATGGATACCATAATACACACGTATGCTGTAATATGAATGTAAACTCACATGTGGTATAAATATAGAATCACAAGTCACAGAAATACTAATCTCATCCACACAATAAATAAAGAAATAACTAAATTAGAATAATGAGTCTGAATAATCCAAAACTAATAGTTGGGTGGAGACAAATCCACTACCAATGACTATATCAATACTAATATGAGAGAGAAGGATAAATCTCCAATGTAAATGAGATGATGATATAAAGGTATCAGCGAAGGGATCCCTCGCTAGAGATAATCACTGATGCTCAGAAGGTAAGACCTCCTAGAAAGAGATAAGTGGTAAGTCCTGACCCGTGCTCCTGCGAAAAGTCATGAACATCTACACCTGGAAAGGGACCAGGTCCTCAGAGGGACGTAACAAGATACATAGAAGTATGCCAATTTGAATACAGTAAACATGCATAATATTTGAAAATATATAAGTATGCTGTACAAGACAATCTATATGAATACAAATGAGGACAACTTTTTGACGTATGGGCAAGGGTAGGCTACTCGATCTAAGCCTCATAACTCACACACCCGTCAGGGGACATCAGAAATCGTCATACCTCGGGGGTAGCGACCAGCACGACTCTACAAAAATCGACATACCTCGGGGGTAGCGACCAGCGTGACGAACGCCCGTAGTACGAGCTATATACTATGATTTACCATAGTGGTTAAAGCCCATACGCCTAATGATTGTCCTCTCATGATACTAGGTAGCAAGTGTGTGTCAACATATCTAATATATAGTAATGACTGAAAGAAACTACACATGCAATAAATATACAAAAATGCAATAAATATACAGAAATATAATAAACATGCAAAGTACTGTAAACAATTTGGCAAGGTATCTTGCCTGGTCTGAAAAAGAATGAAGTCCCAACTCAAGGCGTCGTCCGATCTACCCGTCAGATAAATTAAACAAGTTAGGTAACAAAAGTGGGTGAATAGGTTCCTCAATTTTAATCTATTTTAATTCTGAATAAAATAACTTAAAATAGTATTTTAATCTTATTATAATCTGATTTTATTGGTAAACCCTAATTTTGGTCCAACAAAAGTCAACTTTACGGATTTGTGATCCATGACACGCAAATCGAGACAATCCGTTGACCAAAAAGTCAACCGACTCAAATCCTTGATTTATGTGTAGAATTATATAGATTTTAGTGCCACATGAATACCAAAATCGACGGTTTCATAAAATCATAAGTTGGTAAAGAGTTATGTCCACAAGGGCGCACATATGACAATTTTTGGTAGTTTCCTATTTACGTATACGTTGCACGAATTTTACAGTAAATTAAACTTATATGTTAAATTATAAAAATATTATTTTATTTAATTTTATCATGTCAACTTTTTGAAACGTTAAACGGTTCGTAATTCCGAATTCGGGATCTCCCAAAATTTTAAAAATACGGAAACGCGTCTGATTTTGGACAACTGGCACTTTCAGAATATTCTGGAAAAATAGGTTCTAAAATTATTAAAATAATTTATACATTCAGAAAACTAACCTTGATATGGTTATAACAAAAAAAACTAGAGCGCGTTTGGAGTCCGGAGCTAGGAGATATCATCTATTTAAGTCGTCATAACTACTAGAAAATGGGTCTGAATTTATGATAAATTTTGACTATTTTTGGACGAAAATGAGGGGAATTTGGGGAAAAAATATGAAGGATGAGGTATTTATAATTGTATACACTACTTAATTGAATACGACTAGGATTGGCTAATTTGGATAGGATTATGATGAGTTTAAATAAAGGATAGGATATGAATGAAGTTGCTTTCCTACTAGGCTCAGGATTTTAATTAATTTAAACTAGAGTTTAAATTTATCTCAATAATTTATAATCTTAAATAGAATTAAAGATAATACAAATAATTTATATATAATCGTATTAATATCTATTAACACTAAATTATCATCTATCTAATATTAAGACTATATATATCCAAATAAATCCTAAATAATTTTAAAAATCTAAATAATTTTTTTTTCAAATTCTAAATAAATTACAGAAAAATATAGTTAAATTTTTAACCTAAAATAAATATTTTGTAGGAATAATATGCAAGTATGGTCTTACAGTAAATCATGGAAGTCCTAAAAATTTACGTTTCCCTATGTTTTAATTACCTAAAAATTTTAGAAAAATCTCCAAAAATCTAAAATAGCCTAAAAATAATTCTAAATAAATATTTACATAAGTAAATATACTAAGAAAATTATTTTCTAATTAACTAATAGAATATTCTAAAGTAATTTAATATTTAAAATAATCTATAATAAATAAAATAATACAAAATACACACAAAATACCTATTTTGGATGAGAGGGTTTACATTCTACCCAACTTACAAAAATTTCGTCCTCGAAATTGATACTACCCATATTCATAATAATCACTATAGCTATTATACTACATTGCTATCTA
Source organism: Iris macrosiphon (assembly GCA_036927795.1). Classification (NCBI taxonomy): domain Eukaryota; kingdom Viridiplantae; phylum Streptophyta; class Magnoliopsida; order Asparagales; family Iridaceae; genus Iris; species Iris macrosiphon. The sequence goes on along the minus strand of JAYESA010000013.1, from coordinate 153,359,934 downwards.
GCAGTACTTCCTCAAAGTCATGGTCTGTCATTCTAACACTTATTATTTATTGTCCATACACTATTCTATTTCTAACTCATCTACACTATCCAACTTACAAGAATTCTACTAGTGGCAAAGTCTCTTGAAGCTATTGTCTAGGTTGTAAGGCAAATTTATTTATTGGGTCGAGTATCTTGGGATACCCGTCTGGAATCTCATAACTATAATTTTTTCTGTAACCGTCAAGTATCGTAGTCTAATACTGCCATGCCACCTGACCAGTATGTCTGCAAATACTTCAACTACTTTACTATAACGGTCTAGCTGCAGCTGTCACTACTTCGCCAGCGATTTGTCATAGTCGTCAGTTCGTAACAAGTATCTTCAACTCTTTCCTAGACTTAGTCTAAGTTTTAGGACAACAATTAAGGTCTTGACTAACTTTATAAAACTATTGGGAGTATGAACTAATTCAACAATCTAACAGATTTTTATTAGGCTAAATGATGCTACTTAAGGGTTGAATTAATAAAAGAATACAGATATTGCTATAGTGCATATACATAAGGGTTATCGTTATGAACTCATCCTTTAGTTATTAATCATTACTAACACATTTATGTTTTAACTAACAAAACTAAGGGTGGGGTCGAAGTAAACCAATAATTCATAATGGCATGAAAGGATACGACTATGATAAAAAAATTTAAGCACGAGATAAGGAATGGATATAGAAGAGAAAATGAGTCACCCAAGGGCGAGAGGGTGATAGGAAGAGAATACCACTACTGCTACGCGTGTCATCTATTAGCTTCGTGGATATGCCATCTAGTTAGGATATCAACATATCCTCATAACTGCTAAACTACCTTATATATAATTCTACGGCTATTATGTACCTAAGATCTCGTGTCACAATGGAGGTCATGAGTATGAACTGACACATATAGCTAAGGTCGTACCTGTATCTATGACTTCCTGTGCCCGCGCTTCTTATTTTTCATCATGAGTACTTGGCCTATGGGGTATATCTGGTACTATCCGTGTATCAACTTATACTAAGCACGAACGTTCGTCTTTCCAAAATAGGGGAAGACAGAGAACGACAATAAAGAGTTCAAGATGAGGTGATAGAATACAAGTACGAGATTCAAAGGGATTAGAGAATTCGAAAGAGAATTGCCAAGGCAGTTATGGATTAAAACCTTATTTTGTTAAATTTCTATTCTCATGTTCATATTAGAACAGTTATGTACCTGACATGATATGCTCTGACTAGTCTAGAGGGCAAGTATTTTTTTCTAACAAGTTGAGTCAACTATATCTCAATCCACGTAAGGTAGTGATACAAAGATCGAACCAAGTGCACAACGGTTGATCAGACCATAATACACTGATTCTGATTTAGACAATGTATTAGTGTGGGCCTCCAATAATATATATGTCATGAACAAGCTCAATAAAAGAATAAGCTTGCAAAACTAGGCTATAATAGCAGCTTAAGTCGAGGTAGTAAAAATATAAGTATGCTTGATTATGATGGAGGAAGGTACAGAATAATCTAAGTTCACTAAGAAGATCGGTGTTGTGCCTCTACAATTGCCATACTAATTTTTTGTCTAAGTCTAAAGTCAACCAAATGGGTGTATGAGCCTCTAAGTTCTACAGTCTAGATAAACACTAAAGTTCTATAGTCTAGATAAACACTATCTTCTTATGCAAGCCTATAGTTGGTGTCATTCATTTATATTTTATTAATTGGTCAGAAGGACTATGTGATACTAGATTATGAGGCATACTACAAAACTTACAAAAATTTAACTAATAGTATTATTGAATACTAGAGTGTATATACCTAGTACAAGTCATCTTCCTAACCCCTATCAAGCACGAGAGGAGATTGGCGTTGAGAAGGAATCAAGCAAGATGCAATGCAAGCAATCAAATGAGAATACGAAATAAAATTAAGGGAGTGATAAATAAGTGGATGAGATCCTATATTCTAATCCTATGCACAGGCTTGCTCGGTACAGTAACGTAACCGAGACAATATGCTCTCGACTTGCATGGGCCACCACAAAAATATGTCACATCCCAGTCCCAAAATATGTAGGACTAGGAATACGTAAGCATGACAGCCGTATGTATATGACAACTCCAATATATGGATATCATAATACACACGTACGCTGTAATATGAATATAAACTCACATATGGTATAAATATAGTATCAAAGTCACAGAAATACTAATCTCATCCACACAACAAGTCATAGAAAGAAATAACTAAACTAGAATAATGTGTCTGAATAATCCAAAACTAATATTTGGGTGGAGACAAATCCACTACCAATGACTATATCAATACTAATATGAGAGAGAAGGATAAATCTCCAATATAAATGATATGATGATATAAAGGTATCAGCGAAGGGATCCCTCGCTAGAGATAATCACTGATGCTCAGAAGGTAAGACCTCTTCGGAAGAGATAAGTGGTAAGTCCTGACCCTTGCTCCAGCGAAAAGTCATGAACATCTACACCTGGAAAGGGACCAGGTCCTCAGAGGGACGTAACAAGATATATAAAAATATGCCAATTTGAATACAGTAAACATGCATAATATTTGAAAATATATAAGTACGCTGTACAAGATAATCTATATGAATGCAAATGAGGACAACTTTTCGATGTATGGGCAACGGTAGGCTACTCGATCTAAGCCTCACAACTCACACACCCGTCAGGGGATATTAGAAATTGTCATATCTCGGGGGTAGCGACCAGCGCGACTCTACAGAAATCGACATACCTCGGGGGTAGCGACCAGCGCGCGCCCGTAGTGCGAGCTATATACTATGATTTACCATGGTGGTTAAAGCCCATACGCCTAATGATTGTCCTCTCATGATACTAGGTGTCAAGTGTGTGTCAACATATCTAATATATAGTAATGACTGAAAGAAACTACACATGCAATAAATATAAAAAAATGCAATAAATATACAAAAATATAATAAACATGCAAAGTACTGTAAACAATTTGTCAAGGTATCTTGCCTGGTCTGAAAAAGAATGAAGTCCCAACTCAAGGCGTCGTCCGATCTACCCGTCAGATAAATTAAACAAGTTAGGTAACAAAAGTGGGTGAATAGGTTCCTCAATTTTAATCTATTTTAATTCTAAATAAAATAACTTAAAATAGTATTTTAATCTTATTATAATCTAATTTTATTGGTAAACCCTAATTTTGGTCCAACAAAAGTCAACTTTACGGATTTGTGATCCATGGCACGCAAATCGAGGCAATTCGTTGATCAAAAAGTCAACCAACTCAAATCCTTGATTTGTATGTAGAATTATATAGATTTCAGTGCTACATGAACACCGGAATCGACGGTTTCATAAAATCACAAGTCGGTAAAGAGTTATGTCCACAAGGGCGCACAGATGATAATTTTTGGTAGTTTTCTATTTACGTATACGTTGCACAAATTTTATAATAAATTAAACTTATATGTTAAATTATAAAAATATTATTTAATTTAATTTCATCATGTCAACTTTCTGAAACTTTAAACGGTTCGTAATTCCGAATTCGGGATCTCCCAAAATTTTAAAAATACAGAAACGCGTCTGATTTTGGACAACTAGCACTTTCAGAATATTCTGAAAAAATAGGTTCTAAAATTATTAAAATAATTTATACATTTAAAAAACTAACCTTGATATAGTTCTAATAAAAAAAACTTGAGCGCTTTGGAGTTCGGAGCTAGGAGATATCGTCTATTTAAGTCGTCATAACTACTAGAAAATGAGGCTGAATTTATGATAAATTTTGACTATTTTTGGACGAAAATAAGGAAAATTTGGGGAAAAAAAATATGAAGGATGAGTTATTTATAATCGTGTACACTACTTAATTGAATACGACTAGGATTGGCTAATTTGGATAGGAGTATGATGAGTTTAAATAAGGATAGGATATGCATGAAGTTGCTTTCCTACTAGGCTCAGAATTTGAATTAATTTAAAATAAAGTTTGAAGTTATCTCAATAATTTATAATCTTAAATAGAATTAAAGATAATACAAATAATTTATATATAATCTTATTAATATCTATTAACACTAAATTATTATCTATCTAATATTAAGACTATATATATCCAAATAAATCCTAAATAATTTCAAAAATCTAAATAATTTTTTTTTAAATTCTAAATAAATTACAAAAAAATATAGTTAAATTTATAACCTAAAATAAATATTTTTTAGGAACAATATGCAAGTATGGTCTTACAGTAAATCATGGAAGTCCTAAAAATTTACGTTTTCCTATGTTTTAATTACCTAAAAATTCTAGAAAAATCTCCAAAAATTTAAAATAGGCTAAAAATAATTCTAAATAAATATTTACATAAGTAAATATACTGAGAAAATTATTTTCTAATTAACTAATAGAATATTCTAAAGTAATTTAATATTTAAAATAATTTATAATAAATAAAATAATATAAAATACACACAAAATACCTATTTTTGATGAGGGGGTTTACACAAAATCAAACTAGATGTACTTAATTATTGGGGTTGTCGGTGTTAATTGAACAAGTGAGTTCCACCCGTGATTACTTGGGAAGATAAGTTAATATCTGTGATACAGAAAATAGGTTGAAGGATGAGAGTTTTAATAGATGTTATAGTCTTGAGTTAGATAGTAAATTGTCTATAACAGATGACAAGCTATAACAAGATAGTAACCATATAGTTTGGATAAAGGGTAAACATGGAATAAACAAGGAGAATTCTCAGGCTCAAGTTGAAGAAGGTAAAATGGTAACAAGAAGAGATTCACGAGTAGTACATATCCTTCAGCATTTTTCTAGGAAGGACTGAAGATTTTATTACTAGGTAGTTGCCTAGAAGATCTATACTACGAAACGGAAAGTATTGGGTCATGATTGGTGAAGCTTAAAGTTAAAAACAAAATTAACATACTAAAAGGATATGAAGGTGCGTAGGAAACAAATGATAAGAAAAATATATTATGGTCGCATAATCCAAGAAGTAGAGATTATGGTATGAACTTGAGGGATAATAATTCTAGTATTTATGAATTGTAATGCTTTTGGAATTTTGAGAATTTAATGCGAGTAAAAATTGCTAATCAGTCTCGAAGTGATACGAACTTCAAGAAATTAAACACATGATCAGAATCACATATTGACTTGATGGTTATTCTGTAGAGGATTATCACAAGACCCTTAGAGTATAGATTTACACATGGTTGGGAAGTGTATATGGAAGATGGAAGTCTTATAAGAATGATAGTTAAATATTATGGGTTTACACATAAACTGATTAAGGCCAGAAATTTAGATTTTTGAATAATAGGGTATGAGCCTAACTGGACCTACTTCACACAAGAATCACCTGTTACGCCCAAGTATACACTCTCATGCTCCATATAGACCCAATAGCATTCGTGGCATACCTCCTTCTAGAAAACCTATACTATTCAATTCTGTTGCAAATAAATTATATTGTACATCGACAACCCAATTACCCTAACCACCGATATACCCGTATCCCATTTATGCCAACCTAAGTCCATGACACTTGTGTTGCATTAAATTAAACCCCTTATCTCTTTACACAATATTAAACACCTTGATGAGTTATATCACCTTTTGACGCTTATTGCTGAACCATTCATTAGCATCCATGATATAAAATGAACAACTTCTCGGTACCATCTCACCCTAGTTGTATTTGGCTATGATATTTTCTATTGTCTTGTAGACTCATGACCTAATTAGAAGCAAGAAAAACTGGTAAAAACTTTCTTTATAGAGTTATTGACTCATTAACGTCATGATAGTACCTAGATTTTATTTGATAGGCTGTGATAACGGTCACAAAATTCTCACCATCTCGAATTTCTCCTTGAAGTTAGACTTTCTAAAAATCCTTAGAAATATGACCATGACTATAGTTCCTACGGCCAACTTTATTGTTATAAGTTGGATAGAGCCTTGATTAAGTGTACCCATATTCTTAGAATGCGACGTCAAACTAGGACTCCATTTGGTAACTGCATCCCCCAGCTTTTGATAAACAAGTGCAACCTTGTTTAACTAAAAAAAATTCTACCATGTTTATTTTTAATTTCGAGGACAAAAATTTTATAAGTTGGATAGATTGTAAATACCCTGATTTTTAGAATTAAATTTTAAATTTATTTAATATTGGTATTATGTAATTATTGTGATTAAAGGAGATTTTATTATTATTTTTAGCTAATTAGAATATATTATATTCATGGATTGATAATTATGTTTATTTAATTAATTATTACTATTTTACAGAAAATATATTTTTGGGTATACAACTAATATTAGAGTATTGTAGAATTTTTTTGGAATTATTTGGGGTTCAAATCTATTTTTGAGTGGCTACATATATATATATATATGAACCAAAGGCTCATAGGCTCATATTCCTACATGAGCCATGCACACGTTGACCAATAGGAATGAATTTCTACATCACATGTGCACCCATGTGCACTAATATACTTCATTTCTATTGGTCCATATGTGTATTGGCTCATGTAGAAATATGAGCCTATGGCTCTTACCCCTTTTTTCCTATATATATATATATATATATATATATATATATATATATATATATATATATATATATATATATATATATATATATATGATTAATATTAAACCAAATTAAACCTAAACCTTAAACCCGAAACTTTCTCCGAACCTAAAACCCGCAACCATAGCTACAGTAACTGACCCTCTTCGATTCCTCTCCCAGAAATGCACCCCCGATCGGTCCTTTCATCATCCCGAAACCCCCATTTTACCCCTTTTTATACAACACAGAGCAGACCACCACCACTAACCTTCTTATCTGCCTCCAGCCGACCACCATCGTCGCTGTCAACCGCCGCCGCGAGCCACCGTCTACAGCCACCCAGAATTCGCGAGCAGCAGAGCTAATCAAGGTACCCTTCTTCCCACCCGTGTTTCTCTCTGCACAGTAAACCAGATAACGATTCGTCGAATCCTATGTGAAGACAACATCACCCCCATAAATCCCATGAACCCTGTATAATTAGTTTAGCTTATCGTGTCATTTGTCAATCGTAAATCGTGACACTAAACAGGAAAAAATAACCCAGTTATTAGATCACAAACTTTTCCAGGTACATGTGTTTGAGTCCCATTATCTTCATAATGACATACGATATTAAAATTTTACTTTATCAGTAATTTAGACAATATAACCTAGTTTTAATCCCTTTAAATACTTTTTTTAATTTGATTTATGCTGTGATTTATTTTCTGTTGAAATCCGTCAAAAATTTAATTTTCTAAACCTGAATTTTCTCGATATGGGGTGCGTCCCGCTAAACGATACAACTCCGTCGTGTGCGATTTCACGAAACTTGATTTGAATGTGCGTGCACATCGGAATCAACGCGTATCCATCAAAAAATAATGTATTGGCATATTCTAACACTGATCATAATTTCGTGTGTGCTTGTCGTTTCACAACAAAATTTGTACCATCAGATTCGCAGCATTACGATGGTCCTGTGATCCAAGTTTAGTTTAATTCTGAGAACGTTGACGAAATACCGTTTTACGGGCCCCACGGTTCCACTTGACGGGTGATTTCTTGACCGGCTTATCGGAATCCAATTCTAGATGTTCTGTTGGATTCGTATCATCATTTTGGACTCATAGACATTAAGTTTGATAAATTTTGAGAACTTTATCTCTAGCACAATTTTTGGTGTGAAGTGGACCACTTGTGGACCCCGCTTTGATCCAAAACTGTCAATTCTGTCCATGTATCCAAATTAGACTTATGGATAGTCAATCATAGCTATTTCAAGTATTCTGAGGGCAATGGTGATATATTTTTTATCATCCGAAAGCATACTTGGAGATTCCACTACTACAGGAGCAATTAACGGAGTTCAGAACACAGACAAATGTACCTTGCCAACTTACAGTAGATCCTGATATATTATTTGCTTGTATTCTTTCTATATATATACTTTTGTGATGTACCTATTCAACCTAGGACTGTGAGACGTTGCTTAGCGTCGGAACAAGATTCGGGTGTTGACACTGTACGCGGAGTCGTGTAACATCATTTAGAGAGTTGATTCCATGATCATATTATTTTGCGTGCTTGTTTTACCAAGTACGTCATACCGTAGGACACTTGACACTATTTTATGTGACATAATCTTTCTTGAGTTATTCATGGCAATTCTGTATAGGCTTACAAGATTCGTGATATGAGACTTGCATATACATAGATATCATTATGACTCGTTGTACTAGCTAGAGGTTATGATCTTGCGTGTTATGGAGATGAGACATCATGGATATGAGACGTAAGGTTACATTGGGTGGAGAAAGACAGACCATACTACAGGCTAATTATATATATATATATACTATATTACTGGAGGTACCTTAGACTCTGACTCAGATCTTTGACACATTTACTGGCCCTACGAGATATTACTTGCTGCTATGGGCTCCCCGACACAGAGCCTATAGTAGTTTCAGCCTGAGTACGAGTGATGTCCTCACGTGCATATCACTTAAATGATTACATTAGTTTACCCTTGAGTATGTGGCATTATATTGTTTTACCTTGGCATGTTATTTCTTGTACCTTGTTACGTCCCTCTGAGGACATGGTCCCTTGCCAGTTTTGCAGCATAGACCGTTGTGGAGCCTGCCTGGAGTTGCTGATGTGTGTTACTTTGTCTTGCAGACATTGGTGCCAAGTACTTATATCATTTCTTTCAAATTTATGATTTTTATTTATATTATTTATTCATCTGCTAATATAGCCTAGTTTTATAGACTCATATTCCTTTCTCAAGTCTATTCGAGCTTATGTGTTACTGGACGGCCGACTTTAGCACATATAGTTCATTCTTGATATTTTGTTCTTTATGTGGATTGAGGCATAGATATTTTCAGTATTCTTAGATAGTTACCCTTATTATACATCTAATACGTATTCGTATCGGACCAGAGTCTTGTCGAATGCGTGGCTGGCATGTTACGTATTCCTAGTCCTACGTATTTTGGGATTAGGGCGTTACAGGTTTATCAGGCTCTAATATAATATTTGAAATAATTTTAAACAAGATTAATATTAAACACATAATAAAAAAGCAATCAAGCCTCAATCATTACAAAATATAAACTAAAATAAGATTTAAGATATGAATTTTAAGAGTTTGGATGAAGAAATTTAGGGTTTAAATTTTTTATTTAAGAATTATGAAATATATATATATATATATATATATATATATATATATATATATATATATATATATATATATATATTTCGAAGAAGGTAAATATTATTGAAAATCAAAATAATATATTACAACACTATCATCCCAACCAAGACATAAAATAAATTCAGCTTGGGTCTAGGATATCTATATCAGCTTGTATTTGTCTTTGTATAATAATAATATTGGTAGCTAGTCCCTCAAAGATACGTTGGTTTTATTCCTTCCAAACAAGCCACACCACAGTACGTAGAATCATTCGTAGTCGCATATATGCTCTTGGTCTTTTATCTTTTTGAGTTCTGACCTTATTCAAGACTGACAATAGGTCTCTATTCTGCATAGCCAAAAGTCCTAACCATCTTCAAAGTTTATTCCAGATCTCACAAACAAAGTCACAGCAAATGAAAAGGTGGTCCCTGGTCTAATCCATATACCCACATAAGAAATATTTCTTATCCTGGCAGTCCATATCAAACCTACTCAGACGGTCTCTAGTGAGTTGTTGGTTACAGATCATCTTATATAGGCATAGGGAGTTCTTAACTGCTCCACCTTTAGTCTAAACCAGTTCTGCCCAGTCCACATCTGGATTCCTGCTCCTGATTTGGTTGTAAGCCTTCCGAAAGCAGAAAGTGCCTTTATCCATTTTCTTTCATATCCAGTAATCCTCCGTTCCCAATATGTCTATCTCCACCTCTCGAATATCAACCGCATGAGTAGCCTCTATCAACCGACCTTGTAAGTTCTACACTCCCTTCTTGTCAGACGATTAACCTGTTTAGTAGATCCCCTTATCTCGTATATGTGCAATCACTCTCTATCAATCAGACTGGTATAGTTGATCTAAGGATCATGCCATAAACTAGTCTAATTTTCAGAACAAATAATCCTAGTAATTCTATGTTTAACCAAGCTCCTCAACCCCAAGAGCATTTTAACCGTCACCGAGAAGTTGTTATTGATCTTGGCAGACCACAAATCTCCCTTAAGGAAGTACCTCCCCCTGATCCAATCCGTCCAGATAGATTTGATAGAGAGGAATCTCCTGAACAGATTGTAGGAGGCTATTTTCCTAAGCATAGTACACGACCTCAACCCTACACCCCTGTAAACCCCCTGAATTTTCAAATTATTAAATCTTGGATTTTCCCAATTTTCTGGAATTTTCTGGGAATTTTCTGTAATTAAAATCAAGGTTTTCAATTAATAAATAATTTTTAAATGTTAATAAATAATATTAAAATATCATGAAAATAACATTTTTGGGTGTAAAATAGAAAACTGGACTTAGGGTAATTTTTCTGGATTTTTCTGGGCCTCAGACCTATTTTTAAATACCTCAAAACCATTTTATTAATTAATTACTTAATTAACTATTTTTATTATTATTTATATTATTTCCTTTTTATTTATTACTGTTTTTCTTTTCTTTTTTTCTTTTCTTGGGCCGGCCCGGCCCAGTGGACCGGCCCAGCCGGCCCAGCTACCCAGCCCGCCTGCCATCCGGGTCGGGTCGGGTCTGCCCAGACCCGACCCGCCGCCTCCGACCCGCACGACCGTCTCCCCCAGCCCCACGTCGCCCGCAGCCCGCGCCGGCCTCCACGCGGAGCGCCGGCCGTTCCGCGCCCCGCTCCCCGCTCCCCGCGCCACGTCCCCTCTCCCTCCGCCCGTCCCGGCTGCCCTAACCGCCCCCTCCACCTATAAAACCCCGAGCACCCGTCTCCTCCGGCCACCACCCTCACCCTAACCCTAACTCTCCGGCCACCCGAACCTCGCCGCCGTGTTCCTCCGGCGCCTCGCCGACCGTCTCGCCTAGCTCCGCCACCACCGCAGCTCCCTCGCCGACCTCGCCCGCCGTCTCCTCCCCTCCGGCAACCCCGCTCCGCCGTCCCCGACGCCAACAGCAGCAGCGGGCAGCGCCTCCCGCCGGACTCCGGCGCCGCCCCGCCCGCCAACGGCTCCGCCTCGCCCAGGCGAACACCCCCCGACCACCACCGGCCAGCCAGCGCCGCCCAGGCCACCGGCCGGCCACCCGCCGCAGCAGTGTCCAAACCCTAGCCCTATTTCAGCCCCGCGTGTCCGACACGAGTCGGACACGACTCGACCCTGATTTTCGGGTCCCCTTCAGGTGCGTGTAACTTTTGCCTCGTAGCTCCGTTTTCAATTCCGCAAATTACGTTGTGAAGCCTGTATGACCCTCTCGGTGTCCGGACAAACTGTTCGGGGCATCGCGTCCTGTGGTGATCGCACACCGCGATCCAAAAACAGGAAAAACCAGACCCTGTTTCACCCCGGAACTGAGTATGCCCCGCCAAACGGGACGACTTGGTCGCGTGCAGTCTTCACAGATACGTGCGCATCGTCGATACGGACGTGTGAGTTTTCGTGGAAGCTGATTCGGGTGTGCGTGCACACCGAAATCAACGCGTATCCGCGGACATCGTTCCGTATCCGCCTTTTCTGCAATTCACCCTAACTTCGTGCACACTCGTCAGATCGAGACAAAACTTGGCCATCGGACTCGTAGCGATACGCTGGTCCTGTGGGTCAAGTTTGGTTCGATTCTGAGGACGTTGACGAAATCGCGTGTCGTGGGCCCTACAGGCCCCGCTCGACGGGCGATTTTGTGTTCGGCTCATCGGAATCCAAATCTGGAAGTTCTGTTGGGTTCGTATCATCGTTCCTGACCTGTTAACACTAAGTTTGGTGAATTTGGAGACCATTGACCTGGACACATTTTTCGGTGCAAAGCGGGCCCAACGGCGGACCCCGTTTTGACCCGAAACTGTCGTTTTTGCCCTTGTCTCCAAATTGGACCCAAGGACAGACGTTTCTAGCTATTTGACATCTTCTGAGCGTGATGGTAATGTCTATTTCAGCTTTTGGACTCATCTCTAGATATTTCCCCGAAGAACTATTAATCGGATCCAAACAACAGGCAAGTACCGGCACTTCAAGTTTATTCTTTATATTGTGATAATTAAATCCCTGCTCTACTAGTACCCTTGATGATTAAACGTAGTGTTAGAATTCTGGATTTCATGTCTTGGATACTGTATTTCATGTCTTGTTTTTCATGTCGGGTGGGAGAATACTGAAAGGCATGTAGTTACCCTGACCCTTGCCATGTTTAATAGCTGCTGGTACAAGACTGTCCATCAGCCGGATCTCGATTATTCATGATTAATAGCCGTCTATGACGGCCGGTTTAACCCTATAAACCCCTATATGCCAACTAGGTATTCTAAATACACAAGTTCACACACATAGTTTCTTGTCTTGTTACAGTTCCTATTGCCTGGTTGTAATTCATTTTCCTGTCACCTTGTTCCTGTTTTACTCATGTCCCTGTCTTACAGCAATTAACTCTTAGTTATTGTTACTATTTATTTATACATATCCTCAACATGATACCTGTCAGTTCTTTTTAATTGTCATGAATATTTAGTTTAATCTTGATGTGCATTGTGTACTTTGCTCCTTTCCTGACTGGATCCGTTGTTTTAGGCGATGATGAGAACTTTGCCCCCACCTATTATGATCCCTATGAGGTAGCAGATGACACAGTTGAGAAGCCGGTTCCTACTCAGGAGATTACCTTTGAGGAGTAGCCAACTAGTTAGCTAGCTTTTCCCTTTCAGCATAATACTCGGGTTTGTCCCCGATTTATCTTCTGGCTTTGTATTAACTGTGGATTTGATTGTCACAGATTAAATATTATGAAATCTTAGCATTTCTTTTTCCTGTGATTATTCTTACATGTTCATTATTGTGGATGAGATAGATGCTTTTTGACCCCAGAAATGACCTAGACAGCGTACTACCGCCGACACTGCGGCGTAGGCTGGACGTGCCCACGCACTCGTGCCCGAATAACCGGGTGCGGGTCGTGACAACCCCCCCTTTCTTGGGCCGACATAATTTCTCCCAATTGATCGCATGAATTTCTTATTTCCAAAAGAAATTTGCACATATATGTTCTATCTTGTGGATAGTAGCTAAAGAAATCATGATAGCTTGGAGCCATTACAAAGTAATAGCCGAAATGACTGCCATGATGAGTTTTATCTAGTCCCCAAATGATAGAATATGAGTCTGCCAATATAGCTTGAGTATAGTTTAGGATGCCCATGCAATATGCATAAGTTGCCTGGTTAATAGACAGAGGCAGCCCTAAATATTTAACGGGAAGTGCACCCTCAGAAATCTTCATCTTCCCTAACCAAGTCTCATTATCTCTGCAAATCCCGTTACGGAATATTTGGCTCTTATTTTTATTCAGCTGTAAGCCAGACCACCTTTCTAGTTTGTCCAAAATCCTTCTAATAAGCTCAATTGACTTATCGGAAGGCTCCATAAATACTAATAAATCATCTGCATAAATCAAATGAGAAATAACATAATCATTTTCTTAAACATCGGAGTGATATCTTTCTCTATGACCGCCTCTTCTATCATGCACGAGAGGAACTCCATCACAATGGCAAAGAGGTATGGTGAAAGATATATCCCTGTCTAATACCCCTGGAACTCTTAAAGATGTCTTCCGGCTGACCCTGGATCAAAATCGAAAAAGAGGGTATTTCGACACATTCTCTCACAATGTCCACCCACCAGGTGTCAAATCTCAGGCACAACATAATATGGTATAGGAAGTCCCGGTTGACCAAGTCATCAGCCTTCCTAAGATATAATTTGAAACAAGCTTTGTTTCCCCCTTGCTTGTTAAAATCTCTTACCAGTTCATGGGCTAGGAAGCAGTTATCTGATATCGACCTTTCTTTGAATAAATTAGCTTGTTTAGGAGAGATCAGCTCGTGCATAATTGGTCACATGCGGTCGCACATCAGATGAGTGATGATCTTATATAGAAAATTGTAACACACAATAGGCCTGAAGTCCCCTATAGAGGAAGATCTCTCTACCTTAGCAATCAGTACCACAAAAGTGTGGTTTAGCTCCTTAAGAAATTTAACCGATTCAAAGAATTCTCTGATAGCTTCCAATATATCAAATTTGAGCAAACTCCAGTGGTTCTTGAAAAAAGTATCGCCAAAACCGTCCGGCCCTGGAGATTTATTCCGGTCCACCTTCTTGACAATTAGTTTAATCTCATCAATTGTAACAGGCTGCCGCAATACTTGATTACCATGACCCGTAACCAGTTTCTTAAACACATAATGGGGGAAGATAGCCTGATAGATGGTCTGATTGTAAAGCTCCTAGAAGAAAGTGGTCACTTCATCACTAATCATATTCGCCTCCTCGATAGTGTCCCCGTTAGCGTCAAGCAAGCCGTGTATGGTATTTCGATGATGTCTAGCTTTCACCGTAGCATAAAAAAAAATTGAACAACTATCACCATCTCTTAGCCAATTGCATTTTGCCCGTTGTCTAACATAGACTTCATCTAGGAACCTCTCCCTGCACAGTAGGTCCTGAAGTGAAACTTCCTCTCCATTGAGATCGTCGTTCAAGGGATCAGAGTGGACTCTCATTTAGATGGCGGCAAGGTTCTCTTCAACCTCCTAAAGAGTCATTGACGGGGTGCCCTCTATTCCAAGTATTAATCCTTTGTTTGGTGCATTTAAGTTTGGACACAACCTAAAATTGGGCAGTACTACGCATTGTGGAGTTTCAGCCCAGTTGAACCACTTTCTTGTACCCCTCATTATGACTCTATAGTGCCTTGCTCCGCGTTGGTACTATGTACATGAGATATTGCTTTGCTGGCTCGAGCGAAAACCTTCTCAAAGAGTTTCCTGATCGAAACACAAGATGATTGATCTAGGTGAGTGGACAGAACTGCATTCTCTGATTCTTGTACTCCTTAATAATGAATCTGAATTTTTGTAATGCTTGTTTGCTTAATAAGATAATATTCATATTGGGAATAGTAGAACGAGAACCTGCTTGCCTAAAAAGAGATAGAACCATTGCCATGCTAAGTATATAAATGAATGTTGTATACTAGTTATACTGACACCGCTATCAAACAAATCTTACCATGCTAAGGAAAGAGTAGAACTACATGCTTAACTTGAAGAGATAAATAGACCCGTGCCATGCTTGCTTAAATTAAAGATCGTTCATATGTTTGCTTGTCGTCGTTTATATAATTATTTGTCTTGGATGCAAAAGCTAGATTGAATGTATACTTGTATTATTACAAAAAGTTATGGCTTGTCTTGTTAGAGAAGAGACTAGTAGCCCACCATGATATTCTGGTCCTAAGGGATCTAGGGGGATACGGCTATTAGATAAGAGATAGATAGATTGAAAGCTTGTATTATTATGTTGTGTTATGCTTGTGATATGCTTGTTATAGACTAGATGGGAGACTAATAGTGCATCCTAATATTTTGGTCCTACGAGATCTAGGGGGCGTGGCTATTAGAATGGTGGATGGAGGTAAAATGACATGTTTGGAAACTAATAGTGCACCCTGAGCTCAGGGTTTGGCTATTAGAATGGTGGATGAAGACTATTGATAGGGTGAGACTAATAGTGTGCCCTAAGGGTATGGCTATTGTATGGGAGGCAGTACTTCCATTGGGAAGAGTTTGAGTTAAAGAAGTTAGCTTGTTCATGGAGATAGCTGCATTTCAGGTAGTTAGGGAGCATGCTAGGCTAGCATTATTGCATACCTAACTGTTTGATGCATAGACGAACAAGAAAGAGAACCTTGTTTATATATACAAATTGTTGCTAACTTGTATGTCTGCTGCAGGGGTAACCGTTCAGCGAGGCATAAGATCCATAAAATAAATGATATATTATTTTTTATTATTGTCTTGTCTTACATCGCACCTTGACTTGCATGCTTGTTTGAACATGTTGATCATCTTGTAGTATAAAGAATGATAGTCCACTAGATGTTGTTTTATCCCTAGAGTCTTTGAGTATAGATCAAGAGAAATACTGTACATATCCTAATTGGTACATCGTGCTTGAACTTCTTGCCTTGTATGCTTGGTTGTATTGGACTAAAATCTGATTTCAAAGATGTTTCCAAAAGAAGTAATATGACTCTGTTCCCGTACTGCATGTAACGAACCTAGGTAAAACTAGAAAGATCACTAGTAATGTAATATTTTATAACATAATTACTTAGTGTTGGTTTTAGTGAATATTGCTTATGTTCGTTGATTTTATACTCACCAGTACTTTCTTCAAAGTGTTGACCCACCAACAGTTTGCTTGTTCTCAGGTGCTGGATCATATGAAGAAGCAAAAGCCGTGCCTCATCCCGAGGACCCAAAAATCTGGTGTCGATGCCTTGAGTTGTATCGAGATATTTTGAGCTACTTTTGTATAGAGAGACATAATGTATGAAATGATGCCATTGTATTTAGAGAACTTTTTTGCCTTGAGCTTTGCCTCGTATGCTCAGATATATTATTATTTGTAACAATGCTCCTTTGCTGCCAACTCGATCAGTTCGATGATAACCACGATGACTTATGTTGTTTCCATGTGCGAGAGCATCTCCAGGCTTAAATGTGCATCATGTCCCGAGGAGAACAACCGTCCCACAGGAGCGTTGGCACGATGATTTGCGCCCGGCGGGGGCAATCGGGACCGCTGGAGTTCGGGGCATGACATAGATGTATCAGAGAAACTCGATTCTCTGGCCTTACGCCAGTTTTGCTTCTGTTCTTAGATGACGATTCTTTGCCCATTAATATCGTTGCTGAGTTGAGTGTTCCATACAATAAGTCCATAAATATTCCCAAAGATGTGCGCAATCTGGATTTGATTTATTTCTTGAGAGTTGTGATTTCATACTTCTTGATTGCTAGTATTTTTGATTGAGGATGGTGAGGGATGAGGACTATCGCTTCTCTGGATATCGAAAGTTTCTCCTTGAAATTTTGAGGACAACTTTTTTTGGTGGGTAAGTATGTAGTGTCCTATTCTGCGTTGGCACTATTTACAAGAGATATCGCTTTGCTGGCTCGAGTAGAAGCCTTCTCAAAGAGTTTATCGATCAAAATACAAGACGATTAATCTAGGTGAGTGGGCAAAACTTTATTCTATGATTCTTGTATGCCTTAATAATGAATATGAGTTTTTGCAATGCTTGTTTGCTTAATAAGATAATATTCGTATTGAGAATGGTATAACGAGAACCTGCTTGCCTAAAAATAGATATAACCATTGTCATGCTAAGTATAGAAATGAATGTTGTATGCTAGTTACACTGAGACCACTATCGAACGAACCTTGCCATGCTAAGGAAAGAGTAGAACTGCATGCTTAACTTGAAGAGATAAATAGACTCGTGCCATGCTTGCTTAAATTAAAGATCATCCATATGTTTGCTTGTCATTATTTACATAATTGCTTGTCTTGGATGCAAAAGCTAGATTGAATGTATGCTTGTATTATTACAAAGAGTTATGGTTTATCTTATTAGAGAAGAGACTAGTAGCCCGTCCTGATGTTCCGGTCCAATGGGATCTATGGGGATGTGGCTATTAGATAATAGATAGATAGATTGAAAGCTATATTGTCACGTTGTGTTATGCTTGTGATATGCTTGTTATTGACTAGATGGGAGACTAATAGTACGCCATGATGTTCTGGTCCTACGGGATCTAGAGGGCGTGGCTATTAGAATGGTGGATGGAGGCTAAGTGACAAGTTTGGAGACTAATAGTGCGTCCTGACCTCGGGGTATGGCTATTAGAATGGTGATGAAGACTACTGATGGGGTGAGACTAATAGTGTGCCCTGAGGGTATGGCTACTGTATGGGAGGCGGTGCTTCTGTTGAAAAGAGTTTGAGTTAGAGAAGTTAGCTAGTTCATGGAGATAGCTGCATTTCAGGTAGTTAGGGCGCATGCTAGGCTAGTCTTCTTGCATACCTAACTGTTTGATGTAGAGACGGACATGAAAGAGAACCATGTTTATATATGCAAATTATTGCTAACTTGTATGTCTGCTGCAGGAATATCCGTTCGGCGAGGCATAAGATCCACAGAATAAGTAATAAGTTATTTTTAATTATTATATTGTCTTTCATCGCACTATGACTTGCATGCTTGCTTGAACCTGTTGATCACCTTATAGTATAAAGAATGATAGCCCACTAGATGCTGCTTTGTCCCTAGAGTCTGAGTATAGCTCACAAGATACGCTGTACACACCCTGATTGGTACATCATGCTTGAACTGCTTGCCTTGTATGCTTGGTTTTATTGTACTGAAATCTAATTTTAAAGATATTTCCAAAAGAAGTAATATGACTCCGTTCTCATACTGCATGTAACGAACCTAGGTAAAACTAGAAAGATCACTAGTAATGTAATATTTTATAACATAATTACTTAGTGTTGGTTTTAGTGAATGTTGCTTATGTTCGTTAATTTTATACTCACCAGTTCTTTCTCTAAAGTGCTAACCCACTAACAGTTTGCTTGTTCTCAGGTGCTGGATCGTCCAAAGAAGTAATAGTCGTGCCTCATCCCGAGAACGCGAAAATCTGGTGTCGATGCCTTGAGTTGTATCGAGATGTTTTGAGCTACTTTTGTATAGAGGGACATAATGTATGGAACGATGCCATTGTATTCAGAGAACCTCGAGCCTTGAGCTTTTCCTCGTATGCTCAGATGGATTATTATTTGTAACATTGCTCCTCCACTGCAAACTCGATCTGTTTGATGATAATCATGACGACTATGTTCTTGCCTTATGTGAGAGCATCCCCGGGCTCGCAAGGCATCACGTCCCGAGGTGAACGACCGTCCCGCCGGAGCACTGGCACGGTGATTCACACCCGACAGGGGCAATCAGGGCTGCGAGAGTTCGGGGCATGACAAACTCTACGCATTATTAAATCTAAAAGGTCTCCCTATGAATACTGGTTGTTCCGCCAATTTGGTAACAAAAGGGGAGTAGCCACTGGTTTCAGGAGGCAGGCAATCTGTACCACAAAATTAGAAGACCTCAAGCCAACGACCATTGCAAAAAGCACCATCTAATTGAATGAAGATACTATTGAGGATAGCTCGATTATTTCGCATCCAGTATGTGGCCCTAATTAGCCATACAAATAAGTCCAGAGGATAAGATACAACTTTAAAATTCAGCCAGAATAGCTTCCTGAACAGGGCATCCCCCTTTCTTTTCATTGGCATGTCTGATAGTATTGAAGTCTCCCACCATAAGTAGAGGTTGGCTGTCCCCTACCATGGTGTTGTTGACGGTGATTTCTCTCCACAATCTTCTCCACTAAGTCCGATCGTTATGCCCATAAATCGCTCTAGAAATAATTTTAAGACCACGCATGTTAATAAATTTAATGGTGATAAATTGATCTGAGCAGTAGGCAAGTTTCTCTTTCCAAACTCTGGTGTCCCACATAACCCACACACGGGCCATATCTCCATACTCTAAATTGTGGACAGATTCCCAATGCACCAGAGTTCTCCTCTTGATCTTCGATGTCGATTTGATTTTAGATTCCAAAATATTAATGATAGAACACTTAGACTTCTTGGTATAATCCATAAATTCTCTCCACCTACCTATAGAGCTAATCCCCTCACATTCCAGGTAAAAATTGTCATAAAAGACGAGTGTTGACACCCGTGTTAACACGCGAACTCTCCCTAAGAGGGGAGAGAGTTCATCCTGACGAACAGCCGTCGTTTTACCACCTCCCTTCTTATGTTCAAGTTTGGCTTGCTAAATAGGATTGGCCATGACCAACAGTTCATGAAGAGAGCATGTCTTCGTCTTGTCCTTGACTCCCTGGAAAACCAAAGAAATATGACATGTCGCCAACTTTCTTCTGACTCTGATACTGTTTTCATTATGCACAATTTCCTTGGCCTAAAATATAACCATGTGAGATCCTACCGCCTCGCCTCCTCCTTGTCCCTTCTCGCTCTGCTGGGTGTCCTCTCCAAACACTACCATTTTCCTTTGGTTCTCCAAGGTTCCTTCTCCATTTAAATAATTTGTCTCATGGATAGGTTGGTCAGCGACTGCTTCATTCCTTTTTTCGAAGATAGTAGGTTTGGGAACCCCTATGGGCTCGTGCACCTCAGTTTCCGTGTTGGATACATCCGCACTTTTGCTACTTAGATTTTCGATATTAGTCTAGATATCCAACTTGGTTGCCTCCGCCACATTGAGGGCTTTATCTACCTGTCGAATAACAGGACCATGCCGATTACCAATACTCTGGGGTAGAATGTCAGTTCCTTGCTGATTATCTTTTTGATGGGATTCCTGGTCCGGGCATTGAGAGAGAAAGTATACAAAACTCTTACATAACGACAGCAAGGCAAGACCCATTCGTATTCCAGTTTCTAGAATATAAATTCACCTGATGGTAGTTCAATTTCTAACTTGTCCGGTAACAAATCTGCTGCAATAATTTCTACGAAGACTCTCGCGAATGACAGTCGTTCCCTCTTAGTGGTATCGTTATCCTGGTATAATGTCTTTTCGATGCCACTAGCTATCTTCATAATAGCCTTAATGGTCCATAGTTGGAGAGAGAGCCATGGAAACTGAATCCAAATTGGTACGGTGGCCAATCGGTCTCTCTAAAAGTTAGAGGATGGGTCCCATTGTCTTAAAACAACCAACCTACCGTCGAACGTCCATGGGCCATTTTGTATAACCCGCTCTAGGTCATTTGCAAGGCCAAATTTAATGAAGTGGAAGTCAATTTTCCTAGAAAAAATCTTCAGACTTCCTTTCGGCCACCACAGTGGCAAGGCGAATCCTTTGAGCTGACCAAAATACGGCCGAGCTCCCAATGACATAGAGTACTATGGTGTTCTTCCAATACTCTTCCATCTCCACGATGTCATCTTTCTCAATCCCGGTCACCTTCCTCCCTTGGACGTTCTTCATCTCGACGTAGCTCATTTCTATGGACTCTCTATCCATACTTGATCTACACTTGTCTGTCCACGAGGAAGGGGCTTCTCTCGAAGGCTGGAACGAAGTGGCAGCCCTCTGTGACAAATTGACAAACACCTTACGCGCATGAGAGGACGGAGGTGAAAAGGGAGACGTGGGGGGACGAGAATGCGGGAGAGGAGACCAAGTCATAGGGTGTATGGGGGCTGCACCAAAGGCCCCTTCGACAGTGATCGGAGTGGACGTGCTCGCCGACGGGGACCAATAGTGGTCCACCCATCCTCCGAAATAGAAAATGAAGAGGAGGAGAGAGAGGGGGAAGGAGAGGTGGAGGGAGAGAGGGGAGGCGGCCGAAAAGAGAGGAGGAGGGAGGAGGAATAATTGCGGGAGACGGAATGGGCGGAGCAGCAGGCGGGAGCGGGAGTACGCGCGCGCACACGCGGGAGATTTAGCTGATAAGAGACTACAGAACATACGCACTTTTCTATATATGTGTGTGTGTGTGTGTGTGTGTGTGTGTGTGTGTGTGTGTGTGTGTGTGTCAGATTTTTGGTTCTTTAGGTAAGCCGACACATGAACCCGAGCCCAATTCGTTTTTTGATCGGGTTCAAACATTTTAACCCGAACCCATGCAAACCCGAACCCAAGTAACTTCAACCCTAACCCAATCCATTATCGAATTTACCCGATCGGGCTCGGATTTAGCCCGTCCGAGTTGCACCCCTAGTTTTGTGAGCATCCATAGTAGTTATGACTCATAATTCGACACGTGGCAACACTTGAGCGGAAGGATAAACATATATCCTAGTTTTGGCAGGTGAAAATGAACTATATGTTTGAAGTATTCAAACATACTAGAATCCTTGGTAAGGTACAAAACGAAATTCTATTGTGACACTTTCTTTCGATCCTCATGTTTTTTATTTATTTCTGGAACAGTGAAGGTAAACTACTATCGATTACTTATTCTCTGCGTGTCTGTTAAGATGTGTTTGATACTTTTTTTTTAATAAATTTGGGATAAAAAAAATTATTATTATATTTGGTTTAAATTATAAAAATTATTTTAATTTTTTTAAATATGCATAAAAATAATATTCTCATGAGTCATAGGAATTTTATCCCCCTAACAAATTTGGGTATATTAATTTATCATGGGAATAAATCTGGTTTATCTTAAATTTGGTTCATTCAGTATATAAATCTTTTTTAAAAGGTTTAATCTATTTTGTTTTCCTTTTTTCTCCTTTTTCATTTTTTTTATTTTCGTAAAAAAGAAATTCTTTTTCTAATTTTTTTTCTTTGTTTCAATTTTTCATTGTTTTTTTTTACTTTTTCATTTGTTTTAAAACAATTCTTTCCTTTCCTTTTATCATTTCTTCGTTTCTTCAAAAAATCATTTAAAAGAAAAAAAAATTTGTTTTTTTGTTTTCTATATTTTTTAAAAAAAACCTTCCCCTTTTTTATTTTCTATATTTAGAAAAAAAATCTTATTATTATTTTCTTTCCCTATTTTGTTTTAATTTTTTTCATTTTTTTCATTATTTTTCCTTTTTACTTTAAAAATAAATCATTTTTTATTTCTTCTTTTTTTATAAAAAATTGTTATTTTTGTTGGGTCTGTTTCACATCAAGTGAACATGACTTTAGGTTAGGTTGTCAAGTGAAGATAACTTTGGATTAGGTTCAGTAAGGATCGTATCGTAAAAATTAATTTATAAGTAAAAAAGTTATAATGTCAAGAATAATATATTTAATCATCACATTTTTAATCCTAAATTTATTAAATATATTTAATTATCAATGAAAAATGTTATATTTTTTATGTGAACTATATACTTTTTTGTAATATTTCATATATTCACCAAACATGTTGAGAATTTGAGTTCTGAAAATATACAAATATTGTACTAAAACACAATTCAAATAATAGATTATCCATACACAAAGTTTTTTATGGAAAACCCTAAATCGTAAAAGTAATCAAGTTTTTGGAGTCCAATACTAAATTAAATTACTTAGATATGAAAATACAACTCTATTTGATTTTCTCACACTCGATTCGCTCACCAATCACACAATATAACCAAGAACATGAATATGGTTATCAAAGAGTAGAATAATATTTATTATTTTTATTTCGTCAAATTTGAACACAAACGTTACGTTGGATATCACACAAAGAAATCAAAAAAAAAATCCATTTTTAACATTATACCCAAAACCTAAAAGAATAAGTCTAGGTAGTCCCCCCCCCCAATGATATCTGAATAATAAAATGTTATTCCCGAGGCTTAACCAAAGATGAAAGAACGCGTGGTCAAGATTAGAGGTTCACACAAAAGTTTTCACTCTGACTATTCTCGATTTCCACGAAGAACTACATAATAATTCTGATTACAACTTGCTCTCAAGATTACAAAGAAATCAGAAAAAATAATTTTATGTTCTTCCTTGCACTCGCAGTTGCAGACGGACAGAACAAAATTACAACTATCAGAAGAAATGAGAAAGGAGAAGAAGAAAATTTGCTTGTTAGGGTGATGAAGATCACCGTTGCTCAAAACAAGCTTCGTCCCACATGATCTGCTCCCAGAAACCAGCTAGTTCACGTAGAACTTCTGAAACGCTCGATGTCACCTCCTTGTTTGGACTCGTACGAACTTTCTGGACTTTAATGACGACTCCAGCAAAAACTCTCTTCCTCTCCCAATTTTTAAAGTAAGTCCTCAAATGGAGTTTGAAGAGAGTATTTATAGGTATAGGGAGGAATCCATAATCTTAATCCTGGCCGTCCATCGATTACAAAAAGATTGGAATAAATTTAATTCATATCCCACAAGATTGGAATAAATTAAATTTAAATCTTATATGATTGATTTGAATTAAATTCAAATCATACATGATTATTTAAATCCTAAATGATTGGAATAACTTAAATTCAAATCCCACAAATATCAGATTTAAATTAATGACTCAATCTTTCCATAACTGATTAATCTATCTGATAGCAACTGACCCGTATGCAACCGCTCATGCGGCCCCGCAAGCAACCGCTTATGCGGCCGCTCATGCCCTAACTCTTGCGACAACGCATGCGGCCATGCATGCGGCCAGCCCCTACGGCCACGCATGCGACCACACATGCAATCAGCCCATGCAGCTCACGCATATCTGAGCGCATGAGCACATAAAATACTCACAAGCGTTATGCGATGATGTTGAAGTGCTAAGTGCAAAGTGCTCCAACAAAGCGCAACTTGCGCCCTTGAGCCCGAGTCCGAGTCCTTGTCGCTAAGCCCCTTTAGGGCTTAGCTCCTATAAAAATAATTCCAAGAGCATGACAAAAAGTATAAATGCTTTAATGAAGAGTTAATCTTTTTTTCTCCTAGGAAAATAACCCCACATGGCACCCATGTGCCCCACCACATTCCAACTGCACACCTCAACCCATACAAAGTATTATATTGAGATACCTACTTGGTAGTGTAGCCAATGTAGGACTATTTTTCTTAGTTCAAAGGCAAAAATATCAATAATCCCCCATATATCTCAATATATGGGTTGAGCATTCCCCACAGTGACTGCCCATTATGCATTAGGATAGATGTCGCTTCGACTTGAATCTTTCCGCATGGGTCAAATAGCAGTATGATACAATAATGGACTAACCCTTGAATTCTGCACTATAGTTGTAATTCTTCCCACTCACACAATGATATCAGTTATGCTTTTGGTTGCATATTAAAGGCCATGTGTACGCCTGGTTTTGGTGTATGTATTTTGGACGCCTACGAGTTTACTCTTAAGAGACATCATATATCTCTTTTCATACACTCTAGGTGAGTTCTTTAAAAGAGTCATTGGTATAAAGCATTATGCTTCCTTGCAGTGCTACGCTGCTATAACATGGCCTTCTTCCTAGGTTCACTCTCTCATGTGGTGTCATCTACTATAGCATGAGGTTCACCCCCTCTTTGTAGTGCCAAACTACCCAGGATGAAGCCTTGTGCTTTCTTTCAAGTGTTACGCCATTGTGACATGGCTCACGAAGCTGAGGTTCACTCCCTCGTGTGGTGTCACACCACTGTAATATGAGGTTCACTCCCCCTTTATAGTGCTTCTTACTACTCTTCATTCTACAGCATTAGGCTACATGCCTATGTGCGGTACTACGCCGCTGTGACATGACTTAATGCCGAAGATTTATATCTTTTATCTCTTTGTGGTGTTACGCCACTGTAGCATGGGATCTCAGTCCCTTATAGTGCTGATACTACGTGCTTCCTACAAAGCACACCAGACATTCACTCTGCCCGAGAACTCATTAAGGCATCAAAGCCATCCTTCCACAGAAAATTGTTCTTCACAAAGAACAAAGAGTAGACAATAGTGGTTTTGGGTCTGTAATCCCTCAATGTCTCTAAGGACTATCCACTGTTTCTGATATTCTCCCAATCAATGGTCCTCCCTTGAACCAATAGCTATATACCTAGTTGATTTCTCTTTGAACTATAAGCATAAAACTAAATGGTAGGATTGCAAAGACACGATATCAGAGGTCCTTCAATCCCATACATGTTGTGTCCTTGACTATATGCAGTATTACGCCGCTGTGATATGACCCGAAGTTGAGGTTCACTCCCTCTTGTGGTATCATGCCACTGTAACATGGAGTAATACCCTCATTTATCGTTCTTGGGATCAGCTAGCGTTGGAGGCCTTACATGAACGAATCTGCCAGACCCTCCTGGCTCCGATCATCAAACACTGTAATAATCCATGGTAGCTGTGCTCATTCAGTGTCCTGTACTGGCCCTTGAATCCTATCATGAACGGATCCGCCAGATATGCCCGACTCTGATCATTAAAGCACTGTAATGATCCACGCAATCTACGCTCATTCAGTATCATGTGTTCTATCTACATAGTTTTCTTCAAACAATTGAAGAGATGAACAGATGTCACTGTTGCAGCTTTCTAATTTTCTTAATATGTCGGTATCATCTAAATCTGTGTACTAACCATAGAAAGATCATCCAAGAGCTTCTAGAGCTATTTTTCTTTACTTGCTGCAGCTTGACAGTGCAAAGAATCTAAGAGTAAAGACTGCTTCTTTGACTTCCATAATTTAGCAGCACCACTCCCTGAGAAGTCACGTCATAATGTGGTTCTTTCAATCTTATTTTTCAAGCACTAACTGGCATCACTGAAGCCTTCTTTCATATCTAGATAATCGTTGTAGCACATGATATACTACTGAGTTCTCTTGAGAATTCTGACGACTCTCTTCACAGCTTTCATTGTTCAACACATCTATTGCTTGTGAGCTGACTCAACATCCCTATAGCAAAATCTATATCAGGCCTGGTGGTATACGCAGCTTGAATTATTCATCTGATGATGCTCGAGTACACCAACTGTCTGACGCTTTTCATTGGATTTGGCTTCATATTCGTGTCACACCTAAGGAGTATCGTCCCTGATACCCAAAGTGTGTGATCAATATTTTATGCTGAGAGCTTGTGACTAAGCAAGCCCACTTGGCATCCGAATTATCTTATATCCTCAAGAGGACATTCGCAATCCCATGTCCTAAGTTTGGACAAAAAGGACATATTAGTTCTAGTGACACTACTATATCCATAACTGGGACTATCAAGTCATCCACGTAGATACAAATGATGAATTCTTAATTAACAGCGAACTTCGTGTACACACACATGTCCGTCTCACTGATCCTGCGATAACTTTGACTAGATGACTTATCAAACTCCTGTTGCCACATCCTGAAAATTACTTTAGGTCGTATCGAGATGTCATCAACTCACAGACTATCTTCAAACCTGAATGACAATAATTTTGACCGTTGTCCGTGAATCTCTCATGTATGTCTTCCTCCAAGGCTTGTTGTCTTCCTATCATCTGATAAATAATCAGCTTGTAAATAGCAGCTACGACAATCATCATCATGATCTAGGACACCCTCATCGATGTGCCAAAGAACTCAATCCCCTATTATTTGGAAAAATTCCTAAGCAGATAGCCTTGTCTTGAACTCAACTATTCGGTCTGCTTTCATATTCATCGACTTGAAGATCTAATAAGCATCTGATTGGTTTAGCTCCTTCAGGCAGATTGACCAACATCCAAGTGTGGTTGGAGGTTATTAAGTCATACTCATTATTTATAGCCTTCCTGCAGAAAACAGCATCTCTGGTCTTCACCGCCTCATCATAGATAAGCGAATTTGCTTCCACATGATAGGTGACAAAATCTTCTCTGAAATCCTTCACTCTCCTCACTCGCTTAGACACCGGCTCTTCGAGTTATGGTTCGATCATTGTCGTTGAGATAACAACTTCTTCTTGGACTACATCTTCGTTGGAAGCTTCAGCCTCCTGTGCATCCACACTATTTTCTGGAATATCCGCGATAACAATGTTCTTATGCCTTACAAATTAATCTTGGAAGAGTTCTACGTCACGAGATTCAATGATATGATTTGATTCGATATCAAGAAATCTCTGAGCATCACTCTTCTCAGCATCACCCTGAAAGATTGTCTTCGTAGTCCTCAATTCCACCTTCTGAATCTTTAATTCTGGAAGCTTCAATGATGTCAAATACCCCTACACCGAATGACGTTCAAGTTGGGTCTGACTCTGAACCAGAGTTCCTGAGGAGTGATATCGGAAGTTGCGTATGGTACTCCGTTCAGAATGAACATAGCCGTCAGTACAGCTTCTCTCCAGAAGTAGTTTGGAAGACCCGCAGTCAACAATATTGAGTTCATCATTTCTGTTAACGTCATATTCTTTCTTTCAGCTACTACATTTGATTGAGGAGAATACGGAGCAGTTGTTTCTTTGATAATTCTATGTTCATTTCAGAATAATGCGAATTCAATAGACCTATACTCTCCGCCTTGATCACTTCTGAGTCTCTTAAGTTATTGTCCCATTTGACGTTCAGCCTCAACCCTGAACTCCTTGAACTTCTCGAATGCTTCATCTTGTGACTTGAGAAAATAGACGAACGCATACTTCGAGTAGTCGTCGACGAAAGTAATGAAGTACTTCCTCTTGGCCTTTGTGGAGAACTGCTTGAAGTCATAGATATCTGAGTGAACCAACTCCAGAAGATTTGTACTTCGGTTTACCCGTTTGAACGGATTTCTTGTGATCTTTGTTTGCATACAAAACTTATACTTCTCCACCTCTTTAACCCTATATTTGGAGATAAATCCTAGACTAGACATCTTATAGTACGAAGTACATGTCCTAGTCTGGGGTCCCACAACTCTTACAATGAGACTTTTTCTTTTTTTTTCTTTTTTCTTTTTTCTTTTTTTTATAAGCAGAAGCTCGAACATCCATTTGATACTGAAAGCTTATTCCAAAATATGTCTCCTGCCAAGATATCATCATCTGGCGACTATGGATGTTCACTTTTAAGTCTGCAACAGACTTCCTGAGATTAGGTCCTTGGTAATCACTGTTACGTTGATACACGCACTCCTTTGATTATAACTTCTCGAAGTTCAGAACCATTGTTCCAATCCCCAGATCCTCTGCTTGATCCTTGCTTGCCATCAAGACCTTCACCAATGAAAGGTTCGACCTGGATCAACAACTCTTCCTAAAGCACATATGGCTAGATGCACCAGTTTTTATCCACTGGTCAGCAACAACGCCATAGGACTTAACCTGTGCAATCATAGCAACCAAGTTAAGTAATCAAAGGAACCAAGTCTAGTTATACCTTGCTATATTGGTTCGGATTGGTTCTACTGTCAAGTTCTAATTTCAGCCATGCGTCAAGTCCTGTATAGTGCAGTGACCTTCATGTGCATAGGCCATCATGCGCCAATCCATGTGCATAAGCCTCAATGCGTCAATCCATGTGCATAACCCACCATGTGTGTCCTGCATGCGTAGAGACCATCATGCGCCTTAAGACACTATGTGTCCAGCTCTGCCATGCGCTAAGATTTCCAATGCGTTGAGACCTCCAATGCACTGTCATGCGCTAAGTCTTGTTATAAGCCAAGGTCTGCCATGCGCCAAGGTCTGTTCATTATTCGTATACTCTGCAATCCTTGGTCATCTTGTAATCTTTCTTCCAACTGGAATGCGCATCCTTCAGACGCTATCTCCTCCATCCTCGGGAATGGTAGATTCCGACAACTCACTTTCAATATTTGACAAAGGACTCGTTCCCTCATCTAAATGTTCGAAGTGAATTCCGTCAATCTTCTCAAGTTTGTGAAAACTTGGGTCCAGAAGACTTGAACGGATGTTCCCCATCTTTCTTCGGATCTTGCTTTGAGATTGTTATTTCCGAGGCTTAACCAAAGATGGAAGAACGCGTTATCGAGATTAGAGGTTCACACAAAAGCTCCCACTCTGAATATTCTCAATTTTCACGAAGAACTATATAATAATTCTGATTACAACTTGCTCTCAAGGTTACAAAGGAATCAGAAAAAATAAATTTTACGTTCTTCCTTGCACTCGCAGTTGCAGACGGACAGAACGAAATTACAACTAGCAGAAAAAAAGTAGAAGAAGAAAATATGTTTGCTGGGGTGATGAAGATCATCATTGCTCAAAGCAAGATTCGTCCCACACGATCTGCTCCCAGGAACCAACAAGTTCACGTAGAACTTCTGAAACACTCGATGTCACTCATTGCTTAGACTCGCACGAATTTCCTGGACTTTAATGACGGCTCCAGCAACAACTCTTTTTATCTCCCAATTTTTGAAGTAAGTCCTCAAATGGGATTTGAAGAGAGTATTTATAGGCATAGGAAGGAATCTCTAATCCTAATCCGGGCCGTCCATCTATTACAAAAAGATTGTAATGAATTTAATTCATATCCCACAAGATTGGAATGAATTAAATTTAAATCTCATATGATTGATTTGAATTAAATTCAAATTCCACATGATTAATTTAAATTCTACATGATTGGAATGACTTAAACTCAAATCAGGGATAATCGGATTTAAATTAATGACTCAATTTTTCCATAACTGATTAAATATATCAGATAGCAACGGACCCGCATGCAACCGCTCATGCGGCCGCTCATGCCGCAGCGCATGCGGCCACATATGGGCTGAGCGTCATGCGACGATGCTAAGTGCAAAGTGCACCAACAAAGCGTCACTTTGTACCCTTGAGTCCGAGTCGCTTTGGGGCTTACCTCCTATGGAAATAATTCTAAGAGCATGACAAAAAACATAAATGCTTTCATGAGGAGTTAATCATTTTTCCTTCTAGAAAAATACCCCCACATGGCACCCATGTGTCCCACCACACTCCAAGTGTACACCCCCAACTGATACAAAGTATTATATTGTGGGACTATTTTTCTTAGTTCAAAGACAAAAACACCAACATAAACAATGCATGTTCTATTAAACTATTTTTTTTCATATATAAATTTCTGCCGATTTTGTTTTATTTTTAATCTGGTTTGTTCAGTTGCAATCACCACAATCAAATCCATTTTTGCCGAATTTTTAACCTGAGTATTCTGAAAAATACACTTAGAAGTCTGATTAAATTTCTGAATCAAGACTCTTCTCCTCTTTGAATGTAACTTGTTACCAACCCAACATCATGACCCTATAATATATTATGTATATGTTCTCACTTGCAGTGCCTCCAATTAATTTAAATCCTCTATTATAAAAAAAATAAAAAATTTAAGTTTATAGTGTGAGATTCCGCTCAGTCACGCTACTTATTCCTATGTCCAAAAATTCCATCTAATAATAAAGATCCACTACAAAATTTGATAATCACACGACAAATAGTAGTCACGTGGGACTATTAAAATTTTAAATTTTGTTATGCCCACAATCACATGGTTATAATTCTACTTACAACCGCCCACGTAGTCGATTTCTATTCAAAGAAAAAAAAAGTAGAGAGTTAGGACCGGATGGATTCCATATAACAAGAGAGAAAGAGAGAGAGGGGGAGGGTTTGTAAGCATTTGGTTGTAAACTTAGTATTTTTTAAAAAAATTATAGTATTTGGTATTTTATGACTGATAAAATTTTAATAATTCTGATTTTATATATACTTCTGGGTATGCAAAGAATTATTAAAATTTTAGTAGTACTATTTTTTGTCAAAACTATTATATCTTAACTGTATTAGATATATATAGAAATGATTGAAATATGATAGTTCTAAAAAAATAAAAAAAATAAAAAAATTTAAAAATAAAAACTATGGTTATTTAGTTGTAGGATCTCATATAATATTAAATTTTTGAGTGTGGATCTCCATAGAGTCCAGAATAGGATTTGAGTCTCGTCCTAACGGTAGATTTGGCTGACCGTCCAAAATGGAGGCCTAAATTTAAATTTTAAATATCATATGAGACCATAAAACTAAACGAAAATATGTAAGGATCGTTTGATTTGGGTTGCATAGTGGGGATTGTGCGACATGTGCTATTTAGCTTTATCATAACCAATCGATAATGAGACTTGTGACATTGTTGTTTTCTTCTATCTTGGTTTCAGCATCCACACAACTCTTTGGGACTCTTGACTTGCAAGTATTCAACATTGCGACCGGGACAAGAGACATCTGACGATACACGATGCTTATAAAATCATCTCTATTGAAACTGTAGTCAGAAAGGTTGTGTGACTGTTGATCAACAATATCACACGTCTTATTTTCATTAGGTCATAATAAAACTAAATCACACAAATCACACAATTTTTATCATGAAAAACTAAATAATTCAAATCATAAAATTCTCACATATTTTCTATTAATTTAAGAGCCTCTTGTAAGATCAAAAAGATCTCATATAAGATTTAAAATTTAAGTTTAGGTTTTCATTTTATTCGATCAATCAAATTCACATCGAAATTTTTTATCCAGAGCATCAAAATTTTACTAAAATCCAAGAAAAGCATCGAAGTTTTGAAATTTACGAAGAAAGTATCAGAACGCCTATCCAAAGGGCATTTTATATTAATTTTTTTAAAAAATATATAAAACGCCATTCGGATCGACGTTTTTAAACTTTACATTTAACTCCGTTACCCTCTCTCTCATTTTTCGTCAATTTTCTATATTTTAATATATATTTTTTACTCTCCTCTCTCTCTCACTTCACTCTCTTTCCTCTCTCTCTCACACACAATTTTCTATATTTTTTACTCTCCTCTCTCTCTAACTTCACTCTCTTTTTTATATTTTAATATAAAAAAATATAATGAGAGACCAGGAAGAGAGAGAGAGGGGGGGGGGGTAGAGGAGAGGAGAGAGTGACAGAGAGAGAGAGGGAGGAGAGTGAGAGGAGGGCGAGTGAGAGAGAGGGGGAGGAGAGTGAGAGGAGGGTGAGTGAGAGAGACAGAGAGGAAAGAGAGTGAAGTGAGAGAGAGAGAGAGAGAGTAAAAAAATTAAAATATAGAAAACGCTCATTGGAAGGACGTTTTCTCCATGAA